>VZTH01019124.1:0-152659 GCA_013397815.1 Aleadryas rufinucha
TTTGCTTTCAAACTAGTACAAGCTCTCTTACCATCTGACTAATTTTTCGTCCTCTCCAGAACCACAGTCTTGCATTTGTGCTGTGCCACCCTCTTCCTTTTCTTTCTTCCCTCAAATATCTCCAGCCACAACTCAGCTACAGACTTTTCTCTCCTACCAGTGCTTTTCTCTGCATCTTCCCGTATTTTTCCACTCCAACTATTTTTCCTTACTATTTCCCAGTTGGCTTCCATTTTCTTTTCTCTTGTTTTGACCTTGTTTCTCCTATTGTCTTCTTACCATAGGTACCCCAGATTCTCCATTCTGTCATTTCTATTATTATGACTTATCTTATCCTTTCTCCTGCTTCTTTCAGGACTCTTTCAGGACTCATGTTCTCCAAGACTCACAATCTTCTCAATTTCAAATATCCTTTCTGTACCTTCTTCCATTTCTCCATCTTCTCCATTTCTTTCCAAATCCCTTTTCTCTCCTCTTTGATTTCTCTCTCTACCACTTCACTCTGTTCAGATTCTGCTTCAGCATTGATGTTGTAATGCTTCTACAGCCACCCTGGCTGACTACAGAGGGTAAAAGGCAGCATGTCAGTCCCTGGCAAGGAGCCCAGAGTAACTCTTCACCTCAAAACTCACCAGCTGAAAAACTAAGTTAGTTGAAGGTGCCTTGAGAGCTTCCTCCACATCCTTAGACAGCACAGAGAGGCCCAGATCCCCAGGCTCCTGCTGTGTGCACAACCCTTTGGACTGTGGCTTGTTTGAATAATCTGCGTAGCTCTTGGGACCATGTGCTCAGATGGCTTACTGGGCTTCTTTTTTTTTTTTTTCCTTCCCTGACCTGGTAGTGAGGATTTACAGAGAATCAAAGAATGTTGCAAGGGACTTTATGGACTACGGTTAGCCTTGATGTTGTATCAGGCTGCCTTATGACTCATTTGGATACTCTTATTTCACAGTAATCCTGCTTCATGAGTGCTGTACTATGCAGATAAGGCCTCTGCCTTGCTGCATCCCTACTTGTAGTGCTTTTACTCCTTTCTTGAATGTTTGTCCCTCTGTTAGTCAGAGATATGCTCAACCATACTATGGAGAAATAGGCTTTCTCTCCACATCTCAGCTCTGACAAGACTTGAAGGGTACAGGAAAGCCAAGTTCTGCCCAGTGCCAGCCCACAGGAAACCCAGAGTTCATTGTCCTCCTAATGGTGCTCCTGAACTGCATGATGAATACTTCACAGGACAGCAGAGTTATTCCCACTGCTCAACAGTACTGGTGTGAAACAAGTGGTTCTTGCTTATCCTCCTACGTCTCTCATAGCTACTATCTCAGCTGAAGCTTTTCTCCTGCTAGGGTAACTGGAGTCCAGTACAGATGGTCTTCAAGCCTGTCTCTACTTCTTCCTTTATGGGACCATGGAGATGGTGTATGAAGCAGTCAGAATGCAAAGAGCATGATCATTTCTATAGCCACGGTAACAGCTGGTCCTGCTTAATCACTAGTGATGCCAAAAGAAATTTAATCTTTATTGAAAAGGGGAATATCTAACATGTTTTTTATATAATTCTTTTCAGTCTAGCTCTTTTAATTATTTCCTTGCAGCTGCTGCTGTGTGATGGTGTTTGTGGAAGAGGAACACAAACAGTGACGGACTGTGGATGAAGGGGACTAAATCAGTTTGCCTTTGATCATTCCCTGGATGGTGAGAGTGATTCCCATGCATGATCAACTCTCTCTAGCTAGCCAAGGAGCAATATTCAGACATTTAAACAAGCAACTTCTTGTCTCTCTTCCCAGCTGTAGTGTAAAGGGTAAGAAATAGTCAAGTGTTAATGAGGAAAAACCCACGGGATTAAAAACAACCATTTGGTTTTTGTAGGATGAATGACTCCTCTCCTTACTGTGATATTGCTTCCCATGCATGGTAGCCTTCCCCTGGACTTTAAAGCTAAAGGCTGAAAATCATATTAAAAAATCTCAGTGTAGAAAGGTATCTGCTTCTGAATTCTCCCTCACCAGCTGACTTTGCCAGTCAAAAGGAAAAGAAAAAGAGCTACTG
This sequence comes from Aleadryas rufinucha, assembly GCA_013397815.1. Taxonomy (NCBI): domain Eukaryota; kingdom Metazoa; phylum Chordata; class Aves; order Passeriformes; genus Aleadryas; species Aleadryas rufinucha. The sequence continues at coordinate 2,053 of VZTH01019124.1, forward strand.
ATTGGCTGTTGCCTGTCTTCTTATCCAGGAGCACTGTATAATTATCATGATCCAAATTGTAATGTCTCTATAATTTGAAGCTGCCCCTTTCTGAGGCTCAGTTTTGATTTGGACTATACCCCAGTCCAAAGAGAGAGAAGCCACCCATGTTCACATGAAGCTGGGATGATGCTAATTTCCTCTGAGCAGAGGGGTCTACAGAGTTTCAGCCTAAGACACAGCAGCACAGATTCAGCTCCAGAGATAAAATTAGAGCAAGAAGGGAACTGTATCTGTTAGAAATGTCAGTTCTTTTGCCCACTGCTCCCAGGAATCTGCTCTTCAACACCTTATTACCACCTACAGAACAAAGCAGACACTATGTGAATCGGCAGTGGACTCTTAATGAAAAGTACAGGGTTTTTTTTATTTTTGCAGTTTTAGCAGTTCTCACACCTATCTGTAATGAACACTTCTCGGTGACAGAAAATCATAGGAAGGGACATTTGATTCTGAGCTAACTTTTCCATGGAAAAAGATACTTAATTAAAGCCAATGATTTTGTTAAAGCTGCTTAAGAGGTGTGCAGGTGGCCCTTCCGTGTGTATCCTTTAACATGAAATCTCTGCCTGATATTTGACTGCTTTCTGGGTGGACAATATGTCAGCACAAAGCCAGGCATCAAACCTTGGTCTTTGCCAATTGAACAACACAGAAGAGCTACGGCAAGCTACATTTGGAGAGGGAAGGATGGTATCACAAAATGTGCTGGGAGACCAGGAGGAAGATGTTGCTTCTTTGTACAACAGAGTGCTACGGGTATCAACTCTTTCTTCAGCTGTTTTGCTCTACAGAGGAGGACAATGGTAGCAGATCTGGGGATCCACGTATTGCAAGAAGGTATCAATAAGGCATGAAATATTTGGTATCTTTGCAAGAAATAATAGGATTGCTACCAGCATTTTCCATTCTCAGCAGATCTGACAAAACTGTATGAGGAGCCAAAATGCAGGAGGGCAGGTCTACCTTTCAAAATGGATGAATGGGCCAAAAGGATTAGTATGGACTTAGATCTAAGAAATGCAAAATGCTACACATCTAAGTGAACTCCATGTATTGGTACAGGCTGGAGACTCTGCTGAAAAGAATCCTGTGGTCCTGATAGGAAAGAAGTCAATTTGAATCATCAGTAAGCTCTTGCAGCAATGCAAAAGTATCAAAAGTAGGTCAAAGGAAATGATGATTCACTTCTACTTGACACTTGTGAGGCCGTATCTGGAGTAGTCTTCAGTTCTGGGAGTGAGTCCAGAGGAAGGTCACTAAGATGGTGAGGAGCTGGAGCATATGACCTTTGAGAGGATAAGGGAAGTAGGGAGAAAATAAAAAATTCTAATAACTCTCTTCAGCCATCTAGTCAGGGCTATAGAGAAGAGAGTTGTAGAGAACACAAATCTCGCCTCTTCTGAGAGATGCACAGTCAAGGGACAATGGATAGTGATCACAGTTTGCAGGAAAGGAAGTTCAGACTGGTAATAAGGAAAACACTCTTCTCTATGACAGTGATTAAGCACTGTGATAGGCTGTGCAGAGACATCATGGAATCTCCATTCTCCATCCCTGGACATTTTCAAAATTTGACAGGAAAACATTCTGAGCAACTTCATATAACATTGCAGTCTGCTCTGATTTCAGCAGGGAGACTAAAGACCTCCTGACATCACTTCCTACCCAGAATATTCAATGATATGTATAAAATGGCAGCATCTGGAGAGTTACTACAGAGCACCTAGCAGGTTTGGGGCATGGGGCTGTTAGGTACTATAAAAGCTGAAAAAAGATGGATCCTGTTAACATGGTAAAAAGGGCTAAACTTGGAATGGTATCCATGGCACCAACTGTCCTCTTTAGGATCTTCTTTAAAATGGATGACATATTGTATTTATAAATGCAGGTTTACAATGACTCCCTAAGAGGATTACCCGTAAAGCATTGCATTTTATAGCTTCCTCTTCACCAAGCCTTTCCTCATGAGTAAGACCTTTTTTAAAGGTTCCTGAAGTGATTTGGGGAGAATTTCAGGTTTTGTTTACAATAAAAATTGTGGAAAAACAGTCTGGCAAATGTTACCTAGAAGACAAGTAAAGACCTCAGATCATTTTAAAACCAAAAAGGAATGTCAAGATTTTCAAGTGAGTCTCATGATTTTTCAAAGGTGGACTTGTGGCTGTGTGATAGCTATGATCAGCAATACTCTACAGAGAATACGACTGAACAAAATTCATTTTGGAAATGTGTTGCTGGAGTTCTTCCATCTCAAGAGCACAAGCAAACAAACTCCCCAAGCTGTGAGAACCAAAGTTTAATGCAAGATCCAGAAGGGAATCAATAAATGCAGGCTCACCTCCAATGTTCAGGAGTCCCATGTTTGCATCAAAGTCACTGCTGTGACTCAGAAAGGTCACTTGAGATTTAATGAGGCTGGAAATAGAGCAAGAACCATTGTCCTCTGCTTGTGAGGGCAAGGGCCCTTGTGGCAGTGTTCACTTGAGCAGTGCAGTCAGAAGATGCTGACCTAGGGTAATTTTGTTCCTAGCACAGAGTGCTTCAGCAGGTGGGTGAGTGGGATGAGATGAGAACGTGTAATGAAAACACTGAGGAGAAAGTGAACTGATGAAACACTTCCAGTTTCACTTTCTGGAGATAGACTATCTCTTACTGACTGCTTTTTCACCCTCTGATATTAAAAAAAAAAGAAGAACTTCATGAGCAGTCTTGAGATTAGTACAGTATTTAAACCCATTTAATTACTGTGATGAATTACATGCCTGCCACTGATCTCCTTATTTGCCCCAAAGTACTTATAGGATGTTCATTTTGCCTTCTCAAAGTACGAAGTTTGAAGGGAATTTATGTTTACTTATATTAGTAACTGATCACAGCAATCAAAATGAGCTGTACATGACTGAATGACCAGTTTGTTTTCCTGCCCTCCATGGCAATGCTGATAAGGTTTTCTGACACCATGCAAATCAAGCTGCTATCAGCAAATGACGTTCCCTGTATAAAAAGCAAAAAGCAGGCAAGCTGCAGTTATTACCTAGGAAAGATAGAAGCTGCTTGGGAAAAAGGAGCTGCCTTTCGAAGGAAATGTCAGATCAAGGAGGGGGATGGGATTTAATAAGTTAAGAGGACAAGAGAACTGAGGCATAATTAAGTCCCAGAAGATCTCACTGAGTGTTCAGCAGAATCCCCATTCAGCAGTCCTTCCACCTTCAGCAGAATTAAAGTTTAATTTGGTGTCTAAGGGGAGAGGAAGGGCCTGCATTATCAAGTGTAGAAATCAATGAACTGTGTGAAGGAAAAGGTCACACCCCTGCTTGCAGCACAGAAGCTCAAGAAAAAGAAAAGGTGAAGATGTAAGACAGCTCAACACTTACTCTCAGTGTTGGGAGTGGGAGGGGTGGATGTCACCCCATAGATTTGTCACCACCTCTCTTTCCATAAAAAAATTTCCATTTCCATTGAAGAGGGAAATGAAGAGGTTTTTCTCTGTGCTGTGGCCATTGTTGCTGTTTTTAAAGTCTAAAGAACTGTTGCAGAACTTTTTACCTGGTTTAATGCAGGTATCTAGCAACAGGTGAAACGCGCATTTCCATACACAGTGGACTTAAATATTTCAAGACATCTCACCTCAGTGCATTCTCCTGGTGTCACTGGGCATTTTATCCTCCCTGCTACACCCATAAATAGCTACCATCAGACACCCAGTTTCTGTATGGAAAGAGAGTAAGTTTCTGTGCAGAATCTTTCCTGAGTAACACTTAGCAACCTAAATCAGTGCAAGTCATGAGTAGCAGATAGGAGCAAGAACAGCAGACAGTAAGAATGTACTTCACACTGTCAACTGAATGCAGATTGCCTAAACCCCAGGCTTTCCCCAAAAAAGTGGAGCTCTGTCCCTGAGGAGATGCTGCACTGATAACAGTGGAAACTCAACAAATCCATCTGCAAATTGGTCTCTTTGCTGGATGACACTACCATTCTAGTGAAGCCACCTTTGCTCTTCCCATGCCATTCCCCATCAGCCACCCCTCAGCTCTCATCCCATGTTGCATCTGCTGCAGATAGCTTAGGCACTGTTCTACTACCAGTTATTTTCCCAACAGCATGCCTGGGTGCACCATATATAGTATTCTCATTATCACAGTGTTTGAAAGCTAAAAAATATTTTCATTCACCTTCAGAATGAACAGAATATCAACAGAAAGACAAACCTATGTAAAACAGGTAAGCATACATACTCTCCCCAATACCTGGCCCAACAGGCAGGCAGCTCTTAGGAAAAGACATTGGCTTGATCCACATGGTGGTCTTAGATATCATCTGCATGGAGTCACTTCATGGATTACTTCACACGAGGGTGAGTGGCCAACACTCCACTTTCCATTCATGCAGAAGGTGGCCTTGAAATCAAATAAACTATAGTCTCAGTGCTTGTTTTGCTGGTGAAACAATAGGTATGGTTCATCTTGCAAAACGAGTGTATGCAGAGTAGCTTGCCATTTAGCTCAAAAAATACCTTGTAATCTTCTTGAAACAGAAGGATTTCCTAAAGTGTCTTGTCTTTACAGTTTCCAAGTACTTTGTCATGCCCAGGGGAAAGTAATAAAAAAAAAGGGGAAATCCTGCCTCCACGAAAAAGGATTTTTCTGAGCTGAAATTCACAGCCTCAGCAGACCGTAGTTTGCAGGATGCCTGCAGCTGGTCTGTCAACTTTGGTTGTATTTTCAGCTATTTACACTTGAACCTTGTCTTCACTAAAGGCCTTTCCCTTCACACTTGCTTCATAGCTTTCACCATGGCAATTTTTTTGGAGCCACAATTAAGCTTGCCTGTTCAGCATTGAGCTTTAGTAGGCATTCTGCTTCCTTCTGCCAGGTCATATGGATTCTCCATTCAACAGACCTGCTACTACAGTTGATTTAGATGCCTAATGAAACTTTTACATCAAATGTTCAAATTACAGCATTTTTCTGCCCATCCCTCATAAAATACAGTGGTTGTGGTTATTTGTAAGACCAAGCTGCAGGTCTCACCCAAGCAAGTTGGGCACCCCACACAATTCCACAGTAGAGAGCTGAAATAACTCCTCTCTCACCTGCCCAATCAGCCTAGCTCAGGCATGGATGGTTCCCCCCTCATCTGTCCACTGTCTGATCAAACCAAGCTTTACTCTAGGACTGCAGCTGAGCAAGCCTACACCTTTTCAGCTGCAGTTAATCAGGGTTCATCAGCCAGCCCCTCTGAGAAACAGTGGAAACCCATCTGAATGGCTTTTTGAATTAAGTCATTAGTTTCCATCCTCTTGAGCAACAAACTTGGAATTAGACCCAAAGAAAGCACTAATCCTGCTACAAGTTTTACACACTAGAAAACCCCCACCAACTTCAGAGCTCTTGACACAAGGTTGTGATGGATTTCTTGGGTGAGATAAGGCCTTTGTAATCACTTCACTGTAGACAACATAGTGTTTTTTTCAAGTGTTATTTCAACGCTTCCATGATTATTCAGATTCATTCCTCCAATGACAAAAATGTAAAAACTGAAAAATCAGCATCCATTCTCAAATCTTTGTACAATGATTGTTTTACAGTGGGAGCCATCAGCTTACCAAAAAAGATCCCCAAACCAATTCCAGCTACTACTCTGACTTCCCTGCAAAATTCTTTCTACAAATTTCACTGCACAAAATGAGATTTCAGTCTTGTATGATTTTTTTGTGAGCCACAGGTCAGTAACAAAAGCCACAGGTCAGTAACAAAAATACTCTCAAAACTCCAGAAATGTGTCTTCATTTTCTTACAACAGTTGTAGAAAGACTGTAACTTTCCAGTGAAATACTCAGCATGTGCCAGTAGGTTTCCATAATCTTACGGAATAAATTAATTTAGGTACACAAAGAATTTAGCCAACAGCAACAAACCATGTGGCTAAGTCTCAAAAGTGTCTATTCAGCTAAATAAAGGAAGTTTCAAAGATGTTTGTTTGACAGACCTGTATAGCTACTCTTCTGTTGAATGCGGCTAAAGTGTGAATTAGAGTTAAAATTATAATAAAAAGAGTAATTTTCATTAGCATGCATCCAAACTGACCGTGTTACCACAAGCTTGCTTTAATGGTTTTTATAATCTCTGCTTGCTTTCTGTTCTGTTTGCACTATCAAGATCTAATTCACAAAAATATTTCCAGAAAGGTTTCTGAGTTTGCTCATGTCATAAATGTCTGCAGAGTCACTTCCATTGCAGAGTGCTAGTTTCAGAGGCAGCCAGTTCATCGTCAAAAGTGGTACCATGTTTCTTCAGTGCCCAACATCCCACACTGAAAATGAACAACCAGTAATGTGCCAAACAGGCTTGGCCAATTCCCTATGGACAGCTAAGATGAACCTGTAACAAGCACTCACTGTGTATTCTGGAGTATTAGATGTTTTTAAACCTCTACATAGTTATTTTGTAAGCAGAAAAATGGGGGAAATTCAAATGAAGGGGAGTAAGAACTTTTTAGGCCACCATGGGTGGACAAGAGCATGTGGGTGGCCATCTACAGAGGCAGAGGGTGGTATGACAGATCTCAGTTACATCCTATTATGTGTCCATGCCCAGACTATTTGCTGGAAATACCGCCTTCATTATCTATCCATTTAGTCTGTAGAAATTCAAGCCAGAGCATCATTTACTTTTGAATTTTTCTGCAGCGAAATTCGATCTTCTGGGATGCTGAATTGCTCCTGCAGTGCTGAATATCCCAAAGCCCTTCAAGCCTCAAAAGACAGCAAACTCCTGTCTTGCTCCACTCCCAAGAGGATCTTACAGTGGGGAAAACTTATTTAAATGACAATGTAAAACTTTGCTGGGGGCAAGAACAAAAGTCTCTGCAATAAAGTATTAATCTTAGCTTAATGCTAAAGGGAGAAACACACCCAGAAGAGCTGCTGTCCTCAGAGAGGAAGACAAATATTCCCTACCTTGATTCATCTAGCGCAGCCAGCACCTTCATGGGCTCTGTGGGACCTTTATTTGCCCCTGTGTCTTTTCTCAATGCTTATATTTCTTATAAGCAAGTCTTAGATCAGTCCACAGAGAAAAGAAGAACATACAAGAGTTAAGGGTGCAATACATTCCTCAGCAGAAAGCAGGACATAAGGACACCACAATTCTACTGATGGACAATTCTTGCCTACTGAGCCTCCCCATTATCCTGGCTGAGTGATAAGAGTTAACACAAGATGTTAAGACCAGGCCTGTGGCACCAGAACTACTGCCTGTGCTGGGGAATTTCCCAGGTGAAGAAAGCTGATCTCTGGCAGGAGGGAGCTGGAAGATGGGCTGGAGTGGGAGTAGTAGATTTTACATCACAAGTATGTTTTCTTGCATTTTTCCCAACATGAAAATAGTTTTCATAGAAATCATTGATATCAAAGCTGGTCAAAGCCAAGCAAATCCCTGTGCTTGGAGTGTAAACCTTGTGATGTGCTATGAAAGAATGAAGACTGCTGTTTGCAAGCATTTAGCTACACAACATGGTCATCTGCATCAGTCCCACCACTTAAGTCATGTATGAAAATGAGCACTGGCTAAACTTTCTGTGTCTCCAGTTACCAGTGTTATGCCAAGATAAATGGTCTAATGCTAACTGTCTCTGCAGATGATGAATCTTTGTGCTTCCTAGGGTGTATTTCTCCATTCTCAAACATGTCTAATCACTAACAAGGAACAAGTAGTGCATTGCTTAAAAGGATGCTGGACCAAAAAATAAACAGAAGAGGTAATGCCTTGAGAAACTTGTGTCTGGAAAAGGGAACTATCAAGAAATCTCAGGCTACATCATGAAAAGAGAAACCTGGAGGAAACTGTGTGAACTAACATTTTTAGTAATAAATTTCATAGACACACAAACCAAAACTTAGTTCCCCAGAGCTCATTGCACAACCACTCTCTTAAAATACCTTCCACAGCCAAGTGAAACTTACTGACTGGAGGAACTTGTAGCAACAATCAAAAAACTTCAGCCAACTGTTCCCCCCAGTACATCCAGTAAAATTAGTAATATGGAACCTGATACACCATCTACTCAAGGCAGTCAGAGCTTCAGCCCTTCAGTGGATGAGTTCCTCAATAGCATGTGTAGAGCAAAGTGGATCTTGTCTCTAAGATGAAGGAAGAAGACAGTCAACCACTTCCACCCAAGCAGGTGCTGTGTAAAGAAGCACACCAAGTATTACAGCAAGCACACTCTTGCTGTATTCATTCCCTGCATGGGAAAGAAGGCTCTCTAGACATGCCAAGGTTGTGCAGTGAAACACCAGCACAAATCCTGCAGAGTCAAGCTGAATGCAGTTGCTGACTGAAAAATAACAGAATCCCAGATAACCTGAGACACATTTTGAGGGCTTACCACAGGGATGCACCATCAGTAAAAACTTTTGTTTATTCATGGACTCTGTTACTCCATCTGCTGAATATCATTTGAGACATGCATGCCACAAAGCAAGACAAACTAGTGCAGCAAGATCACTGGAAGCACTGCTAATGTCAGGTACTTTTAGTTTCTTGTAATTTCCAGGCATCAGATGTGGTGTGTGGCAGAGCTGGGGTGCAAGCTGGGAGACAGCACTATCTCTCTCCAGAGATAACTTCTGCCTTCCTCACAATGAGTCATATGCATCTATGTGATTTTAATACTGAACTGGTCAATGGCCTAAGGGAAATTGGCTCCTAGCTGTAAAATAGTTTCGGCACAGGCCTTGAGGTATACACATTTTCCAACAGAGCAGTTACAATTAAATAAATAAACAAGTTCCAACTTCAGCTGTTTGTTCCATGTTGCAAATATTTCCATTCCAAAAAAATGGCTTTGTGGCTTCAAAGAAAACTGGTTTCTAAATAAAAGCATTTTTGTCATTCATTATCACAGCCATTCCAAGAAGTCCTTTGAATATTAAGTAATTAGTGTAACCGGGTAAAAGAGGATGAGACCTGTCCGTAACAGAACTGCTAACGCATGAAGGATAAGACTTAGTTTTGTCATCTGAAAACCACATTACTTTCTCTGGTTGGAAGTAGGTCAAGTGCCCTCAGGAAATAGCGATTTGGTTCTCACTGGGAAGTAATCTGATACTCACACATCTCCAGCCTTATTAAAACCTCAGTATGAGGTAAAGTCAAGGATGTCAGCTTAGTTTCTTGTTGCATTGAAAGGACAAGGGTGATGTTTGAAAGGAAAAGGTTTATTATTTTTAATCAGACACTCAGGCAAATCACACTGTCAGTGAATCACATGCAGAGCTGTTTAGTTTTCCAGCAGCCCACACAAGACCAATAATGTGAAGAAAAACAGAGCAGCTATAGGATGGATCTTGCAAGGTAGTATGCACTGAAAAGCCATGCAATAGCTTAAGTATGTGCTTAATTTAAAGGCCATGAGCAGTCCTCACCAGTATTTTTTCAATAGGAGCACTTGCTTCCACAGCTGGCTGAGAATGGGATGACACAGAGGATTTAAGAAGAAACATCCCTGCATGCTAATAAAAATGGTCGTTACTATGAAGGTAGCTACAAGGGGGTTTTATAGATGCTGTGTGTCAGGCCGTCAAATTTTGCATCTCCAGCTAGAACTGATGTAATACATCAAGCACGTTCTCTATCCTGAGCCATGTTTCTACTGTTATTAATCTTTACTTCTTCAATGCTTGCTTTTCTTTGAGAAGAGGCATTGAGGACCAAAATCAGGTGAGGGAAGTTAGATTAATTATATAACTGTAGTGTGTGTTTCATCAGAGGATTGAAAACTAGGCCAAGTGAGCTCCCTGCCACAGGTTTTCTATTTTGACTTGCCAAGAAGGATAAAAGGGTTTGGCCTCTATTCCTCCAGTTTCAGAAGAAGGCAGAACCATTCACTTTGCTTTCAGATTTCACACGAAATTCATGTGATGCTTATGGGAAAACAAAATCCTATGAAAGAAACAACATAAAGCATCTCCTAATGAAGATTTGTTCATATTTTAATTGTTTCAGAACATAAATGTTATACTAAAACTTAGCACAAGGTCACAGGGGAGGCAGGTGGATAGGGTAGAATAGTCGTTGCCTAAAAGGGCAACTGTCACAGCAATTCTCATTTCCCATAGCACTTTGCCAACCTACCTTGCCTCATTTGTCTTGCTCTGAATGTCTTCTCTGATCCATTTTGAGAAGTCCAGAGTCCTGTTCTTTGACCATTCAGGCTTCAATACACTAGCTGAAGGCTGCCATGAGGATGCCACAAGACATTTATTGTTGAGGACTTGTATATCACCCATTCAAACTGAGCCACCTACAACCTCCTGAGGAGGAAGTTCTTCCTGAATGGCAGATAGAGTAAGCCAGTGGGGATCACAAGGGCTGAAAGTTCTGATATGGCACATCCTACACACAAACTGATCTATAGATTTTCTGCAAAACCCCAGCAATCAAGTCAAACAAAAAGTGAGAATCAGGAACCACTCCCCACAGCACAAGGTGAGGAGTTGCTACCTGCCCTGCCTGAGGGCTTTGCAAGTGCAGCCCTCCTCATGGCCACACTCAGTCTGGTGACTGCCCCATGGCTCTGCAACAGGAAGACCATCTCCATTATCCAAGCCTATTTATTCCCATTTTGCAGTCCCATTATAGAAGCTCCTCATGTTGAACTGGAGGGATGAGCCAACACCAGAGAGGGGATTAGTGCCAGAACACGGGCAGAAAGTTCCTGGCTCTCACTATGTTCTCTGACTTCACCTCTTTATCGTACGAGGGCTGTTTTTTATCAAGTAATATCTGAGGGGGAAAAGAAAAATGAAAAAAGACCAAGAGATTTCAAAATAACATGCACTGCTTGTCAAAGCCTTGTACATGGCCCCAAGTGCCAAGCCAAGAAACTCTCCTTAGCAGCTTTTGTTGGAAATAATTAAAATTGAAATTAACTTAACTTGATAAAGTTGAAATCAACATTTCAACTTTATCCTTTCTCTCCTTTCAGACAGCTATGAAAAGTTTGTCAAAAATAACAATACCAGCATTCACTGAGGCTGGCTCAGTCTGCTATGTTTGAGTCACAGCCAGCACATGCCTCTGCTAGGAGAGGGCAGCCTGAAAACTCGAGGAATCTATTTCTCTTGAGTTTGATATTCCTAATGTCAGGAGAGAAATCCACCAGTGAGATGAAAGCAGGCCAGAGCAGGAGTGATGGAGCTGTGCAGACAACGTACAGAGGCTAAAAAGCAACCTAACTGTTTCTTAAATGGCACATTAAGCCTGATTTCCAGCAATAGTGCTTTTGCCTGTATTAATACAAGATGCTTTTATGTAGGTGTCAGCCCATTTAACAGCTGGCATATGACATTACTCCCAGGGAATCTGGTGAATCAGTAAGGCTGTTGTTCTTCAGCTGGGGTCAAGAAATATGAAGACGGGGAAAACAAAACCAGAGAGCCTAACTCAGTACTTGACCTCATACAGCTTCTGAAATGTGTGTACAGAGCGATTTGCTATTACTGGTAGAATTAATGCCTATTTTTCCTGCTAAAGTAGAAGTTGAAGCTGGTTTGTATGTATGAAATACTGATTGTCAAAGCCAGACTTTGTTCTGCTTCGCTTAGCTATGGTGATGGGTGCCAGGCTCATCTTCCTATGATGAGGTCCTCACCACTGTAGCTTGCCAGGGACAGCATCCCTTTGTACTCGTGACTCCAGTGTCGTGTCCATTGTGTTGTGATTGTCTTGTGTGAATCTGAACTTTCCTTATTATTTCAGGGGCACACTTAACAACTGCAGCACCTTGCAATGAGAGGCACTGCTCTTAGTGACTGTATCTGGAAGCAATTCTTCTGCAAGTGTTTAATTTCTGTAGTTCCTGTCATTCCAATAAGTTTGTCATGGTCATGCAATGGGAATGAAATTGATATAAATCTGAACTCTGGGACCCAACGACCTACCAAGTGAAACAAATGGCAAAAATCGGACTTTCCTCTGAGAGCATCTTGCCATCAATTCACAAGAATTCAGATTTGGGGACAGACAGGGTGAAAATATCCAACATGAGAAGAAGATCCCTGTCTCTTAACAGTAGGACCTCAGTGACCTGAGCATCTTATCACCCTTCAGTTTAATCAAAGTTTAATTGGTGGTTACTATTGCAGGCACGTTTTCTTCACAGATACAGAGATTTTGGTGCTTTTACCTGAAAATTAATCTTTTGAAAAATAGGTTAAACCAGCAGTTCTAGAACATGTGGAATGAAAACAAACACTTGCAACAGCAATGGCCACAAGAACAGCAGAAGCTCCAATTTCATCAGTACTCAGCTAAGTCAGTCTGATTAACAAGTTCCCCTGCAATACAACAAGATGCTCTGGAAAGCAATAAGGAAGCCACTACAGAAACCTGAATCAAGGTATGAGATGCACACGGTGGCCTATGCCACTCAGGAGGCTGGCAGAGAGTTGTGCCAGAGCTACAGCTGCTCAGTGAACAGCTCCTCCCTATAGGAGGCAGCAATAATACTGCTACTGTCAAAGTCAGGAGACCGTGAAAAAATACAGAAGTGTTGCTCTTGAGAGTAATGGGTGCCTTTGGGCTGGGTGCATGCTTTGAATGAGAGTCTGGCAGCAGCTGTGGGTGCAGCAAGATCCCATTCTGGCAATTGGCAACATGCAATGGAGTGAGAACTGCATCATATAAAGACCGCTGAGAACACACACTTATGGCTGCTTGGATTGAAGCAAATAAGTTAACTTCACCCCTTTGGGGAAAATAAAAGGAATGCAGCCAACATATAACAGACAAATAATTAGCGTGCAAGTAGATTTTGATGCAGTAAAGACATGTATTGAAAAGTATTAAATAATGCTGAACTGAGTAGTGTTATGCAGAGCTCCCATTTACTTTACTGAACTAAAAGGACTAATTTGAAGTTCTGTCTATTACTTGAAACAGAATGAAAAGCTATACATCAAGAAAAACAAATGCTAAGCTTTGTCAAAAAGTTACAATGGCAAATTTTATGGGACATGATAATAATAAAGAGCCTTGCTGGTGATATGGGTTATCATTTTATATTAACAAAATCTAGGTACTAGTGAGTAGGTGAATAATACATGTCTCAGTTTCTTTCAGGTTTAAATAAATCAATGAGATTTTAAGCTGGTAGTTAAATCCAAAAGAAGTTTCAGATCAGTCCAGGTGGAATTTAAATATTTAAGGTTCAGTGTGATGAATAAAAAGTACAACAAAACAGATCCTATTCCACACATTTAGCAAAAAGCAATTAAAATGAAAATGAAGTGCTAGTCTTAGGCCCCATCTACTAAACCAATGAGGCATAACAAGTTTCTCTAATTAATCAATAGCCCACAGGGCAGGGAGTTAACTTCTGTATATTCCCTGAATATTGTTTTATATGGTATTCAGAAGGGAAGGTGATATGATGCATATATAGAATTACTCTGAATTTATCCTACTGGTGTTCCATTTTGCTATAAAATACTTAAATACTTGGAAAGCAAATGGAAATAAATTTACTGTAATTTCATGATAAATTGGATGCCCCTTGGAGAAGTAGGATATGGACTTCTATCTTAATTTCAAGGAACATGTTCTGCAGGGTGAAAAGGCATGCACAGAGGAGACTGGGAGTGAAACAGAAGTAGTCTGAAGAAAGATCCTACAGCTCCAGGACTGAGGGCACCCTCTTAAATGGAAGGGAACATAGAGATTTGAATTCCAGGTTCCTGTATCATAGACAAGCATGCTGAAAAGAAAGGGGGATCAACACCTCCCCTACTTCTTGAGTGCAGAGAGCAGGGGGGAAAAGCCCAACAAAAATCGTTCAGCCTGAAAAATTTAACTCAAATCCATAAATAGAGTTTCCCATGAAGCCAAGAGATTTGCACTGGCACAAAACTGATTAGTCACACTAGAAAATGAGGCTTTCCATCTACTGAAGAGATTTTACAACTGAAATTGACATGCTCTTGGAGCCATGCTGTTTCTCCATTCTCTCCTTATTGAATCTCCTGGGTTGGAAAGTGAGAATATTTGCCCTTCTACTCTTCTGTCTAACATTCAGTGACTCTGTAGTTCAACGGTAAATACTTGATCCCCTCTGAGGACTGGGCTATCAGACTGGAATTATACAATTATACAAATTCTCTTACTTCTTTGTTGAGAATATAACTACAGGATGTAGCTTAGTGAATCTCATCTTGGGACAGTCTTCAGTGTAGAATTCACTAAATAAATGGTGACATGATTGTATTTTTCTAGAGTGGCACATAAAGGCTAACAAATAAGCTCATTAAACACATAATTTTTCCTCACTTGACAAAAAAAGGTTAGGAGGTATGCAAAAATTCCTTTCCACATAACATATCTTGATTAGTCAAAGATTCTTCAGTGTAGAATTCACTAAATAAATGGTGACATGATTGTATTTTTCTAGAGTGGCACATAAAGGCTAACAAATAAGCTCATTAAACACATAATTTTTCCTCACTTGACAAAAAAAGGTTAGGAGGTATGCAAAAATTCCTTTCCACATAACATATCTTGATTAGTCAAAGATTAATTAGATTAATACCTACTAACTCTGTTTTTACAGTATGGACAGCACTTGATAGCTAGATGTCAGCTGAATTTCTTGAAAAATTCAGCCCTCATGATTTTGTATACCTTTTAAGATTATGTTCAAACTCAGAGGAGGTTCAGACATTGGGCTAATATAACAAGATTTGAAATAAAATCTCCCTGAGTATAGTGAAGTGGAAGGGATGTTCCAGTCCCCATTCGAGGCAAGGCCTTACAAGAGAGCTGTTACCTCCTCTCTAAGCTACAGTCAATTCACTGATTGATTTGTGATCTTATTAAATCATAAGTCTGGTTCTGGGACATCTTCCTAATACTTTGCATGGTGTCTCTGGCAATAGGCACCATTTCCTGAATATGAGCAGGAATGAGATTCAGTGACTATTCACACTATGCTCCATGTAAACCAGGAAAACATCAGTATGTGCTTGGCCCTCTGAAGAAAAAAAACACCTTCCTTTTACTCCTTTCTGCTTTTAACTTCCTCACTCACCACTTGAACCTATTTACACTCTTGGTGTCCACAGATCCTCGTAATAACCAATTCCACAATGTAATTAGGCGCAATGTGAAAAAGTACTTATTTTGCTTGCTGTAAACCACTTGTTTAAATGTTATTTTTCCCTTTGGCAGTACTTCATGTGTGCAAAATGGGATTTCATCTGTCACTTTAATGTTTGGTCACTCGGATACCTCAGATCCTTCCTGCAAAAAGCTTTGCACACCATGAGGTTCTACCTTGGATAAGGGTGTGCTAGTCATTCGTAACACCAGATAGAAATAATTCCAGTAAAGCAACAGTGCAGCATTGTTACATCAGCTGAAGGTGACCTACCATCCCTTTTTTGGCTGTAAGGGGCCAGGACTACTGGGAGTGTCTTGGTCTCCTGTCAAAAGCATTGTTTGGATGTGATTTTGTTCTGGATTTTTGCCTGACAAGATCTTTTTCCTATCTCTGTCCCAAGCCAGGACTCTGGAGAAAGGCTTATAACAGGCCTTTTCAGTTACACTGAAATAATTTCATCCTGTTTACAGCCCAGTCTGCAGTTAACAAAAAGCTTGTGTCTACTGAGAAAGTTTGGCTTTATTGTGGACTTTAAGCACCCGCCACCTTTGGCTCAGGAAAGAGCCTCTGAGTGAGGCAGAAGGTCTCTCATGGGACACCTGTATTCACTGCAGTCCACACACAAATATGTCTCAGTTTTCTCTTTACACAAAGTTGTGACTATAAAGCAGCACAAATTATTTCCTGTGCAATGGGAATATCCACCCAGAGCTTGCTGCCTAGATGCCCATGACAGCAGTGCTCACAATATGGGCATCCTATAGGTACACTCACTCCAAGTGGGAACAGTACACATTGCCTGTTGTCTGTCATTAAAACATCCTGCATTTGGTAAAGTTGGATCATACTGAGGTAAAATTGCTCTTAAAAGCAATTGAAGAATATGCTTAATTTTCAGAATCAGAATCACTTTAAAGACCTTTTGGTTTCAACTAGAATCAGAAGGTCTTCTTAGACTATGATACCACCCATAGAAGGTAACAAGGCTGGGCTCCAGGGCTGCCAGCAGACATCTCCCAAAAGGTAAAATGGGAGAAAAATACATTTCAGCTTGTGTTTACAAATGGGCAGAGAGTACACATGAATGTGCAAAGCATCAGCAAGCCAAGCATCAAAAGGGAGATACCTGAAAGCGTGGGAAATGTCATTCCTACTGACTGTGGTGTTAGTTGGCAGTGTTGGGACTAAATGACTTACAAAAGTAGCGTCATGTGTTTGCAGACTGACTTGCCAAACTTGTACATGCATCTGTGGCCTAAGCAGGTTTCCACTTAATGAGGTGCCTATTTCCATAAAAACACAGACGCTGCAGTAACACAAAACAAGAATGTCATTAAGCTGGACAGAATCATGTCTGTTGTTTCAACACATACATCAGTGGAGCCTGAAGGGACTCTGCAGTGTTGTCACAGGTGATCTGGCTGCAGGGACACTGAAACGTTGAGTGGAGCAGCCACATCACACTGCAATACTTGCTGTCATTGCAACACCACCAGCAGCATTCACACTTACTGCAATAGCTGGGGCAGAGAAGTGGTGACAAAAAGGTGTCTGGGATGCACAAGTGCAGGCCACTGAGAATGAGATCCTGGCCAAACACATGTACTAACCTGTCAGGTCCTGGCAATGTCTGAATTTCTCAGATACACTTCCACAGATGTCTTCAGGTTTACTTGCATTAACCTTAAGGGGAGAAAAGAAAGAGGAGAAAATCCATAGAGAAGTTAAATCAGAAACAATAATCAAGTGCATGCCAACCTTAACCCTGGGCCTTTCTTGTACCCAGTAGTTCAAAAGGCTTTTCCCTCAGCACACTGTTGCATTTGCTGCTAGGAGGAATGTAAGAAAAAGAATAACTGTTTTGTTTGCTGAGGAAACCCGGAGGCCAGGAATACCCATGCGATTAGCACTGTGCTGAGACCGCTTTTCACTAGAGATGGTAAGAAAGCAATTTAAGGAATTTCAAGTGACATAGACAGGCAAGGCAGGATCCAACTCCAGTGACACAGGCTCTGATGGGCTGCAAAGGGAATGAGCCTCATTTTCTCCATGGTCTAAATCACAAATGTGATCAAATTCTGTCATATTTCCCAGAATGATGTAAGAATACAAGAACAGGGTAAGACTGTGTTGGATATCCCTAAGTAAACCTATATTCTTTTGTTCCAAGCAAAAACTAGCAAGGGATGATCTCCCTTCCCATAGCGTAAATCAAGAATAAAGTGCAACTATGCTTACTTTATTACATTTGAGATTCATTTTTGAGACACTAATAGCACTACAGCTATCCTTGTCTTTCTAAAAAACATCAGCTCTGCCCACATGCTGATCTAACATTCATGGGGACAGTTTTCTGACAAGCAACACTGGATTTTTATGGCCAGTCATAAGTGCAAGTTGCTGAAGCAGAGGCACATGTATAGTGCTGTAACTATGGCTATTTATTAACAGTCTTGAGAGCTGAAACATGCCATTTTTAAAGCAGTTTAATGCCTAAGGGGGATTAGATGCCTCTTTTCACTAATACTTTTCTTACTTAACGTACTTTCCTATTTCCACTATATGCTGCATGATAGTTTACTTCCTAATCCAGCCTCTCCTTGTGCTCTCCTGGCTCTCTGTACCCTCTTTATCTCCTGTCATTTCACTTTCTTTTCTCAGTATACCTCTAAGGTATACTATAAGAGCAGCAGACTGTGTACATCTTCCAGATGGGCTGTCATCCTGCAGAACAGAGGGAGAGACCCCTGCCCTGCAGTGCCTGGAGAGACATTTTTGATGATGAAAAGGTCCTGAGGAGCACTTTGCCACCACAGCCTTGAGAAGCAGCTCTAGGACTGCCCATTGATTCTTGTGTGGTGCCCTGGCTGCTTTTGGAAAGCACCTCAGTGGCACCTTCATGCCATGCAGGCAGCTCTTTTGGTCATGCAGGAGTCTAACTGAAAATAAGCACAGTACAGCAGTGGGGGAGAACTCCTTGGCGTAGAGAACACACTCTTCCTTCCCAGAGGGAGTAGGGAGGGAAGGAGAACAATATGTGATCACAAGGTTCAGGGATTTCTTCATGCTTTAACGAAATGTCTTGCATTTTTCAGAAACCTCCCTGGGATCTCCTTTTCCTGCAGCTTGCCCACACAACGATTGTGTTTACTGTCAAACCCATGCAATTGTGTTTAGTGTCACCCTACTGTTCCCAGCACCTTGAAAATACAGCACTGAGCCAGAATGCTTCAGGAGGCAGCTGGCAGCATGGCAGCAATTTCTCAGCTCCCAAAACCCCTTGGTCCATAGACAAAAACATTTTGTAGTGGGTACAGACATGTTCTTTTTTTACCTTAGTTGGCAGCAAGTTTATTCTGCCCTAGGCAAACTCAATAGCAAAGAGGAAGGTGGGAGAAAAATATTTTCAGCACATTTCTCATCTTTCCCCATTGGAAATCAAGAATTACAGAAGACAAGGAAGTAACAACTCCCACCTCTCACTGTGTGGCACAGTTTAGAGCCCTCTTTGCTGCAACTTTAGTTACACACTGTCAAGTTCTTGAGTGTCACCAACGTCGTTCTGGCCCTCTTTACAGCCATATGGCTGCCTATGTTACACATGACAACAAACTGCAGTTTTGCATGCTAAATCAGCAAAATTTTGCTTTTCAAAGTCTTCTCTTGTTTCATCTAGCAAATGATGCTCCATTTCTGTGCCTCAGGAAAGGTATTTTTTCCTTCTGCAACAAGAGGAGCTTCTTTTTGAAACCCCAACTCTTACAGGAACTGTCTACACTATACCTGCAAATCAAATCAAATCAGCACAAACAAGTTTATTTTTTTCTACTTTCTGCAATGAAATGTGACCAAAAAAAATGTTGCCAGGAAAAGCAATAGTTGTTTTGTTTGAGAGGTTTTTTTAAGAGAAAGTAAACACAAAGCTATCATGTTCAGGCGAATGAGCGTATTCTTATTTCACCCTAGGATGGATTATTTTTTGCTAAGTTTAAATTCCATTCCTTATTACCTCCCGTTAAATCAATAAAGTAAATTTTAAAAGAAATTATGGTGTCAGAAATTATATCAGTTCAAAGTATTTTGTTTCTGCTTCTCTCTCTCTCTTTTTTTTTTTTTAATTAAAACTGACACATCCAGCTATTGAAAAACTTTCATATACAAATACATACACCCAAGCACCTGAATGAGATTATATTGGTTCACAATTGCATGTGCACAATTGCAATTGCTTAGGCCTGGAAACAAGCACTTAAATTCCTGCACTGCCCACAAAAAGGTTTCTTACCCTGGAAGGTCAATTGGTTTGTGTGGTGATCAATTCCTCCACCAAAGGTTATTTCTAGAGGAAAATATGGCCTTTTTGAGATTATGAGATGATATTCAATTGGATACTATTGTCAAGGCAATGTTTTGAAACTTCTGATTATATTCAGGCTGTTTCCTCCCACCATTTCCAAGAAAGCTTTACATTGCCCTTTGCTGAATTTGGAGATGAAGCAATAGTTTGTTTTCCTAAGAGTGAAAGGTTTGTGCAGTTGCACTGCCTATATGTGCTCTCCTAGATTAATAACTCGCAAACCCTGTGAAGCAGTTTCAACACAAGAGCAGAGGTCTCACAAATGCTGAGTCTAAGTTTCATGAAAATGGATGGTTTGCTTATCACATGGTAAGGCTGGCTCAGGATTGCAGTTTGCTTCCACTCTCATTTGTTCACTTCCCTGCTACTGTTCTCTTGGGAAAGAGGCAGTCAGAAAAAGGTAAGAGGGGAGCACAAATTGAAGACAATGGTCTAGAAAGGAAAAGGTGCAGCTAGCAATCAAAAATGTGCACATGCACTGCTCAGCCCATGGCTTCCATCCGCTTTACATCCGTAATTTCTCCTGGCAGACCTGACATCATACACAAATGCAATCACTGGCACAGGAGGTACACCCCAAATGCAGAAATGTGTTAACAAAAAGGACTGATGAAGGAACAACACATGAAAAAAAGAAAAGAAAAACCCTCTTACTTGTTGGCATTAAAAAATATTGCTCCCAGGAAATTTAGAAGCTGCATATAGCATAAACTTGTCTGGACAAATGCAGGTCACTTTAACAGTCCAACTGGATCTGGATTCTGACACTCTAAGTATATGCCACTCCACTCAGAACCAGACATTTAATGAAACCTTCCAGCTGTGCAATGAAGCCATATTTTAGTATCCTGTGTAATCATTTGGCTTGCCTGAATTGGAATGCCACACAAATATACACTATGCAAACATAGACACTTCTAATTGCTAAAATAATATCTAGCTTTGCTGCTTCTCAAAAAGAGACTAAATTAATACATACATTTTTAAAAATGGGAGCACTTGTTTCAGCCAAAACCATGGCTGCTTACTGGGGCATGGACACATGTTTGCAGAACCAGAAGTAGATTTTACAAGAGTCACTTTTCTTTGTTTGCATCATTGAGTTCATTCCCCTTTAAATACACACTCCAAAACTGCATTTGAATAAAAGGTGTTGCTAGGTGGTAAGTAAAGTAAGTAAACAGTATTGTCCACACTTGTATTGTTCTTTTTCACTGTATTTCAATCATGTTTTCAAGTCTGGTAGACTACTGACTGGCCTTACATATGCAGTCAAGGCTCAGACATGAAAAATCCCTCTGCCACAGATTCCTGACTCTAGGTGCAGAGACACAGATGAAGAAATACTCTATCTTCACACAGACAAAACCTTGACTAGTTGGACTGTGTCTGAATACACACCACCAGGGCTCTGACATGGTTTTTTTCCTGCCC
The DNA here is from genome assembly GCA_013397815.1 of Aleadryas rufinucha. Taxonomy (NCBI): domain Eukaryota; kingdom Metazoa; phylum Chordata; class Aves; order Passeriformes; genus Aleadryas; species Aleadryas rufinucha. The sequence goes on from VZTH01019124.1 coordinate 23,045, forward strand.
TGTATTCCCAAAGAAATTGTCTGCATCGCTGCTGTCCCAGAGTGCCTACAGATAAATGCTGGTACATAAAACCAAACTACAGCTCACATATCAATCCCAGATTCAATGATTTCTGTACTGTAGCTTTTTCACGGAGGTTCCAAGCAATCTACGTACTGTGGTGCAACTGACAGTGCCTACATTTTAGCTATTTTGTCCTTGGTATGATCTGTGAGACAGAGGTGCATCCAGGGATATCCCCTATGTCCACTGCAGCCCTCTGAGCATCCTACTTCTGCTGGAGTGCTAAAGGTTTTGGTGAATGCCAAGTGCACTCAGTTTCCATCTGCCTCAACTACCTGCAAGGCACCTAGCAGCATCCAGCCTCAAAGCTCATTTCTGGCCAGTCTTGGCCAGTCTGCATCTAAACTTTGCAACGAGGCCTAGGCTCGTATAAAGTTAATGCTCCTCCTTGATGTATAAACATCAAGTAAAATTTGAGATGAGAAAAAACCTTGCAGCAGAATAATTTTCTGACAGTTTATGGTTAAAAGAACAGAGAGGTGCAATTTGAAATCTCTGCTTATGTAACAAGAGCCTGAGAACTGCACTAATATTTAATTGAGGGAAAAGTAACTGAAGGAGAATTGCTTGGAGATCTGCCAGAAGGATTTAAACAGCTGGAAGTTGAAAAGTGATTAATTTTGACAGCAATAAACGCTCCATGTTCATAAGCAATTATGTTTAGGTTTCTGAGCTGTTTGAATTATTTTCTGTGTATTATTAACATTTTATTATCCAGATAGGAATTTGCATTAATGTAATTTAGGAAATTAATGAAACCCCACTTTTTCCCTAGCAAGTACCCCCTTATCTTGGGAAAAGAAAAGTGAATGCATCCTGGAATGAATAATTCCTAAGAACTGATCTCAGTGGAAAGTGACCACACTTAACACCATGTCTTGAGGGAAGAGAAGGGATGACTGCCAGGGCAAACCCAAGAAAAGAGAGAAACACAGAGTTTTTCTTGAACAGGCAGTAGATGCAATATGCCTGCTACCTAATTTTGTTATCTCTCCTGACATAACAGGGGCTACAAAAGCCATAGTAGCTACAAAATACAGTCTCCTTTGAGCAGACACAAGCATAACCCTGATTGCATCAAGACAGAGAGCAAGGACATTAAGAGTAAGCTAAAGTAATTTCTTGAGTTTACCACACAATTAAACACCAGCATTGGAGTGGTCAAAGTGAAATACCTTGGCTGGACTTATCAACTTCGTGCTGGATCTTGAAGATACAGTGGAAACAAGATATGGGAATGGGAGGTCTAAAAGATAGGTTTAAGGGTTACCAGGTGAGGGGAGGGCATTCTCAACCATGGAACAACCTGCAGATATTTGTGAGTGGAAGATGTGGTATGGTCCTAGCCATACAGAATATTTAACCAGTAAGCAAAGCCACCCTGAACCTTAAGCAGAATCCAATACAAACCTCCAGCCAGTCAGGAAGGATGGCCAGCCCCATTATACCCCATTACAGGCAGACACCACAATGAGTGGATTCAGCTGTCCAGTTGTAGATGACCAGCGTCTGAAGCCCATCCTTGAAAAAGGACAAGGTACCACTGATAGCCCAAGTGGAAGAAAAGACCAAAGCTAGCTCTGCCTTCCTACCTGTGTCTCAATGAACTTGTCCAGATGGCTGGAAATAAGAGAATCCAGAGGAAACAGATAAAACGACCTCACTTAGGGAAGAACATGACTGGGAATTTTTTTTCTTGCAAGTGTTATGGTTATGGCTGTAAGAAAGCCCTTCACAATTAATAGCCAGGACAGACTGGTGCAACAGCCAGTTCTGAGTTACTGCCAGTTCTGAGGTGCTGCCTGTTCTGAGGTACTGCCAGTTCCAGGGAGCTCACAATGAAACACAACCTACTTCACCTGCCCGTATTGTCTATGCAAAACAAAAGCAGCAGGCTCAATTTGCAGTGGTTTCCACAGGGAACACTCTGTACTGATAACACAAATATCAGCCCTCAGGTCTGCCATCAGTGAAGCCTCCCCACACCTCTTGTGGGGCTGAACAGAGCAAGTGGTGGTGCAGCCCCATGTGCAGGTTGGAGAGCAGCTGCTCACAGAAAACAAGGTGCAAGGTGCTGCACTGACATAGCACTGATAGGCACACAGCACCTGTTAGATAAACACGTGTGTGATCTCATTGTGGAAGGGGAGACTACTTCAACTAAACCCTCTCCCTCTGCTGCAGATCACCCATTCTGTACAAAGCTCAGTAAAGGCTGATTTGTTGCAGTGCACATTTGTCCTACCATGGGAGATTCCCAAGTTTGCATATAATCTTCAGGCTTTCTTCCTCATTATAAAAGGAATTTAAAATATTTGCCAAGCCCTTGGCATAGTTTGGTATGTAGTACATAGAGCTAGTAAAACGAGGAGAAGAATGCAGTTTCAGGAGGGCAGTTACATTTAGGAAGTGGCACTTGGGAACCCTCTGGTATTACTTTGATCCAGGCATTTGATGGGTGTTTAAACTGGTCTCTAAAGACAGTGATTGACTTAGACTAGATACACTGTTCTCAAACAGCTTTACTTCAGGAAGACAAGTTAGCTCACAGGCTGTTTTGTAGACTAGGTTGCGACTGGATGTATTTCCTATGCCAGTGAACTAAGAGGACGATCATCACCAGTTTTCTTTAGAGTGGACTAATGCGTGCTTATTGGGCCTCCATCTAGTCAGTTTAAAATAGAAAATTCCTTCAAAATGCTTACTTCCACCCCCATTTTGCTCATTTCTCCTCTAGGTGCTCCCAGGCTCAGAGATAACTAGAAAGAAAGGATGGCATGGTGAATGAAGCAGAGAAGAAAAGGACAGGTGAATCTTGGGTTTTGTAGGGGCACACTTCATTTTTATGGGTGTGTTGAAATCAGGCAGAGAACTAATACAGTGCCTATCACCAGGTTTTTCCTTGATGGGGAAAACTACTTGGCCCCTGTCATCTGTCAGAGACCTTTCACAGGTGGAAGTTGAGAACAAGAGCATCAGGCCCACACGCGGAATGCCCGACTCACAACCAACCTCTGTGCTGAGCCACAGGGTTTATTGGGTGAACCTCCAGACAGCTCCAGTGTCAAAATTAAAGTTTGTTTTAAAGAGAAATCTGAGAAGCTGCCAAGAATGAATGGACATTTCTTTCTCTGTAACCTCCCACAGTTTTATTTCAGGAAGGGCTAAGCAGGGTCTTGCATTTATCCCCAGGAAGCATCATACTTATCCAGTCCCATCCAACCCACCACATCCCAGATGCACAGACATTTCCTCCTTTGTAATTTCACAGTGTTTTATTTCACTAGGTTACTTCAATCATAGAAAAAGATATTTTAACCAGGAAGATGGTTACAATAAGCATCATGTGCTGTTAAGTGCTTCTGATATTTAATGTCATAGCATGTATAAGCACTGTGCAAATTGGATTAGATTCAGAAATAGTCTTCTTTAGAGTAGACTAGTGCATGTTTATTGAGCCTCCATCTAGTTAGTGTAAAACGGAAAATTCCTTCAAAATGGCTTATTACCACCCCCATTTTGCTCATTCTATCATCAGCATTTTCCAGTAGAGGACAATTAAAGAAGGAACAGTTGGTTAGAAAATGAACAACAGTTAATTCAAAAACCCAGTTAGATACCTGGCTGAAGACCCCCTTTTAAATACTTTGTCTGCCCTGTGTACTTTGGGGATCACAGCCACAAAGAGGATGTCATGTGAAAAAGGGATAATTCCAGGTTTCCTACTTGGACAAAACAGTTTGAGGAAATATTTAGGCCTGCGCAAATAAGTGCAACAACTTACAGTGGCTCCAGGATCAGACTTGAACAAACATGGCGCAGTAAGAGAACTGTATCACAGTCCTGATACTTTTTTGGTTTGCAGTGATAAAATGTACAAGACATGTACCACTCCCCTGGCAACATTTCTTTCCTTCCTCCTTATTAATACAGTCTTGTTATTGCAACCATCTAATAATCAGCTATCAGAAAACTACTTTCACAGCAAACTACTTTCACAGCCACCGCAAAATGCAGCTGCACAATTGCCTTGCAGGATTCATTAGGACATGACATGCGATTGCACTGCTTTCCTCACTCGTTGTTGGTCATCTTAGATGCTACATAGTGCTAGCTAGGAAAGCTAGCTCAACTGCTTGGTGCAGTAAGTGGGAATTTTGACACGGCCTTCAACAGAGCCAAGGTCTCAGGTCAGCTGCAGAGATGCTGCAGGACGTTAAGCATTTGGTCTTCTCATTTAAGAATTGAGAATATTTTATACCTCCTAACAGCAAAGCATCTTTGATGTGTCACATTTTTAACAAGATCCATGTATCTGAAAATCCTGTGGTCAGTTTGGCACTTGTTATCACAGAGTCACAGAATCATTAGGGTTAGAATGCATCTCTGGAGATCACTCAGTCCAACCCCCCTGCCAAGGCAGGATCACCCAGAGCAGGTGACACAGGAACATATCCAAGTGGATTTTGAATGGCTCCAGAGAGGAACATTACACAACCTCGGTGGGCAGCCTGTTCCAGTGTTCTGCCACCCTGCAAAGTAAAGAAGTTTAACTCATGCTGAGGTGGAACTTCCTGTGTTTTAGTTTGTGGCCATTGTTCCTTGTCCTGTCACTCGCCACCCCTGAAAAGAGTCTGGCACCATCCTCTTGAAACCTGCTTTTTAGATATTTATAAGCCTTAATGAGAGTCCCCCTCAGTCTCCTTGACTCCGGATCTTTCAGTCTCTTCTCATAAAAGAAATGCTCCAGACTCATCATCTTGGTGACCTCTGCTGGATCCCCTCCAGTAGCTCCTTGACTTTCTTGTCCTGAGGAGCCCAGAACTGGACACAGCACTCCAGATGTGGCCTTTCTAGGGCTGAGTAGTTCTCATTTCCCGCCCCACCCCCCCCGCCCCCGGACTCTAAAAAGACAACATCTATTCACACACATTTAATGACCACGAGCATTTGTAGTGAACTCCAATATTATGTAAAAAAGGCTATCACTGGGAAGTCATCCATCTTCTTTCTAATGCTGTCTCTCAGGATGCAGAAGTGTCTCCAGTGCCTCCCATGCTCTGCAACTCTGTTCCATCTTTATTACTGCAGACATATTTTGGCTTTCTCCATGGAGGCAGTTAATAAAATTTATTGTTAGTTACAAACTCTGTAAATCCAGTCTCTAGAAGATAAGTCAATGCAATATGCTGGCTTCAAAGCTGGCAGGATCAAACTAAGCAGGGTCATTTGGTGGATTTCTGCCTATAAGGGAACTGAATGCCAGGTCATGCAGGGTTACCAAAGGCAAGTTATTTGTCTTGTATTGCAAAGCAAGCATAACTTTGACCGAGGTGTCCTTTAGTTCTTGAATCTCCCAAGGTGAGGATGGGGTTAAAAGAAAGGATTTTTTAAATCCAGCTCTGTTCCAAAAAGGTTAGGGATAAAACTAGCAGCAATTATGTACTGTTATTAAAATAGCACCTAGAGCTGAATGCCAAGAGCCTCACTAAACACACAGAGATGATTCCTGCACCAAAGAATTTTCAATATGAACAGACAAGACAAAGACAGTACTGTTATTCTCATTTTGCAAACACTGAACCTAGACACTGAGACTAAGTCACCACAGCACGGTGCTTAGGTCACTTGCCAAGGTCATCTAAGGGCTCTGTGCTAGAGCCCGGACATGAGTCTATTTGTATGACTCAGATATAGTTCTGTGCTTTGGAAGAGCTTACTTATCCTGAGTTTCCAGAATTGTGTTGATCCAGTTTTGATTTCCAGAATACAAAGTCAGAAATCTCAGACTCCCACTGCACCCAATCCCCTCAGCGATAATGTTTGAGTGCAGGAAGAACACATTTCTATAAACACATTTATATGCTTTTTATAGGCCTAGGCTCACATCTCAAAGAGCCTCTGATGAAGTCAGACTGGTGTTGCCACACTGCCCACTGTTACATGCGCACAAAATCCCAGCAACAAGTCATCTAATACTTGCTTGTTGTGTGAAAATGCCCATTTTTTATTGCTTGCAAAACAGTGGGAAGGAATCCTATCTAACAGCAGCCTTGGGCATGTGGTATGGCTAAAAGCTTTAGTGAAGCGATTTATTCCAACAATTTTAGAATGATTGTTTTAAAGACTGTCTTACTTCAAAACAAAACCAAAGCCAAACTCAAAATCTCCATTTTAAGGTCCAAAGTAATGAACAGGAGATGCCTTTAGACAGAGCTGGTGTAGTCTGCCCCCAGTTAATGGAAACAATCCCTGAAAATCACGTATTTCTGACTGAGACCACCCATTGAAAGCAAATGTGAGATTAGCCAGTTCTGGTGATGTAGAAGCAGAATCCCTTTTGTCCCAGGTTCTGAGCCCCACTGTTAAATTCACCTCTTAAATTCGGTAGGAAGATGAAAATAGGAAGGAGGAAATTATTTCTGGAAGTACGCTATTGCTGTTACAGAAATACTAGATAAGTTTGTGTCACATTTTAAAAAATTACCAAATTTATAGTTAATTAATCATGTATTTCCCATTAGTTATCCTATAGATCTGCACAGGAATCATTGATTTCCAGCATGACTGAGAAAGAGTCTGCAAGGAAGTCCAACTTACAAACAGGAAGTCTAAAGTCCAACTCACCAACATAATAGCGGATGTCTGGCATCTTCAAAGATATCAAACAAAAACTCAAAACTCAAAACCCCCAAAACAAAACAGTGCACATTTGTTTTCTCACTAAATCATTCCACCTTTACAGATAGCATCAAACCACTACGCAGGTTATGCTGCTTTTAAAAAGAGAATGTTTCATTATTGATTCATATAGACGTTCAATAAAAACAGAAGGGTTTTGTTCACTTTGAAGAATGCTAACTGAATACTAAGCTGCAAATTAGAATATCAGATAAGCTAGTCCTTATTGACAAATTAATTATTTCTATCATTAATTTCTTTTTTTTAAATAAAAAACTTATTAAGTCAGTGGGTGAGCTGTTCTGAGGAAGAATAATCAGAAGATAATCATGCCAGATTTGAATAATTTTATCACAGCTCTTCCACTTTAGGCTTCTCTAGTGATCTAAAGGATGGGATTTGAACTTCATTACAAACTGGTTATGAATATAATTCACATGGATAGGAAAGTAATTTGAAGAATTTTTATCCTGGTAATTAGCTCCCTTTGAAGCTTGTGAGCTGATTGCTGGAAAAATTTGTAAACAATTAATGCTTGTCTACAAGGAACTAGGACACTAAAAGTTTTGGATTTTATTAATTAAATTAGTTTCTAAGGAAAGAATAAAAACACCGCATATAATTTTTCTTTTGTCTCATTAATTATGCCTTCCACTGCTCTGATGGCTGAAAATTTTTAAGGACTCCATCACTGAACTGAGAGCACGTCCTTCTGTTTTTCAAGCTACACTCTGGTCTAATAAAAGACAGACTTTTCCCCCTTACCTCCCTTACATCCCTTAGAGCAATTTCATCAATATTCCTTTGAGAACCTGTTCATACAGCATGTGCTCACCCAGAGCTTTCACAAGGGCTGTATCATTGCAGATCATGTTACCAGCGCTATTCAGCTGCCTCAGAAGACACAAAATCCTGGCCTGGTAGGTGGTGCATCTTGGTCACTAGGAAGCAGTGGCTACATAGCATACATGCAGTACTCATTACCATCACCACCTGCTCATCTCATTTACCTCATACAGAAAGGGTTTTGCAGTGTATGCTACCAGGAGCAGAGATGGCAGGGCAAGTACCTCTCTGTACAGAACAACCCACTGCAAGCCCTGAGGGTCCATCTCCATGCAAAAATAAGCAGGCACCATTACTGGCAATCCTGCTTGAGTGTCTCCCAAGACTGTGCTCTGCATGACTGCTGCAAAACAGGAAGGGTTCTCTGATACATGCACACACACAGACCTACCGCTCCTGGGGTACTCTCCTTGAAGTGTGCAGGTAAGGACAAAGAAGATCCAAATACCTTTTCAATAAACCATTTTTCCTGCAGCTGGCATCTTAGTACCCCACATGCTGTAGGAACTGTAAACCTTAGGGCATTCATGGACATGCTCCCTTTGCCAGAGCATGGAATGCAGAAATCTCAAGGCCTGAGACTAGCAGATGTGTTCTCAGACTAGTGCAGCGCAGGTTGGGTTCAGCTTAGCACTCAGTACCTTCAAGAAATGAGTCTGAACAACACACTTCTAGCAACTCCAAACTTCAGCAGGGCCTGAGTTTTGAAATTTGCATGTTTCAGCTAGCTGTAGTCATAAAAGCACCAACTCAGTAGCTCAGTTTAAAGACACATTCCAGTGTGTCATACTAAGCCTCTAATAGCCCACAGGAGGCTGTCTCAGCATGTGGCAATGCTACTCCCATGTTCACACACCTGGCAGAAAAAATGCTTCTTTCAATTAAAAATGTCTTTAGGAATGCTAAGATAAGAAAGAGGTACACAGTGCTTGTTTGTACACTCCTATCTACAATTTTCAGCCTCAGACTATCACGCAGACACAAAGAAAGCAGCAAACACAGAATGTGTCTATTATTAATAGACTGATTTTCTTCTGTGCACCCGAAAACATTTCTCATTGAAGAGACCCATAACCATCAGTACATTACAGATGTAAAATTCCAAAGGGCTGTGGGATCAAGGCTGTCCACATAACATGTTTAAGTACAAGCATTCTGGTCCATGCTGAAGGCAACATCTTGTTAACATGTGTCTTAGCAGTTTTTGACAAAATGTATTAGCTCATTACAGATAAGCCCTGAGCATAAGCAGTCTGGGTAATCTAAGTGAGAAAAAGAATAATGTCTTTCAAAAGGATGAACTGACTGAAAGAGGAAATTTAACTTCACCAAGAAGCCTGTCTTAGTAGCAGCTCCTATAATACAAATCACAGAAATTTCAAATGCTTAGTGGTTTTCCTTGATTTTCCCTCTGCTTGCTGTTCCTAATGGTACTGAGGGTTCAGACAAGTTTTTTTAGGCTTTGAATTGGGAACATACAAAACTATTTCAAATTTTATTTTTCAACTTAATTTCTGCCTTAAAAATATTTAGGGTTCTTTTTAAACTTTTGACAGGTCACTAGAAATTCTGTTAAAGGCTGTCAAATTTTGCTACCTAAAAACCTCTTAACTTTTAGCCTAAGCCCATTAAACCAGGATGATAAGGCTTCTGCTAACATGAAATTCTGCATCCACAGAAGCTAATGACAAAATTTCCACAGACCTCGGTAGGTCACAATGTTGCTCCTTCAGACTTGCAGGATATGAATATTAATTTGCTGAAATATTAAGCCAGAAAGAAACATTTGAAATCAGACTGTGCAATACTGCATGCAAAATGCATTATAGAAAGGTTAGTAGAATTTATATCAGCGAGTATATGTAGAGCTGTACATCAGTTAATGAGCTTTATTGCTCATTCATCCTGGGAATAGTTATTATTCATTGCTCCAAATTTTTCACTTTTAAAAGCATTATATATATTGTCAGCATGTAAAATAACCAGTGCTTTCTAAAATGTTTATTACTGGCCATTATAAAAGAGAGCTCTAAACAAAAAGTATGTTAGGGCAATGTTCTAAAGATTGATTAATAATGGAGAATTAATTAATCTTTCTTGCAATTTTTTACTGTCATACAAGAAGGATATGCCTTTGTTTCAGAGAATTTGGTAGTTCATTGCCTCATCTTAGTGATCAGGTTGCCCCACATCCTCTTTATGGAGTACCCTGTACCTTGAGGTTTCTTGTTCGTCACACAAGGTGAAGGGAGTTTGTTTTTCTGAACCAAACTGCCTAGATTTCTGATGGTATTTATAATACTGCAACTTTAATAATTTTAAATAAACCTGTACATTTCATTTCTCTGAAAACATCCCTGACATCTGATGTCCCTTACTTAGAGCCATACTTGTATTGTTTCACAGTCACAGGGGTGACACTGCAACAGTGCTGAGGCAACTGCTGTTACTGAGCCAGACCATGGGCTTTGTCTGCACTCAGGTGAGCAGCTGTGTGAATGCTCTCTGCCACCCACATCAGCGAGGCTGAAGTCCACCCAACCCTGCCTATAACTGGAATGAGAACGTGTGTTTGCCTGCCTGCATGCATGCAGACATGCCTTTTATCTTGTCGTGATACAGCCAGCACTTGGAGGATCATGCCAGTTAGAGAGGTTTTGATGAGACACCCTTTAATGGTGAGAGGCAAGAGGGCTTCTTCCTGTCCTAGGACAGACATTCATTGCATTCCACTGACTGTAAAGGGCACCCAGGGTAACTGATTGCGATGAAGAGATCTACGCTGTAGCCATCTAAAAGTGGGAAAACTAAGACTCATTTTAGCTGACAGGTGTGAATTTCATGCTTAGGAACATTTCACAATGAACAGCTGGGGAGATCATACTCTTGCGGTGCACATCTTTCTAGAGCACTGCCATCCAAATGCTAAACTGAACAAGCATAAGATTTAGGTGTTCTTAAAAAGTCAGATTCGAAAACAGTGGCCTGTCTGGTGCAAGTCTGAAGGCCTCCAGTGAAAATCCCTGATTAAGAGGGTGGAACAAAGCAAGCCCTTCCCTGTCTGACAGGTTGCTGCCAGTGACAGCAGGGTGGAGCAGGCAGTGAAGCTCAGCCCTGCCATGGGAAGACAGTGACGGACCTTCAGTGGCCGAGGCTCTGTTTAGGGAGGGAGGAGGTGGGTCTCCAATTAATTACAGGCCTTGGCACAGGTTCAGATATTGTCATGCCTGTGATTTGATAGGTTTAGAGGAAATATATATCTGAAAGGAGGATCTGTCCAGAATGATTGAGTTATACTGCAGTTAAAAGCAGAACAGATGTATAAGCAGAAGTGATGGTGTCACTGAGAATCAGTTACATATCTCATGGGAAAACTTTCATTTGATGGGTAAGAACAATATGCTATACTGCACACATATCCTCCTATAAATGTAATCCATTTGCCCTGCTCTGAAAGTGTGTGTGACAGCTGTTCTGCCCAGAAGCAAAACGACATTTTGTATCAAAAGCATTATTGATTTCCTCTCTTAACTGACTTTGGTAAAACATTAAAAGCAAATGTTAATATACAATACAAATCTACAGAAACTGTCAGTCTTCAAAGTGGAAAGGGTTTGGCATTTTCTGCTGACTCTTCACATCTTTCTGCATTTTCTGATTCTGTCAGAAGAAACATCTCCAATATGGATCAATCAGAGAAAAGTTGAAAAAATCCTGAGAAAAATCTGCTCAGGCAAAATTCACAGACAAAGAAGGTACAATTTGTTGATCTCAGACATGCATTCAGAATAAAAATTACCCAGAACAGGATGAAGATAGCCAAGTTTGTAAATCAGTGTCCTGGTTGCGGGACCAAAGGATTACCAGTGCCTGCTGGAGTATGGCACCTTTGCCACAGGAATGGAATTCCCCTTAAAAGCAGGTGAGGATCAATTCCACACAAAATCTGTGACCTGCTCCCTGCCGTACACTTTCTCCTCCCACCCCCCATCTCCTGGGGGATGGTAGTCCCAGGCCATCTGCCTGGAAGTAATGGGCCTTCACTCTAATCCTCTTCTCCTTGGACCTTGCTCCCTGAACTCAGACAGCCTTTGTATCTCATCAGGACTAACTTCATGTCTCTTTGTGCTTACCATATGGTTTAGCACTTACTCTGTCTAACTGGTAGGATAAAACACACCACAAAGAGGGCACAGGTGACTCTTAAAAGAAACAATAGACAGTACCTCATTAGCTTTTCAGAGAAACCCTACATGCATGCTGTGGGTTCCTTCTATGAACTGCTGAAAGGCATTGTCATCAGGATATCTCAGCCATCAGTTTAATGCTCTGCAGTTAAATTTTGAATGCTTGTGAAATGGTTCCCATGTCCTGTGGCTGAAAGTCAGTGAATGAACCCTGTGAGCAAGTCCAATTTTTCTGCTGCCTTTGGAAAGAAGCCAAGATCATTGGAAACAGGTTGTGATTTAAATTTTAAAAAAAAAAAAGAGAGAGATTCACTGGAATGGGGAAAATTATTCAACAGCCGTCATACGGATTGAGAAAGATCAAGTCCTGCATCCAGAAGAATTCTATTTTTATAAAATGGAACACCTCTAGCAGGCACTACAGCAAGAATGCCAATACCAAATACATTATAGCCTCATAATCAAGCCACAAATGGGCTGTGGGAGAAGGAGGTTCATGTGCCACATGGACATGGGAAAAATGCATTTCTCTTACAGATAACTTGCCTGTCAACAGAGGGATGTAACCTCACACAAAGTTTTGGTCTCAAAAAAATTTTGTTTGATTTTAAAAATAAAAACTTTTATAGGGAAATTCCAAAACAGCTCAATTTTTAATATTTATCTCTTGGGAATTCATTTACCAGATGCACACAAGAACTGGGAACATTTCCTTTTTGGCCAGCTCCCCCTGCTTGTGCTGGCTGCAGGCCACACAGGTGAGCCTCAGCTGCTGTTATCTAAGCTATTAAATACTTCAGAAAAAGAGAGAAAGATATAGAATGATACCAGTATCATCAATGAGCCAAAGTCAGAAGTTTCAGCTGTTGGTATCAGCAGGGAAAATGTAATGACATTTTCAAGACTTTCATATTCATAAATTTTATTTATCTACAATAGTCCTTGTGGAAAGGTAGTTTTGCAGTAGCTATTATATTTATCATGGTGACACTTCCTTGTTTGGTGAGAAAAACTTTTTTTTGTATGAAATGCACATATTTTGTCTATTTATTGATAAAAAAGAGACACTTAATGCTAATAAGGAATGAAGAAGACTGTTGGCTTCTCTAATCTTGTAGGTAAACTTAAGCCCAGCAGCAAATGAAATATACAGTTGAAAGATGTTTGTGATGAAGCTTCAGTTCAACATGGAAGGTTAGGGAAGCTGTGACTGATTCATAGTTTTTGCTGGTATGCTCTGTCTAAACTGTAAAAATATTCGACTGAAACCTGTTGGGAGATTTGTTTCCAATCTCCTGCAGGGAGATTCCAGCTTTAGTAGTAGATTTTTTAAGTTTTGTCATCAACAAATTGATTTTACATGAGAAACTTGCCTTCGTCATCATGAATGATGTGTAATGGTTTCCAAAACTCAGTTCCCAGTTTGCTGCAGATACTCATTGCTCAGAATATATTGCTGACCATTGTGCAGTTTCAGAGATGGTTTGTTTTGTTTTAAACACAGTAATTTTCATCAACTCCAGACTAACAAAGATATTAAATAAAATGAATACAAAGAGTTCTTGGCAAACATTCATTATGTAGCATGTTAAAATTCTGGATCATCCATTCCATAATCTCTTTGACTGTTTTGTTGCTTTGGATTTAGGGGAATTCAATAAGAATTTCAGTCAATGAGAGGTTCAGCAAGCCTGATTTCTGTACTGTCCTACTGAAGCATTTCACACTTGTGTTTCTACACATAGCAGGTTGCACCAACAAGCCCTCCATACCATTTCTCTTCTTTTTTAATTCAGATTGAAGATGTCCTCCATGGTGCAGTGATGATGTTATTTTGATTTTCATGTGTGCAAATTTCTTTTTCGTTGTTGATGTGATTGAAGTTTATGTGATGTATGTGGATTTCAATGATATTTCTTAAACATGTGATTCACAGAGATGAGGGGTGGAATGTATTGAGTTTGTGTGGCAAGGTTTTGGTAGTGGGGTGGTGGTGGCTGCAGGGGTGGTTTCTGTGAGAAGCTGACAGAAGTTTCTCCTGTGTCTGACAGAGCCAATGCCAGCCAGCTCCAGGATGGACATGCCACTGGCCAGGGCTGGGCCCATCAGTGATAGCAGTAACACCTCTATGACAACATGTTTAGAAGGTGGGAAAAATTATTGGGCAAAAGCAATTGCAGCCCGAGAAGAAAGGAGTGAGAACATGTGAGTGAAGCAGTTCTGCAGACACTGAGGTCAGTGGAGAAGGAGGGGCAGGAGGGGCTGCAGGTGCCAGAGCTGAGATTCCTCTGCAGGCCGTGGTGCAGACCGTGGTGAGGCAGCTGGGCCCCTGCAGCCCATGGGGATCCACGGGGGAGCAGAGGTCCACCTGCAGCCCATGCAGAACCCCACACCGGAGCAGGTGGATGCTTAAAGGAGGCTGTGACCCTGTGGGAAGCCCACACTGGGGCAGGGTTGTGGCAGGACCTGTGGCCCTCTGGGCAGCCCAAGCTGAAGGAGCCTGTTCCTGAAGCAAGCCATGGAAAAAAAGGGTTCCATCTCTCTGCACCGCTTTGTGGGAGGAGGTAGAGTATAGTGAATAAACCTAAGCCTGGAAAGGAGGGAGAGGTGGTGAGAAGGTGTTTTTTAGATTTGTTTTATTTCTCATTATCCTACTCTGATTGTGACTGGTGATAAATTCTATTAATTTTCCCAAGTTTTGCCCATGACAATAATCAGTGAGTGACCTCTACCTGTCCTTATCTCAGTTCATGAGTCTTTCACTATAATCTCTCTCCCCTGTCCAGCTGAGGTGAATAGTGACAGAGCGGTTTTTGTGGGCACCTGGCACACAGCCAGGGTCAAACCACCACACTGCCCTGGGAAGTGGTTTGAGAGAGGTGATCCTGACTCTTTGCTTAGCCCTGTTGAGGCCACACCTGGAGTGCTGTGTACAGTTCTGGGCTCCTCAGGACAAGAGAGACATGGAACTCCTGGAGGGAGTTCAGCAGAGGGCAACCAAAAGGATTAAGGGACTGGAGCACCATTCTTATTAGGGAAAGCTGAGAGAGCAGGACCTCTTTAGCCTCAAGAAGAGGTGACTGAGAGGGGATTATATCAATCTGTGTAAGAACTTCAAGAGAGGGTATCAAGAGGATGGATCCAGGATCTTCTCAGTGGTGCCAAGCAACAGGACAAGAGGCAGGAGACAGAAACTGATGCACAAGAAGTTCCCCCTGAATATGGGGAAGAACTTCTTTACTGTGTGGGTCACCAAGCACTGGAACAGGTTGCCCAGAGAAGGTGTGGAGTCTTTTTCCCTCACGATACTCAAGAACCATTTGGATACAATCCTGAGTACCAGGGGATCTTGCTTGAACAGGGAGGTTGGACTAGATAACTCCAGTGATAACGCATCCAGTGATCCCTTCCAACATTAACCATTCTCAGATTCTGTGAATCTGTGATTAAAAGCCTGAAGGGATTTAAAAGATCTGTAGACGTGGCACATAGATACATGATTTAATGGTAAACTTGGCAGTGTTAGATTTATGGTTGTATTCAGTGGGTCTTTTCTAAATTATTCTGATTCCATGGTCTTGATGGAGATGAACAAGAAACTTAAAGTGGACCCATGGACTTATTGAGTGGTACAAGCTAGCCAGATGTGATACTCTTGTGTCTCCAGAGGCTCTGGCCGCATAACATGTGGATGACTGAACCCCAGCATGGCAGTACCACTTCTGCTGTTGGATATGGGCTGTTTTCATGAGCTTATTTCCTTGGAATCAAGAAGGGAGGTCTTCTTCCTTCCATCTGCTCTGCCATCCTGAAAAAATAAGAATAGGATTTTATAGAAATAACTTTCCTGTTCAGAAAAAACTTCCTGTATCATCCTGGTACACCCAATAGATCGTGCCTGATACAATTGCATTTGTGCTCCTACAGGCAGGTGAGTATTCAGTTCTCCATTATCTAGTACTCCAGCAGAGGAAAGCAAATGTCAGCTAGAGTGGAGAGTTAAAAGTGTCCAAAAATGTGTAGCAACCGCATTTCTTCCTCTTTCCTATCTATACATATTAATATTTTTTCATCCGAAATAAAATTCCTTTTCAAGATAAGCAAATTCATTTAGAAACAAGCCTAAATGACCAAATCTTAACACAATCCTTGAAAAAAGCTTTAAGAAACCCTGACGTGACCAGGGACCACAAGGGATTCAGACAGTGAAGGAGTCTTGCAGTTAGTCAAAAATGGGTCTCTACTTGTAGGACCAGAGAGCAAACGCTGTAGTTTTTGTTTCTGAGGCAGTAGATAACCACATACTGAGGACACTGTTTCAGAAACTAAACCCTACAAAGTCTCCACTTCCCCATGGTGTAAGTGAACTTTTGTCATGCTTTTCCCTGCATGAAATCTTTCAGTAATCCCACCTGATTCTAAAGAAGATTTTCCCATCACTTTTTTTTTTTTTTTTAAGAAGATAGAACTGAAGATTAGATTCATGCAGCCAGTAACAGCTAGTCATTCTGTTGCTCTGATGCCTTCAGGAATTGCAAACAAATGTGTTTCCGGTGCTAAAAAAAGGAAACCCTAAACAAGCAAAAAAATATCTCTGCCAGAGCATCTGTAATAGCCTGTGACTTATACCTCTTGCAGGCAGTCATTTTTTCTCAACAATGACCCAAGTGTCCTTGTTTTATAGGAAACTCTCTTGTCAGGAACTCGCTCCTGCAAATCCAGACATGCAGTTCAGCACAGGAAGTCAGGCTGTCATGGTTCCAGGCATTGTTAATCATTTTTAAATGATCATTAAAAAGCAGCAGCAGCAAAAGGATGCGGCTCTGGTGAGGTCAGATAACAAAAATGCCTCTTTTTGGGGGGAGGGGGATGGGAGGGTGGGCAGTCTAAAATAAAAACACATTTTGCAGACTGAATTTTAAGCACTGTATTCAATGTCTGGGAGTTTCCTGAGGACAGGAAAAGAAAAATACAGTACTGATCTGACAGTTTCTGAGGCCATTCCTATCCTGCTTCCTGTGGCCCCTCATTCCCAGCAGACAGACCCACACTCCCTCTGTCTCTCTTTGTGCAACCACAGAGACTTTGCTGTTCCCAGTGCTGCTCGGGTCTAATACTTCAGGTCTCCAAGACCTGACAGTTCTCAAAATGCTGTACGTTGCAATAATACTGCTCACTACACAGTTTCTGGGTACTGTGCCCTGCCGTGAAAGCTTTAAAAAAACTTTAACTTGTCAAAGCCTTTGGATTTTAAACTATTAAAATTCAGATCCAATTTAAATCCTGTGACGCAGCCTAATTTTTGCAGTCTATGTGTGCTGTACCTGTTTTGTCATCATTAATTATGCCCACACATGACTTTAGTGTCATTTGTGCCATCAACTAATGATGACATAAATGTCATTGACCCTATTGTTATGAGAAATGTACAGCACAATGTATTTTTTCTCTCCCTCTGAACCTCTCCTATATCCTACCATATGGTTTCTGTACCAAGGGCACTCTGCCATCTGGACTGTGGAGCCTAATGCCCTGAGGAAGACATTGACATAAACCAATTTATGTTAAGACCCAGACCCCAGACATCCGATATTAGTGTGGCCATACAGCTGGCTCCCACAGATGGGGATGGATTGTCAGCTCCCCAATAGCTTTCCCAGTTCCTCCCTCCTTTGGTGGTCCTGGTTCTCAGCTGTGCCAGGCAGGTCTGTGTGATCCTCTGGGACCCAGTGTGGTTAGAGACACTGCCCACTCTGCCAGCAGGTTCCTGCCAAGGCCCCTCACCAGCAGGAAAAACCCTGATCACCCATCCTGAAGCCACAGAGTGTATTCTCATGGCACTGCCTCAGCTCAGCAAGAGTGGTCGCAATGGAGATATCAGAATCAGATCAGTGGCCAGCAGCCCTTTTACACCCTCTTTCTTTTTGTGAACTCTCCCAGGTTAATCCCACAGTTTCTCAGCCCTGGTTGTTCTCCTGCCTGTCCCTTCCCAGATTTTGATCCCCATCTGCCTTTGGGGACCTCTTTCTTTTACCTGCCTGGAAAACAACCTCTGTTCCAGTCAAGAGGAGAGTATGGATGTAGGTGAAACGTTTTCACTGTAGATAAAGGTGGCCATCATACAGATTCTGCCCTTCACCAGTACAGCGAAGCCATCAATAACCTCTTGTGGCACCTCCAGCATGTGCTGCCTGGGTGAGCATCTCAGAGGGTCCTCTGTGTCCCAACTTTCTGTTCAGAGTGCCAACCCTGCACATAGACGGGAAGTTCACAGCCCCACAGCTGTGCCAGACAGCACAACCCTGCACCTCACTGCTGGGAGACCACAGTGAAGCTTTCAATCACAAATATGTGTATTTTTGGAAGAGCAGAGAAAAACTAATGGCTGATGACCTTAAAAACAAAGCACAAATATTTGCTTATTAGTCTTCACTTAACTTCACAATTCAGTCTTGCACCTTTTTATTTTATTTTTTTTCTCTGCTTGCTTCATTGCAAAGCATTGAACCAGGCTGTGTGGCAAGTAATTCACAACTGTGGTTGCTAAGTAACCACCAAAGAAAGCAGATTAGTCTCCAGTAACCTGTTTCATTGTCAGAGATGTTTATTTTGAATAAAGGCAATAAATGTGCACAAAGGAGTTTATTGAATTTGGATGAACAAGCAAATTATGCAGCATTACTTTTCCTTCCAATAGGTTTCTCTGCTGTCACAAAGCTCCACACAAAGACTTGAGCATTTCCTCAGGGAACAGGATTTATTTATTCAAACTTGTGCATTCTATTCAGGGCCAAACTGGAGGACGTTTGCTTGAAGGTTGCACTCCAGTTTCCCCAAGGACATGCATGAGGAATATTTGTGTCCTTTGCACTTTCTCTCCAGGTATGCTCACCTGCCAACCACAGCATAAGCCCTCGGCCTTCACAACACCTGACAGCCAGAGAGGACACAACAGGCTGCCAACTGACAATGGCTCAAAACAGCACTGCTGCTGGCAGTGGAGTGGTTTTGTGGAGACAATTTCAGCTGCTGACTGCCCCACAACAGAGCCTCCCCTGCCTGTACTGCCCTGCAGCCACACTGCCCAATGTGCTGTCCACTGTGGGCTCTGCTGCCCTGCCAGTTACTCCCATGCAGTTCTGCTAGCTACAGCTGCCAGAGCGCCACTGGATCAAACCTCTTACAGACACTCTGCCTTCAGTGAGGAGCAAATGCCTTATCAGCCATTTAACTCCAACAAGGAACCTGACTATATTACTTCACTTTTCCCTGAGACCCAGTTCCTCTTGCTGTCTTGCTCCAGCACTTTCTCCTACACCAGAGCCTTGTCTGTTGGTGAAATTTCTGACATTTCTTCAAATGCTTTTTGGATATCAATGGATAAACAAGAAGGGATGAGCTATTCAAGGAATAGAGCAGCTAGGGATTTGGAGATAAACAACAAAAATAAATGCAAACGACGTTAAGGACTACAGCAGCGCTGCTCAGAGCTCCCAGGTAACACTGCCCATGACACCTTATCCAGTAAGGATCTGTGGTGCCTGAACACTAGCTGCTGATGTAAGCACAGATTTGCAGAATTTTGTGCACAGACTTCTGGAGATCCATGGGCTGGTTCTAACAGGCCTTTAAGTCAAGTGGTAAAAACAAACCCATCATCAGTAAGCATAAATTCCTCACTACATCTATCAAAAATTCAGGGATTTGAAGATCAAAACCAGATTGAAAGTCAGAAACCCAAAGTCTATATCCTTTAAAAAGTCGCTTAGATCTTCAGTCCGAGACATGAAGTGATTAAGAACTCCTCTATCCGTTAATGAACCACCCCAATAAGTCCTTTTACTTTTTCCTTTGTTGGTTTTTTTTAGGAAAAGCAGGTCTTAGGATGACAAAAGGAGAAAAGTTTCCAATTGTGAAATCTAGTGCTGATAACTATTATCAATTAGTTCTAAATTGAAAATTGCAGAAATTTCCTATGTGGGGTGAAGTTCAGTTCCACAGGCAGTTACAGTATGGCAGGTAGAAATGCACAACAGCAACTAGAACTAGCACGTTCTTTAGTGAACAGAAAAACTGTTTGGGTTTCTTACAGATTTATAGCCTCTTCTGCCTTCCCAGTGTAGTAACCTCAGTTCCTCAGTTACTCTATTCCTTCATGTCATCAATATGCTATGGCCAGTTGTCTTCATGCATGAAGACTGGCTGACTGCTACCAAAAGTACTGTCATACAACTGACTTATGCCTACCTTTTTCTCTGGAGTACTAATTCAGATCTCTTTCTTCCCTCCATTTTTTTTGATATTGCAAAAAAACCCCCTTTGGGACATATTTCATGTTAAGATTTCTATCTTCCCCATCAAACTCAGTTCAAATTGGCTAGCAGGTTGCAGAGTTACCAGGGCAGAGGGAACTGATACACAACTGGAGAGACTGACCATGTTATCACAGAAGACTCAGTTCCTTAGAAAACCTGGCTAAAAATTGCTATATAAGCATTAAAGTTACTGAAAAAAAACACAGCTCTTGGAAGGTGTGCAATCCACAGTTGAAGCTTAAAGGAAAAATGATAAACCAAAGGTATTTTACTTAAAGCAATTCTGATATAGGCACCACTGTAGGAATTCCTAGGAAAGGTTTCCTGGACCACCTCTTTCAGGTACTTCGAATCAGCAGGAAAGAAGTCATTGTGGATTTAATGGAGAGAACTGTGCACTTATATTTTGTAAAAACTGATAAGAGACACATCATCTCACAGTGTGTTTTGTGGGGCTGGGCTTTTCTTCTCTAGTGAACAATGTGAGATTCTTCCCACCAGCACAGGATGACAATGTCAGTGTGGTACAGCTACTCAGGTACTAGCATAGGAATTAACTTCACAGCTATATAGCCATAAATACAACTTCTGCCATAAAGACTTCTCACAGATGACATTCAGCAAAACATGGTGTCATCAGTCTCTCTTCTCCATTCTGTTCCTTGGCCCTGGAGATCCCTAACTGGGGATGTCTGTGTTATATTACCTTATGTTACAGCGTCTAAAGGCTGATGTAACTTTTTCAGCATACTGAAAATCCAGTTGATAACCAGTCCTAGGTCATTTTCTTAATTTACCATTGATTGATGAGCAATCCAGCTGTTGCAAAATATTCCCAATAGAGGGATTTATTAGGTCAAGGAGAGGTGAAAAACACCCACCACTTAAGTCAGAGATGCTTTGTAGAAGCTTCTACAAAACAAGAGTTACAAACACTAAATTTTCCATGTCAAATTTGTTAAACAATGGCTTGTGTTATATTCCCATGGAAATTTTCTTGTAAAATGGAGAGGGCTGTAATTCTTGTCTCTGTTTTCAAAGTATGACCTCACTGTCCAGATCTAGTTAAGGACAGAAGCAGCCTGAAATTGTAATGACGAGAACAGGAAGGGCATCTGTGTACTCTTTTCACTAGTCCATGAAAGACTCTTCACACAAGTCTACACAATAACCTGGTGTGATGGTCCAAAGCAAAACTCTGACCACTGTCATGTAGCAGGATGCTCAAGCAGAGGTTCAAAAAAAAGAATCAAATAAAATGTTTGGATCATATCACAAAACAAACTACAGTTAATCCTTTGGTTTGGTGGGATATTTGTACTTTAGAAATTTTAAACAATATTTCAATGAAATCACGGCAATTGACACCAACAGTTAAAAAATGTTATATATGAAAAAAATTGTTTTAAAATTATGTTTAAAATATATTATTCTCAGTTAATGACCCTGAGATAGCTCAGTTGGTTAGACCATGTTGCTGAAAACACCAAGGTCATGGGTTTAATCCCTGTACAGGCCATTCACTTAACAGTTGGACTCGATGATCCTTGTGGGTCCCTTCCAACCCAGAATATTCTGTGAGCNCCCCATAAACTACTTTATAAAATCCTGTAGAATCAGAACTAGTTTGAAACATGCTGAATTTCGAATGTATCAGAAAGTTTCAAGAAGACCTCTATAGATGAGATCCTCTGTAGATCAGAGTATACATACTCACACATTCAAAAAGTTTGAAAGTTGCTCCTATGAGATTTCTGGCTAACTTGAATTGGTTTATTCAGAAGCTTTTCTGGAGAAAACTTAAAACAACTCTCTGATCTTAAATCTTATTTCCTGTTCCTTTTATTTCCTGTACTTTATCCCTCAGATGAACATAAAGAAAGCAAAATCTTGGTCAAATACCATGTGCTTACATATGTCAGTCCTGATGGGGCATGAATTGCTTCCACATTTTCTCACTCTGGAGAGCAGTGCTCAATTCTTTTCTATATGTGTTGACTATGATGTCAACATGACATCAGTAACATCAGGATCAAGATAAGAGAGAAGGAAAGGAATTAGTGCTTTGTTACAAAACTGCAAAACGAAGGATCAGTCTTCAGATATTTAGGAATAATGATCTGGAAAGCCAGAGTAGTTGGGACCAAAAATAGGGGAAGGGACAAAACAGGACAATAGTGCATGAAAGTATAAGGAGTTTCCATTTTCTGTTCAGGCAGGAAAGTATTAAACAGGAGCCATTAAAATGCCTAAACACCCCTTCCTTTTGCTGTGTCTCTGAGGCATTTCTTTGGCTTCTGTCTCTAGATAAGTCTGAATCAGCTTTCATTCAGAGCAGAGGTCAATTCCAAAACATTTGCACCAATGTACAGATAATTCAGATATTGGGCCGCATATGGCTCTTCTATAGGTAGACCTGCTTAGATTTGTCTCTACAAAATTATGAGTGCGAGGATGAGTACTTTGGCGAAACAGATCATTCCATCAGAGCAGTAGTCCTTGAAGTATACCTTGTCCAACTGCCAGCTTTCTTCTGGCATTAGAGAAATATCTTCTGGAACTAGAGAAAAGCAGTATATTTAGCTGAATGTAGAAATACAAAGTGCAATATGTCGATGTGGATGCCCATTTTGGACCAGGGTAATGCTGCTGAAAGCAATAGAGGGGCTTCACAGAATGTACTCTAGTGGAAAGGGAATTCAATGAGGCATGAAAATTTTGTATTTCTTTGAATAAAGAAGTAAGTGCTGCTGCTGCTGACAACCAACCTGCAACAAAGCCTGGCCATAAACAATTCACAATTGAATAAATGCTGACAGAAGGAAAGCTGTTACTTTTGGCTGTTGCTATTGGCATGGTCTTACAACACACATTGAAAGACGTGGTTCAAGTTTGGAACACTGCATATCAGAATTAGCAATGAAAGGATACAATTTCCTTTGTAGTGTCTCAAAGGTATCTAATTTTGTTCTGGTGCACGAATAATTAAAATAATTGGCTGTGAAGACAAAGCACCTCCCAGGAGTCTCAAATTTTAAGAACTACTGTAAGCATCCAGCCTGACTTTGTGCAACAACACAGACTCTAGAATGTCATTAAACAGTTGTTTTGTTAAATAAAGTGTCTCCTGGTTGGGTTGGAGTATTGTTCTGTCTAAAGCTATCCAGTCTTGATCTGAAAACATGAAATAATACCAAGCCCACAACATCTCTGAGTGCATTGTTTACTGGATGATCATAGTTGTCATAATCTAGCCTCAGCCTCTCTTACTGCTAAATTGAAGTCCTCTGCAATCATAAACACTATCTGCCATGCTTTTAGATCCTGTGGGCTGAGTATCACTGTAGCAGCAAATTGCACAGGCAACTGCTGGCTGTATAGCCCAATCTGGCTGAATGCAGTGCGTGTATGGTCAGCAATGCAGAGTGACTCCTTAGTGCACTGGTTTTACTGAGCACTCACCATCTGCACCTGTGCTGGACATGCCACCTTCTGCCCCCATCTAAGAGGCAGAAGCACAAGGATGCTGTGGCTGCCAAACTTGTCTGCCTGCATCTGGATGACAAAGGATAGCGAGTCTGACAATGCTCCACAGACAAGTGAATAATGCTCACAGGCCACAGGAAGTGGTCTGGAATGACAGTATCCAAATTAAGTTTTCTCTTCATCTGTCCACCTAGTTTTTAAAAATATTGGACAGAGCACTTTCCAAATACCCTGACTAATGCCATAAAGGTCTGTTGATCCCCTCTTCCTACTCTTTGTCATTCTGATCACACATTCAATGAACAAGCTCCCTTCCATGCACTCTCACACTCCAAATTCATGTTCTGGTGATTACCCACCACAACCCTTGAACCTGTCAGAGTCAATGACCTGCAAAATACAATCTCAGGGCTGTGTCCTATGAGTAGGGTGTATATCCCTTGTT
This sequence comes from Aleadryas rufinucha, assembly GCA_013397815.1. Lineage (NCBI taxonomy): Eukaryota > Metazoa > Chordata > Aves > Passeriformes > Aleadryas > Aleadryas rufinucha. The sequence goes on from VZTH01019124.1 coordinate 47,068, forward strand.
CTTTGATGGATGATGTTTTATTTGGGTGTTAAAGGGTGAAGAAAACGAATCATGTACAGAACTGTTTGTCAGCATTAGGACATACGGGGGGCTATGGAGAATAGTTCAATTTACTCACGTATTGCCTCAAATTACTGTTGAATGACTGCTGCAAAGCAAATATTATTAAACCATCACACCACATATGTCATGTGTCTTCATAAAATTAGAGCTCACTAGAGTCACTAGAGTGAACAAAGCTATTCCAAAATATCCTGTTAAAATTACTACCAAGAGGGCTTCAAACTCCATTCTCAAGTATTGAGGCAAAGTTCACCAGTCCAGAAAGAAGGGGTTGAACATAAGAAAGTGGTGATTGTGTAATGAAAATTTATATACTTCTTTAGCATAGAAAAAAAAAATGTTGAAAGAAAACAAGAGGTTTGCCAAAAATCCACAATATTCCAAAAGTGAAAATATGGTGAAAAATCAAAACCAAATAGATTTTGACTTTTAAAACTGCTCCACTGCTTTGTTGGCACAACTGTGCAGGTACCCCTCAGTCCCTCAGCCAGAGCTCCTTGTTTGCGATGCCCTACAACTACACAAGTGCCAGAGCACTCTGTGTCTCTTGTGCCTTCACAATAGGACAGACCTCTGAGCTGCTGATATGCTAGAGATCTGTCACATACTAATGACGTTTTCTGGCTTGTTCCTTACAACTCCAGTAAGGATTACAAATGCTCTTTTTGCTCCTGTGGCCACATGCAGTTATTGGGTTGATATTTTCAGGGCTTCTTATCATGGAGGTGTATATATATAAAATACATATTTGTACATAAATAATGCCCTCTTTCTCTATCTGTCCTACTTGCATGTCTTTTGTACTTAGTATACTGACTGTTATGTATCAGTTTGTATTTCAGTATCATGAGATCACTCTGTAACTCTCCAGAGTCACATCAAAAAGTTGCATCCTTTAAAACATGGTAATAAAAATTTGGTATGAAAACATCAATATAGACTTAGCTGCCTTTACTGCAGAGTCAGCCCTTTCTCAGATTTTCCTGTCTTAAAGAAAAAAAAAAAGTTGGCTACTCTATAGGCTATAAAACATGTGCTTTGTCCCTTATTACTTCTGACCTGTAGAAATTTCTTGTAGAATTTGTAGCATTTTATACAGCTCCCAAACCTTTTAAGGAAAATTCTCATTCAAAGCAGTCCCTGTTCCACAAATGTCCTCCAGCTGATCAGCCTAATTTTCCCCAATTTTATAAAATCCAAGGGTCAAATAAAGTCAAGGAGCCCAGAAACTTCCTCGAATGAATCAGTCAACTCCAAAGAGAACAATCTTTCATCTACTGTCAGAATAACCTTGATGTGACCCCACAGACAGACAGGGAAAGCAGTAAAGACTGCTTTTTGTTTGGGCAGTAAAGACTATGGAACTACTTCCAACCAACTTGATGACATTACACATCAAGTGTAATGGCAATACTGGCAAATACTGTTGGAGTTACTGAAAGACTGTACCATCTCCTCAGCAATGAGAAAGCAACAAAGATAACTGATAAGCCAGATGAGAGAACTGCAGCAAGTGAAAAGTACTTGTAAGACAGTCCCTTTGCAACTGTGAGGCTGATTACAGATCCCATAAGAGGACATGGGAAAAGTTAGCAGAAACAAGGAGTGCCAGCTGGAAAAGAATCCACATCTGTACTGGCGCATAGGCCACCAGGCCTCCCATGGATATAATAAAAAATTACAATGCTTTGAAAGCCCAAATTCGTCTTCAAGCACTGCATTTCCACCTGGCCTCATAAAATCTTCAGGGTCTTCTCACTTGACTCCCTCGGGCCAGTTTTCATCTAAGGAAGGGCTTCTAACCTTTGCCTTCCCACACCCAGCTCTGTGTCACTGGGCTGAGAAGCAGGCACCTTTTGGATAGCCAAATCATCCATAGAAACAGACAGATGAGTTACATCAGCAAATGTTCCAGCACATGGTACATACTCCATCAGCAGAGCTAGGCTGATGGTACCTATGTGCTACTACATCCCACTTCTATCAAAAGGATGTGTTATCAGCTGTAGTCAAAAGCACATGTAAAATTTGTAAATAAGTGGAAGGAGGGACTATATTTTATTCTCATTTCATGTGGATACAATGAGTTTTGAAACAGCTTTGGTGGGCAGGTCTAACAAATATTTATAGTACCTGGAAGTAAGAAAAATACAGATTATGATTAAGAGTTGTATGAAAATCATAAAGAGATAAAAATCATTCAGTTGGAAAAATGAGCCACAAATGCACATTTCTTTTATTTATGTTTCACTATATTCCATAAGCTGGGAAAAAAAAAAAACAAAACAAAACAAAAAAAACTCCAAACAACTCAAATCTTGAAATGTTAGCTTTGCATTCCTGACTAATCTGTTCAGGTAGTGAAAGTCAGTGGAGTATTGTTAACTTATGAACCCCAAGGATCTGTTCTCCATTTTTTTAAAGTGCTGGAGTCCATCGTCAATGTTGCATTTCAGAATGTTTTCAAGATTCTGACACTGAAGTTGAAACAAAAGCATCCATGAAACAGAAACAAAGGGAGGAATGGTCACAAAGTATTTGTCTGTAGATGATCTAAGAATATTGTGCCAGAGAGTGGTTTTTATTGGCTTTAATTAAATAAACAGAAACAGGAGAGGCTTTCCACCTTTCAGTCCCATAACTGGAAAAACATGATCACTCGAGAAGAATGAAAGATGTAATGGGAATATTATAAAACCTCAGACACAAAACAAGTACAGATATCCTTTAGAAGAGAGCTTGGGAGTGTTTAAAACAGCGTTGTGGATCCCAGCTTGCAGCTTGCTTGAAGTGGCCCCACTGAAACCAGTGACAAAATCTCCCTCTGATTTGAATGCATACAAATCCTGACCTACTCCAAACTTAATCCCTGCACAAGATACACAAGAACTTATATTATTATACATAGGACTTAACCATGAAAGGCGTTTCTAGTTCCCCACACTGCAAACGCTTGCATATTGAATAAACAATGGTCTGCATAACCCAGTAAAAGTGCACTGTCCACAGATACTGCTGTATTTATTTCTGACCTACCCACCAAGGCAGATTTTCTCATGACTCACGTAGAAAATCCATGGTGCCAAATGATGGGATAAGCCTGTGCCTAAGCGGGAGGTGCTGATGGCACAACACAGCAGGAAACAGCAGGGCCAAGGTTGCTCCCCCAGGACTTTGTAAGGAGTTCCAAGGATTTTTCCAGGACATTGGAAGGTTTAAACATGGCTCTATGCTTTTTCTCTCCTAGGATAAAACAGAAAGAATTTGAGTGTGGGGTTTTGGGTTGGTTTGGTTTTTTGTTTTATTTTAGTTTTGGGGGCTTTTTTTTTTTTTGCCTAAAAGCCATTCTAAACAGTCAGAGTAATTTGGGGAAAAGATTTGAAGGCTCAGAAATATGGAAATTATTTTCTGATACTAAATTGGCATATATGAGTAATTATAAGTCCACAGTGTGCAACTTCTTTTATTTGAGTTTTAAATATTCCAGTTTTTCTATGGTAACCCAAGAAATTGCTGCCATATCAAATATCCTTCTAAACTGATTTAGCTTTGGGTAATAAAATAGAACTGCTGATGCACCATAATTTCCAGAAAGACTAAGGACACAGATGGCAGGAGAAAATGGAGCTGTCAGAAACTATGAGCATTCATACAGACTGTCATGTTATCAATCCTGATGCTTTTCCCCCAGTACTGTCTTTCTGCAAATGTGCAATGCCTCACAACTATTGACATTCAAAACAGAACAGTATGCCTGGCCTTCTACATACACAAGTGTTTTGCAAGCCACAGAAGAAACTGTAAAAAAATCTATATTTAAAGAATTATTCAAGATAAAGGTGACTGATTTATAAAAATTGTCCTCTGCAGTCAAGGACAATACTGAGAAATACCATGACATCTGCTCTATAATACTTCAAGATGTGAAATGTCCTCAAATTTCAGAGTGTGGGTCTATAGCCAAGAAATGTATTTGGCAAAAGATTCATATCAGCTCCTTTATCCCCTTTTAAGTTCAGCACTATATTTACAGGCATCAAGTCATTTTACAAAGTGAGAAATTTAACCTAGTTATGATTTTCTTTGCTGAGATTAAACCCCTAAGAAACCAAAAAAGTGAAAGTGATCTTTCAGCCATTCACTCATAACTGCACAGATTTGCAACAGCAGCATTGTCAGAAACCAGGCTTCTGTCACAGCCTTGCACTTTAGTAAAAGAACATCATCTAACTTAAGATACTCTTAAAACATTTTAAGGTATTAAATAAAAATGCCAACCAAAAAGCAGTAACTTACAAGAGGTTATTTTAATACAAACTGAAGTCAACCAACCAAAGGATACAACCCAGAGGGTATAACTCCATATCCTCCTTGTAAACCTTCAGTGACTTTCTCTGGATTTTGAATGCTCGTAACAACTTTTTGTGTCTACCTTGTTCTTGCCACCAAGGAATCAGCCCAACTCAGTGACTTTCAAGAGAGTCAAAGACATGTACAGACAGAAGAGACCTTCCGGGTTGTGCAAGTGAGCAAGGTAGAGATTTCACATTGGAGATAATGAAGGAAAAAAAGCAACAGGACAGAGAGAATGGTGCAAATACAAAGAAAATAGTCAAGTAACTTGAAAGAAAGTTCTGAAATTATTGTTTATTTAAAAGCTGGAATTGTTGCTCTTGGTTAAAAAATTCAGAGAATATGGATGAGGTGAAACACTAGGTCATTTCCAGCAATGAGGCCAAAACAGAGTGAAAAGCAGTTGCAGAATTTGGAATTACATGTTCAAGAACTTTGGTCACCATATTTTGATTGGTCAAACTATTTTCTACCCTATTTCTAAACACATGTACTTTTATTTACATGCTAGACAGTAACTACTTCATAGAATCATTTTTTCCAAACAAGCAGATTATTAATTTATGGACACTATAATGTTATGGAAGCATCTGGTATAGGAAGATAATTTCCTTAGCTGCATGTGTCCTGTTTCCATCTTTATGTGTTTCTTCTGCATTGTAAAGAAAAAAAAAAAAAAAGTGTATTTGAACTTAATAAAATATTATTTAAGGACAGAAGAAACATCTGTAATATAATTTCATTTGAGAGCATCTCACTAACTGGATCCATAGAAACATTAATTCCTTTGAGCAATAAAACCTCCTAGACACTGTGAATTATTTACTCCCACTACATTTCTTTCTTGAACATTTACTGAGGAAACAGGGTAGGCAAATAAGGACATACAAGCCTGACCAAGTTTTAAAAGTTTTTTCGAAGTGTGGATACTGTTGCTATTTCAGGCTTACTCCCACCTGTTTTAAAACCAGGGCCATTTGGGATTTTTTATGTCAGGACATAAGAGTGATATGACAGGAAGGAGATCAAAAGCAAAGCAGACCCTAGACATAGCATTTGCTCTCCATTCTTTATAGCACAGCTTTTCCACCCTGCACCTACCTCCCTTGAAAATCACACAGGAAATTGGAATTTCACCATAATTTAGCAAATGGTTGATAGACACCATTGTAACTCTCCAGAGTGGTAGAGAAGTGTTTTACAGGCACTTTCTGTCTGAATTTCCAGACAGAAAATACAGTGTGTATTTGTCCTTCTAATTCATACACTTGGATGAGACTGTGAGAATACCTCTAGAGGGCAAGGAATGAATCACTACTTTGTTCCATCATCCTCTCTCCCAGCCACCTGCAGGACATCACGATGTCACTGTTACAGGCTAGCCAGCACGGATGTGAGCATGTGCCTGGTACCACCGGCTCAGTTTCCAGCTGATGCCTCTCCATCGGCAGCAGTGGAGGTCTGCAAGCTCAGGTCTCTCTTCTCTCTTTCTGACTAAACAGGCGTGTCACAAGACACACACAGCACATCCAACTCTCCTTTGCACCTTGTTCTCCTTTTATGCCTTCATTGTTCTATCTTACCCTCATTTTCCTTCCCACTTTGTCGCATACACTAAAAGCCAGCATTAGTTCTGATAATGAGATGCTAACACTGGGTCCAGGCCAGCCTCGATCACGTGTGCTTTAAGCTGTTTCACACATTTTACAAGCTTTTCATACATTTTCAGGTCTGTGAAAAGAGAGTTCTTTGAGGTTACTGTTGGCTCTGGTAATTCATCAGCATAAGTTTAGCAAGACAGGGACTCTGTTTCTCTACCAGGTCAACTCCAGACTCAGTAATGTTGCCTTTGAAAGTAAATAAATGCTAGCTTTCAAAAATATCTTCACAAAATGACAACTGAGTAACATAAAGTATGAGAGGAAGTTTCCCCAAAGGATGACCCTAGTATATCCATGCTCATTGACTGAAACATCACAAAGTTATTATGACACATAATCCCTCCCTTTGTTCCCTGTGCATACTTTGTAGAAAGTTAAAAAAAAAAAAAGGCTATTTTGTATATCAGTAACTACAATGTTGCTCTTTTCAATATCAAATATGCAAAAAAAATCAACACAGCACACACTTTCTACAGGTAATGTTCTTCTGAATTGTACACCTTGCCTAGGTTTCTCTAACTGGTTTATGATCACAGTCTTGTTAGAAAACACGTCTCTGCCTCGGGGTGGCCTGGGTACCTATGTGAAAAAAACCACCACCTCCTTCAACACAGGAATTTCCATACTGGGTGGGAAGGATATTGCTGGAGTTTGCATACTCCAGCGTCAGCAGATATGGCAAGTTCAGATCCAGAGTTTTGAGGTCAAAGGTCTTCCAGAAGTCCCTTATATATGAGATTTTCAAGCTCCCCCTGGAAATCCATACTGTGGATAATGTAATTCTTTCTAACACCAGGAGAACAATTCCTTCTCATCTCTGGTAGAGGAAGGACAGTGAGATGCTCTGTCTGACCTGCATTGTTATCTGCATTATGTCAGTGGCAAAACTAAAGAGTCATGAAAATGGTGCAGCAAATCCATCAAAATCTTAACCTATGCATTGACCCCTTGGCTGTGCTCCTGTCTCTGGGGTGATGTGGACGTGTGCTTGTGTATATATACACACACACACACACACACACACACACACACACACACACACACACACATGTATAGCACATATGCAAAGAAAGAAAAATGCGTAAGAGCTACTTGAAGTGGAGACACAAGGACCGCTGGCCAGAGCAATCAAGGCATCCCAGTCAGTGACAGATCGAAACCCACTGAGTATTCTGTCCCTGCCAGTACTACGGAGAGTCAGATATGCTGGGGCTAGAGGATGGAGGTGGAGACCACCACTGCAGTCTTGTGGGCAAAGAAGTGAGATGTTACTGAGGGCACTTGCTGCCCTTGTGCACTGGTTATAGAAAAATTGTGAGTCTGTCTTTGCGTCCTGGACCCATCTCACTATACTCATCTGCAGGTCCCAGGAGAGTGAGCAGGTTGCAGTCATAGCAAGTGAAGGGGAAAGCAGGAGAGCTACAGTTGAAGAGAGGGGAGTGGAAAGAGTCTGGAAATTACACATTATAGGATTAGCTCAAATAAAGGAAAGCTTGGTGAGAGAAACACAGGAGGTATCACCATCCCACTCCCCTCAAAAGCCTCCACTGATTCTTCTCTGTTCTTCCTCTTCAGCAACAGTGCCTTCTACTTCATTCCCTGTCTCAGCCCTCAGCCTGCTCCCTCAAAAGACCCAGTCATTACCACCAAAGAGTTTTGCTCCTCCAAAGACAGGGACAGAATAAGGCATCCTGGCTCCACTGTTGGAAACTTATGGTATTCTGAGTCTAGGGAAAAGACTTGGACAGCCAGTGGTCTCTGTCTGAGGCCGTGAACAGCTGGGATAAATCCAAGAACTGCCTTGGAATTGATTTTATTTATTTCAAGGTCTTATCTGTCCGTGACCAGCAGCAACAGAGAGCAAGTATGATTTACAACCACTTTTTCTTCTTCTTTTTCTTCTTTTCCTTTTTCCCTTTTTTCCTTTTTCATTATTGCAATGCATTTTTTGCCTCTGTCCTTTGATGTGGATACCAAAAATCCCACTCATTTCATCAAGTGTAGGATTTGTCAGTGTGCGGTACAGTGAAAGCTGGCAGGCTCCCCATTTAACACGCACAGGCAGGACTTTTCACTGTGGGACTAAACCTCTCTCCATCTTTTCTAACTGAACCATGTAATACAGTAACTACAGTGCATGAAGCAACTCTGCCTGATATGTATTTTAATGGACACTGTAGCACTGGCGTGGCAGCATGACAGGTACCACACCCCCTTCAGCAAAGCTGAAGGCACATCAGCAGCTCTGGTAGGCTGGCTGTCACATCATATCAGCTAACCATCCTCACTGGACAGGGAGAGAGTAACACACCTGATTCTTTGATAGGTTTTGCTCTGTGTCACAAAGTGCTGTGTTTTCCCTTCACATTTTTTCAAGCAGTTTCCTTTATGTCCTCTCTGGTAGCAGATGCAGACATCCATTCAGAATACAATGACTCCTAGGCAGACAAGGAGCAGCAGTTTTTGGCAGTAGCTGACCTGTGACTTCATGTAATGCTGAAATTCCCATGACAGGCTGAGCTTCCAGCGCATCAACCTGGCAATGACAGCCCCATCTACGGTGTGACTTAGGGTGCTGCTTTGTCAGGACCTTACTGCCACGAGCCCAGCGAGAACACTAGAGAAATTCAGACACCAGCTTTTGCCAAATCATCAAGAGTATCTGTTCAGACAAAGACAGGAGAGGTTAGAAGCTATTCAATAAATTATCCAAGCGACTTCTGGCTTTCCATATCAGATTGCTGCACAATGTTTCCTAAGTAACCAGGGCTTTTCACTGGTAACAAGCCATGGACTTGTATTCGCTCTAGTTACTTAGACATCTTTTGCATGCTTTCACCAAAAAAATAAAGCTGTTCCAATGTCTTCTCATAAGTAACCTGTAGCAGGCACTGAATAGAGGATTTGTCAAGCATGCAAAGGAAAGTTGCCTCACAGTCTTTTCTCATGACTAACGGCATTCATTTTTGTTACAAGAGGGACACTGTTATGACCCACTACACTTTATCAAATTTTCTATTTTCTTGTCCAACAAACTGAAAAACAAGATAATACAGAAGTTTGATTGGTTATAACTCTGAATTATTTTCCATTTAAGTACATTTTGGAATGTGAAACTGTAAGTAGAGTTAATGATTATACCATATCATGTCAGATAACACAGAAGAGTTGGCAGAAGGGATCTATCAGCAGCCCAGATAATTTCTAAAACAAAATAAGCTTCTGTTTAAAAAAAAAGCTTCTTTCCTACATTGTTTATTCGATGGTATGCCAATCTGCCTGTTGTTGTTTCAGGTGCGTAGTCTCCACCAAAGTACCTAAAATTAGCTCCATACACAGCCACATCCCTGGTGGTGTGGTAAGAGAATGAGTGTGAAGAGGAGCAAAACATGAGTGGCTCAGGGGTCACAACAACAGCATGTGGTGACAGGCATGGAAAAATATAATCATCAGGCAAAACAAATTACATTTACATCAACATTTCTGAAAAACACCCAAGCTCTCATGAAATCAGAACATACTTACAAGGCACAGACATCAGATCTTGTGGCAGCTAATGTACCTCAGTGCTCGTGATACTTCACTTCTAGAAGCTGGGTTGCATGGTTACTTGCAGGACAAAGGCAAGTTGGGAGACGTCAGTGTGTCCCTACAGCACAAAATAAAAAAAAAAAATGAAATGAGACAGTCACTGAAGAGAAGCTGCATTTCAAACAAGCAGCAACTTAATGTGATATCTGGTTCCCACAGTTTCTTCATTGACATGCTTGTGTCCTAATGTAGTCCCAGCATATACCTCCATTTTTCCACACAGATTAGATTCCAGCTTTAAAGGTACTGCATGTCTGGTAAAGATAAAACTGGATTTGTGCCAGGAACAGTACCATCAGAACCTCAGTATAGTGACTGCACTGTAAAGCCTTTCAGATATCTGGTTTAAATCTGTAATATCTCTTTCAGAGGGTAGCAGCAGTTGCCACTCTGAAGTCCAGAGTGGTCAGGGTACCACTAGATGTTGTGGCAGGACTCTCATCTCCTGACACGGTTCAGAAAAGAAACATTCTCTCCATGCAAGAAGGGACTAGATTTCTATCAGAGACAGAAATGGGATTTCCAGACCACTGCCTTAACTTGGCTGGTTTTGAAATCAGTAAGCATAATTCCCAGTGGCAGCAGAGTTAGGTCAGTGAGATTCAGTGAAAATGAAAATTACTGATGCCTGTAAGTGCAAGACAGTCCTCTGGATACAGAACAGTGCCTGCTTAGCTTTTGTCACTGTTTCACATTGACAGGCTTGCATATTTTCTTTGAGCAAAAGTCAGATCCTCACTATTAATGCAAAATACCAGAGGCCAATTAGTTCTCACTATTTATTGTTTGTTAGCTTTTTATAGGCTTATTGAAAAAGTGATCCTGCAGAAAGACCTGTGAAATATAAAGCGATATAAATGAAATTTAAAGCAATTTTATCCACTCTTCACACCTTGCCTGGAAATTTCCTCTGGGTGGAAGTTTTGCTAGACAAAGGTTTAACTGCTGGAGCATGATGCCTGTCAGAAGAACTGACACACACCACAAGAAGGAGAGGTGGGAATTGTTCCCTGTTTTTTCCTGTTCTTTGTCCCCTATTTTCTTTCATTTCCTTTTTCATGTACGCTAATGTTTGGGGTTTTTCTGATCAGTGAGAATTTCTCTTAATGTACAAATCTACTCTCCAAAAATTGTTTATGATAAGCTTCAGTGGCCCCAGATTAAATATAGTCCTTCCTAACTGCCAGTCAAACACACTTTTAGATTCAGAGTTATTATCTTTTAATGGGGAAGAAAGGACTTTCCCTTTACTGAATCAGCAGCAAAAACACTCCCAAACTCTATAACATAACTGAGCCCTAGCCACATCTACATTAAACCAGTAGAGAAGTTTCTTCTTATATGAAACATTCCTCTCAAGAAGAGAACCTACTGCAAATTTTCATTTACAGAAATAATCGGCTCCATTATTTGAAGCAGTTCTGCATGACATTAGGGCAGTCCCAGGCCCCAGGTCACTTTGCAATGGACCCCAGACAGCGGATTGAGAGTGTGCCTGCAGAGAGCCTGCAAAAAGATGTGCAATTCAGCTCATTTTCATGTGTCATGCCTCATAGGAAAGCAGGAAAGATTTTGTGCAGAAATTCCTGGCTATGACTCTGAGTGGACAGAGGCAGGTCAATGGAATAAAAATAAGCTTTTTTCAAACTCTAACTTTGCAGATTCTATCACATTCCAAATATTTTCTGTCTTTGGATTCTTGCCCATCTTTTCTGTAACACTAATTTGCAGAGCTCTGATAATTTCATTGGTTGGTTTTGGATTTTTTATAATGATGAAAATATAAGTATCAAACTACCCACTTTGCTATGATCAAAGAAAAATGTCACATGTATCAGCAGACATAAAATAGCTCTTGCAGAGATTGCTGCTGGAGGATATAGCCCCCATTATTCATATAAAACACAGTGCTGCCACTGATGATTATTCCTAATAGCAGTAATCCTCCCTGACTGGGTTTATTAAAGTGTCCTCAGCATCACTGTGGGCTGTTAATAATCTGGTGGTAGCAGCCCGCTTTGCTATATCTACTGCTTAACCTACACTTATTTCTGTCATTGCCTTTTTTTCCCTCCGCATTAATCATCCTCTGAAAACATTTTCAATATTCTCTCCTGCAGCACAGCTGGAGTATGCCTTCTAATTGTCATTCTGAGTCTGCTTATTCTGGTTCCTCTGCATAAATATAATTGCAAAATCAGCAGCCTCTGATATCCCTGCCCTCCCGGTCCTGTTCCACGAGCAATTGCAGTGGTCGTCTCTTCCAGTCTTGTTAAGGGAACCACACTCTGCCTTCCATCTCAGAGACTCAGCCTGTACCTGTGCTCTCTGCCCAGACACCACAGCACGTTGTGGCACCCTTCCTCCCTGGCTATCAGGAGAGGGTCCCCTTTCAGAGCATATCAGACTCTGGCCTGAAGCACTCCAGATGCTCCTATGGAAACCACACTGCAGGAAGAGTGGGATGAGCCTGCATGCTGATGTGTGCTGGATCTGATGCATGCACCCTGATGCATGCTGATGTATCGTGATGCACGTTGGCTTTCACTCTGATACAGTGTTCGGAAAAAAAGCCCTTAGCATAAAAATGCAACCAGGAACCAAGAAATAATCTCATCTTCTCAAGTCTACGTAGAACCCCAGAATCCCACTCACATTGTATAACACAGCAGAATTTCACCGTATATTTTTTTTCTGTTTCAGCTTTATATGAATTTTCCGTTTTGCAGAAAGCATCAATTACCCCAGCCAGTCAGCTTTCCAAAGGCATGCACCTCTTCTGATTGAAGAAGGTTTAAAAGTCCACAGTTTTGCAAGTCTCAGTTTTCAGTTTGCTTACCTTTCACAGTGAAGGCTTTTTCCCTGACAAAAATAAATCAAATAATGGATCTAAGTGTGAAAATTTCTGTCAGTAATGCAATCAATCCTGCTGCTGAATTCCTGCCATCTTAGACTAGGTGATCAGTTGATGCTTTGCAGAGATACAGCAGGAAAAATCTTAACATTGATTTTCTTAATAGCTTTGCTGCTGTTTGGTGTTGAATACTGTTAATATCTGGGCACAAAAATGTGACTCAGTTATGCAAAGAAAATACATATAATATTCCCTATAATTGTTTTGCTCAGATAGCTTTTGTATTTTTGTAGATTAAACAAACTGATGAAAACAAACTTTGAGGTACTATTCTTATAGGCAGTAGGATTAAGGATATTATTCATAAGGAGTGATGTTATTTGACACCGCATAGGAAGAGTAGAATCTTTATAAAAAAAAAGTCTCTTGAATTACCCTTTAGAAAATATTAGAAGGATTCTTTGTCGTGCTTATTTATTATGAACAGCTCTAGACTTCTATAGGGTTTCTGTCCTTATTATTAACTTCCTGACACCTTTTCGACTTGCCCCTTTACCTTAATTCAGGGCCACAGGAAAGTAAATGCATCCTTCTCCATCACCTATATCCATCATACAATATTTTAAAAAGCAGAGGTGCAGAGGCTTGTTAGCTATATCATCTGCACTAACCAGTAAAGAGAAAATGTCACCTAAATCCAACTCAAAACAGACCCTCTCTTCAGCATTCCAGCAGAGATAACCTTTAAATGGATACTGTACACTCAGATAATTGGCAGTGACAAGAGATATCAGTTAATCTAGCCTAGGTGTCAGCTAGACAGCTTCAACATGCTACCCTGCAACTGTTCACCATATATCTTACTTTTGTCTTAAAATACAGTTCTTATTCAGAAGTCTGGAAAACAGATCAGTGCCTGAGAAAGCTCTGAGGAAAAAATTGGCTATGAACATGAAAGATGCCTGAATTGCTTATGTCTTGTCTAGCTGTCTCTGGTGTTCTTACACTCATTTGGTTATAAACGTGTGCTACAGTCTTGGAAGATCCTTAAGGTCAAAAGTAATGGCAAGAACAGAGACTTCAGTGTGCCTGGAACATATCATGTCAAATTACAGTTAGATTGATCATCTTCCCCACATAACTGGTGGTCCAAGAATACATTTTTTTCTTCCAATGGCAAAAGATATGACGGTGGTAAATTATTAAGTGAGGTTGGTGAAACACTGGGACAGGTTGCCCAAAGAGGTGGTTATGTCCCATCCCTGGAAACATTCAGTGTCAGCTGGGACACGACTTCAAGCAACCTGACCTAGCTGAAGATGTCCCTGCTTATTTTAGGGGGATTGGACTGGACTATGTTTAAAGATCCCATCCCACACAAACTATTCTATCATTATGTGGCACAACAAAAAAGGTATTGTAAAGCAAAAACTCCCATAACAATTTCTAATTGAATAAAAGGTTTGTATTTCTATTTTATGCATACAAAAGACAAGCCCATAGCCAAGACCTAGGCCTCTGAGCATATTCCTACAATCAGGAGTTGAATCTGAATCCAAATATCTCACCATTCATGTTCCGTCATTAAACTCTGACTGACACTATATTCCAAGACATTTCAGATTTTGGGGGTAATTTTGTTCTTCTTAAACTGACATTATAAGAATATGCTGAAACTTAAGTTTCCTCTCTTCCATACTGTTTTCATTGGAGCTGAAAACTGTCAGTTGAAAGCAAAATTTTTATTTAAATTTTTTTTATAAACTCAAAGCACGGAGACAGTATAGAAGAAAAAAAAAAAGAAAACACCAACAACAATCACCAAACACCACCAACACCCCATACGGTATCCTTCTGCCTTTAGAGAAGGCTTTGCACTAAGCTCAAAGGACTGGTTTTCACCTTTCACAAATGCAATTATTTTAGTCATGAATAAGGCTAGATACCTTGAGTATACTTATGTTAAGCAAAGCAATAATTTGAAACAGGGATAAGATGCATCAAGCCAATATTAGGAAGTTATGTTCCAGTAAGCAGGAATATTCAGACTTTCTTTTGAAGCTATCATAAGAGGTAACAAATGATGCTTTGTACTGGCAGGCACACACCTCCACAGTCACTACAGAGAAAGAGCAGTGAAATACTATGAAAGAAAGGAATGGTTTCATTTATGGGTTCTCATCCAATACCCCCAACTCACTTAACTGGGACCTCATCTTAAGGACACAGTAAAACCACTAACCCAGCAAAGTCAAAGACAGCATTTAGAATGATGAATAAATACTTCTGACTAATTGTGGTAAATCCCTGAACTGCATGGACTTTTGGCAGGCATTTTATCAAAAGGTGTTAATGCAATGTGGCATTAGGTGTGCCAGCTTGGATTTTTTTCCCTGAAGGGACTAAAGTGTACTAGAGGCAAGGATTTCCCATGTTTCTAGGGAAGAACCACCTGCGATGCTTCAGAAAGACTCATCTGTGATTCCACATGGTGTTGTAAAAGGCTCCATTGACATTCACCTTCACAGTGCCTTCTGACATTCACAGAGCACAGTAACGTTAGTGTAGTTATTTGTCCTTTTTAGTGCTCTTTCCATAAGTGGTTTTGCACTTACACCTTTCAGTATGAAGGGAAGCCTTCACAGTTAATGCTGGTGGTAAGTCACTGTGACAAAGAAGGAAAGTTAGGCATTGGTGAGAGCCTCTCCAGACCACCCTCAGTATTTCAAAGCCATGCTGTGCTGCACACACACAATTTCTAACACTATTTTCTATAACCACGCAGCCACCTGCTCTTTTTTAAGAGCAAAAGTCTGTGGACTTCTCTTTCATGCTCTGCTCTTCTTATAGGATCTTCAGCAAGTCAAAAGCTTATGTCCAAGAAAAATCTCTCTTCTCATGGTAACTTTTGAGAAGCAAGGATGCCATTTTAAATTGACAGCTATGTGTGCAACAATAAATGATTCATATACTGAGAAATACAGGGGAAGCAACAGACAAACCAATGCCTCTGCAATTTGGACAGCGTTATTTAGGTCATTATACAGGTTTATTCACAGTCTGAATGGCACTTACACAATTCTCACCACTAAGAGCCTAACAATGATTAAGTCAAGGTGTGTACTTGAAATATCTGAACAGTGTTTCTAGAAGGAAATATAGAATTGACAATCTCTTTTCCAAATTTTAGATTTATAGCGAAGCCAGTACCAAAGCTAAACTGAAATTATATCTTAAAGAAATTTCTTCCAGGTACACCTAAAAGAAGATGATATATCATGGTCATGTAGCTTTTTACTGCAACAGTTTGTGTTTAACTTAATTGAAGGAAGGATAGTATTCATCATAATTAATTTCTAACTGAAATGTTTTGGAAATTATGCCCACATGACATTGTTTTATAACAGAGGATTACTCAAAGGAAGCCAAAGCAAGGGGACAAACCTTCACAAAACTGGACTATACAGACTTGGTCACTGGTTGCCCTTCGCTAGCGTCCAGCTTTCCGTAATTTGGGAGCTGCCAGACTACCTTGCCTGTGTGAAAAAAAGAAACCCACTGTGAGATACCTGGGTCTTTTGAAAACAGATAGAAAGAGCTGGATTAGGTGTGCCACTGCAACATAATCTGGGAACCCACTGCCCTTGTGCAGATGCATTGTGCTTAACTGTCCTGCTGAAGGCTGTACACAGGACATACGAAGTGTATACGTATATATATATATGTATGTGAAGTATATCCACTGGTACAGCCAAGGGCTCACAACACTTGCTATGGGGAACCTGCATAGCTTTCAGTCCCTTACAGTCTTATCAGTCTATGACGAGGAGCTCAGCAAAAGGTTTTAAAATAGAAAAAGTGACTCAAACTGCTTTAGACAGCTGCTATATGAGGTAGCAGATGGTGAACCTAGCCAGAGGTCTCTAGAAATATTAGTATTTAAAAGGTCTTACATTTGACTAACTTTAGAGAAGTGTGTTGTACTGTCTGTTGCCTTAAGGGAATGGGAGCCATAGAAATGGGAATGAGTGAATATACTAGCAAAGGGCTTTCAGCTTCTCTGAAATATTTCTCTCACAGCATTTCCCCAGTCCTGTTCTCCATCCTCAGCAGCTCATCAGCATACCAGGCTGACACCCCGCTGGGCTCCCCCATCAACAGTCTTTGTCCAGGTCACAGCAAGTGTGACATATCTAGCTAAGTACTACTCCTTCCACCCCTGTCTCTGTGAATCACACGTTTAAAATTATCATTAAAATCCACATTCATCACACAATCTTCACTCGTGTCAACAGCAAACACCAAAAAAAAAAAACCCAAACAAACAAACAAAACAAAAGAAACAAACAAAAACCATTATCACAACACTGAATGAAAGTGGACAATTTACACGCAATTCACCTCTTGTTCCTTCATCACAATTACAACAACAGAAATTCTTCACAATCATTCCATTCTCTCCCATTGTTCAGTCCATGTTTTGTCCATTTGTGCTCGCCACTGCCACCCTTATCTCAAATTCCTCATTCTCCACGTTAAGCATCAAAAAAAATTGTGATGATTTGACCCTGCCTGAATGACAGATGCCCGCCAAAGCTGCTCTGCCTCTCCTCTCCTCAGCTGAAAAGGGGAGAGGTAAGGTGACAAAAAGTTGATTGGTCAAGAAAAAACAGGGATATGTACTCAGTAATTAACCATCATGGACAAAAAAGGGACTCAACTTGGAGAAATTGATTTATTTTCTTGCCAATTCAATCAGAATAGGATAAAGAGAAGTAAAATCAAGTCTCCAAAAACACCTTTCCCCACCACTCCCTCCTTCATTCAGTTTCTCTGCTTCCTTCCCCACAGTGGTGCAGGGGCATGAGAAATGGGGGTTGTGGTCAGTTCATCACACATTTCTGCTGCTCCTTCCTCCTTAGGAAGAGGAGGAGTCCTTTCCCTACTTCAGCATGGGATTCCTCAGCACGATCCCACAGCAGAGAGTCCTCCATGAACTTCCCCAGTGTCAGTCCTTCCCAGAGGCTGCAGTTCTACACAAACTGCTCCAGCATGGGCACCTTCTACAGGGTGCAGTCCTTCTGGAATGCATTGCTCCAGCATGCATCCCAGTGGGGTCACAAGTCATGCTAGCAAACCTTCTCCAGCATGAGCTCCTCTCTCCATAGTGTCACAGGTCCTGCCAGGACCATTCCTCAGTGTGGGCTTTCCAGCGGGTCATAACCTCATTTTGACACATCCATATGGTTTGGAATGGGGCTCTCCATGACCTGTAGGTGGATATTGGCTCCACCATCATCCTCCATGGGCCACAGAGGCACAGCAGTCTCATCATGGTCTTCACCAGGGGCTGCAGGAGAATCTCCACTCTGGCACCAGGAGCACCTCCTCCACCTCCTTCTGCACTGACCTGGGGGTGTGCAGAGCTGTTTCTCTCACATATTCTTACTCCTCTCTTCTCTAGCTGTAATTTTGTTCTGGCCAATAATTTTCCTGCACTTCTTAAATACTTTATCCAGAGGTGCTGCTACTGATGGGTTTCACTTTGGGCAGCAGTGGGTCGGTCTTGGAGCCAGCTGGCACTGGCTCTGTCGGACATGGAGAGAGCTCCGGGCAGCTTTTCAGAGAAACCACCCCTGTAACCAAAACCTTGCCATGCAAACTCACTACAGCTACACTTTTTTAAGAGCAGCAGTGCAAAGCTTGGCTCTGTCATGGTTGCTGCTGGTACACAAGGATACCATGGCAGTTTTCAGAGCTGACTCTCAACTGTCACATCAGTTTTGCCTGCAGTTCTCATGGAGCTGTGTATCTGTAGATACCACCATTATCTTCTTTTTAGCTTTGTGGTGCAATTCTTTGCTGTAATGGGCATTGCTTATAGCTAGAGAGTATTATGCTTCTCTGAAATTCACATAAATTCTGTTCAGACAATGATGTCAATTAAAAAAACCCTGAGTTTGTTTTTTTACCACCACTGGTAAATGTTACACAGTTATCTTCAGAATTTAAGGCACGTCCCCACCAAATTCAGGTCATACAATGGTATCTTAATATCAACTCTCTCTGTCTTCTAAGTTAACTAGATGGTCTTTTTTGGCAGGAAAAAAAGAGATACCTTGTGGGGGGTTTTGTACTGTTGGACCTAGGCAGGTGCTACATCAATGGGAATAATGTATATTAATCTAACACACACATAGATGATGAAAGACTAATTATGAAGTCTAATTCACTGTGCTATAAATCATGATGTTTAACAGTCCAACTGATCGCACATGTTTTTTTAGGGAGACATTCAGTATTTTAGATTAAATAATTTTTTAGAGGAAAAAAATAAATATCTTCTTTAGGGAAAGCCTTAGAAAGTTTCAGTGTTTCCAAAGTGAAAGACTCTAAATCTTGCAGGCTGAAATAAATTCAGGATTCGGTTTATGACTGTTTATTTCAAGAGAAGAAAATTACTTTCTAATTTGATGGCAAATTGCAAGCAGTTCTAATTATACTCACACTGTTATATTAAACATAAAAGTGTAAGCAATAAACTGTATGCTACATAGTATGATATAAAAATATTATAAAATAAAAATATTATGTCATGAATTTGAAATTACATTAGCCATAACAAGAATGCCACTGATGAGCTAAGCAGTGTTGAGACCTGTATTAGTACTGGGTGTTATGTCCTTTTACCTGACAGGTCACTCTCTTAAAGAGTACAAGTGCTCTTTGCAAACGTATCTGACATTTTTCTTGATGCATTTAAACACAAAAAAGGTAAGACTAGTGCTTCTCTCAGGAGGCATTTCAAAGTTACTTCAACAGCAGCCTGACATAGAGTTTGTGCACAGTAACATTTTATCACAAAATTAGGCTGAGATTTAAGTACAGTCTAAAGGTAGGCAACATGTTTGTTTTCACGAAGTTCCTAGAGTGCAGGCATTCAGGTTGTGTCCTTTCAGGAAACTAAATGAGCAGACTGAGCTATTACTTATCCTGACAATGCAATTTGAGAGGAGGAGGGTGGGATTGCAGGGATGGATGGACATCAAATAAAAAATGTACCAAATTTTTAAAAATACAGGATATTTTGAATTGGAAGGAACCCACAAAGACCATTGAGTCCAGCTCCTGGCCCTGCTCAGGACATCCCCAAGAGTCTCAGGACGTGCCTGAGAGCATTGTCCAAATGCTTCTTGAACTCTGTCAGGCTGGTGCTGTGACCAGTTCCCTGAGGAGCCTGTTCTGGTGCCCAGCTACCCTCTGGGTGAAGAACCTTTTCCTGATACCCAACCTAAGCCTCCCCTGACACAATTACAGGCCACTCCCTCAGATCCTGTCACTGGGGACCACAGAGAAGAAACCAGTGTCTTCCCAGCACTATATCTAAAGTCCTATTTCTTAAATTTCACCTGGGAAAAAATACAGTTCACAAGTTTCTCCAATAACACAAAAGATAGTAATTAGGGAAAGTAACCAAGAACTATTTGAAACATTCCACCACCTCTCTTTTTGCCAGCATCAGCTACTTGTGGACTCAGAGAGGAGCGCTCTTTGATTTCCAAATCTTCTGTCATGTCTGTATAGAACTGCTTATTGTTTGAACAGTGTTTGAGCTAGTAGGAGGTCACCCTTCACTGGCCCATCCCACTCCCATCATGCAGCTTTAATGGCCTGCAGTAACAAGTAGTTCAAGGAACACATACAACTAACTATCTTTTGGCTTCTTCACTCCCTTTTTTCCTGGGGAATTGAGACCTATTCAAACCCTTGAACTGTCAGTCTGTCTCTTTCCTTCGCGTATAACAGCTCCTTCAATGTTGTCCATATTTTACCTGCCTGTCAAATATGGTTGAAGGCTCAGAAATAAAAATCTCCAAGAAATGCTGCGAAAATTCACGTTTGCATGGAAGACTGATTAAATCACCTTTTGAGAGGGCGAGTTAAAGCCACCTTTTCCTTATCAAACCAGAGAAGCTTCATCTGGATGGCCCATAAGCACACAAGTGCTGTCCAAGTGATCTGCACATGCCCGTCTTTCTGGTAATAGTAATGTACACCTGTACTCAACTGGACCAGTGTGAGAGGAACTGGGAAAGTGCTGGGGTGGGAGAATGGCATTTCAGAGAGCAACATCAAGGTCATGGTAAGATGATGAGATGCTACACAGAGAGGGTTAGTAGTGTTTAGGGCACACACAACACAAATCCTACAGGAAATCAGGCTTTCTTTTTCAAAGGATTTTGGTATTGCACATATAAACAGAGACAGTAGGGAGGAACGCAAAACACACGCTTTGTGGTACCCTGATGCAATAGAAATACATTTTAACTCTGTGCCATATTAAAAAGAAGTGACACTATAAATACTGATCAAAGCACAAAGTCATGTCATCCTATGGAAATAGTCTTGGTCTAGACATATGAGCAGACTTAGCTCATTAAGGAAGACACCACCCTCAGATGAGAATTTAATGAGGGCTTTCACAACACTCCGGCAAACTTTGTAACTGGATCATTCAAAGTCCGACTTGATAATGAACAGTACCCCATTCTCTGCAACAGGAAGTCGATACTATTTTCCAAATTACCAAGAACTCAGGATCTCTGGAGCCTGAATTCTTAAAAACTCTTTCTCACAAATTGCAGGCTCTCAATCACTCTAGTTCTGTTGGCTAGAGAAGATTCACACTGAATGTCAAGTGTGCAGCACCACTGACCTCAATCAGAGGAAAAGTTACAGCTAATTTTTTGGTCAGAATTTGCTCATCCAAGAGCCAACCATTACAGCAGCCAAGCACTGTGTGCTATCAGTAGCCTACTACTAATGCCATATAGATTGCTAAGAAATGGAGGATCTTCTCCAGGAATACAGAGGATGGTATCATGTAAATATCTGAACGAAGTTCATGCCTGGTTTGAAAGCAGGTAGGAGTCCATCGCTCCAGCAGCCTTATTCCAGACAGCTTTATGAAGGAGAGCCTTCTTATATACAGAAGAGTTCAAAATTCTGTATCCCATTCACACCACCATATTTTCAGATATTCTCTAAGCTTTAAAATAACACTCTCCATCGCTTTAACTACCTTGTCCAATAGAGCTGTACACTTTTCTCTTTCGAGATATTTAGTTGGGGAAACATGTAACCTCTGTCAAAAAATGTCAGGAAAAGTATGGATAGTAACCTACAATTCTATGAAATGCCAAATATTAACATAAATCTATTAAAACTAATTTCTGTGAAGCTTGTTGCTTGTGCTTGGCATGACTGGCATAATTCAAAATACTACTGTGTCCTGTAATCTGAACAAAATCCCATCGGTATCATTTCTGCATTTTCTGCATTAAGACAACACCTGTCAGCCTTGGAAAAGTTCTTCCCAGATCCAAACTTTGCACCTAATTTCAGTTTTCAAAGTAAAGCCATCATCCTGGCCAAATTTTTTTAAGTGTGGCATGGCTTGATAGTTCAATGTTTTAAAAAAAGGAGCTGTATTTATTTGCAGTTAGAGAGTAGAACGTCTGCCAGCATTTAACTGAAGTCCAAATTACATTCAGCAGTACCGTAGAACTGTACTCCAGCATTCTGGAAACATACTGCTGAAAATCCAAATGGTCTCATTAAAGAAGATCCTCTTTATGCTTCTGCATTTTGCACTATCTCTTCATTTGCCATTGCAGGCAAGGACTTTCTGGGATATTTGTGACTCAGGTGATGAGATGTTTGAAAAGACCAAGAAGTATCTTGCCTACTCACTATATACTACAACCTATAATAATACCATTGTGGTTTAATTTTTGTCATAAAAAAAGACAATTCCCACTCCTGTGAGGTGAAGCAAGTTGTTTTATTTGGATCACAGGAGTTTTCCAGGAATCCCGAAAGAAAATGGAAAGAAAAAAAGTTTAAAAGAAAATCCCAGGTGCAGGGATTAGACACCTGAGCAGCCGCTCGACTGCCCTTGCAGGAGTCTGTGCGGTGTCAAGTGGATTGAAAAGCAGGAGGCCGTGCNTTTGTAGGCATGTAAACACCACACAGTCATTCACTCACTCTCCCACAGGGGGACCAGAGAGAGAATCAGCAAGAAGGTAAAACTCATGGGTTGAAATAAAGACAGTTTAATAGGACAGATTAGGAAGGAATAATAATAGTTAAAAAAAGAATATGCAGAACAAGTGATGCACAGTGCAACTGCGCACCACCTGCTGAAAAATGCCCAGCCCATCCCCGAGCAGTAGGTCTTCACTCACTACCCAACTCCCCCAGTTTTATTGTTCAGCATGATGCCACATGGTGTGAAACATCCCTTTGGCTAGTTGGGGTTAGCTGTCCTGGCCACCTCTCCTCCAACTTCTTGTGCACCTCCAGCTTCCTCTCTGGCAGGACAGGAGAAGAGGGAAAACCCTTGACTTAGTGTAAGCCCTGCTCAGCAACAACTAAAACATCAGTGTGTTATCAACATTATTCTCACACTGAATCTAAACCACAGAACCGTACTAGCTAACAGGAAGGAAGTTAACGCTATCCCAGCCGAAACCAGGACAAACACATAATAGAATGAAGTAATAGTCAATTTAGGGTATTCTGTAAAATCAAGACATAACCTAATACACACAGGCAGGAAAATGTCATCACTGAATACCTGCCTTTTACCCCAAGGATGTAAATACAAGCATCATGGCAGGGTATAAGAAGGGAAGCATCTGCATCAAGGGTTCATAGCAACCGTTTTCAATTCCACTGTTGTACAGAGGGACCCTATGTTCCCATAGGCATAATTCTGACTCCCAGAGCTGTTCCTAGAACCTTATGCATTAAGCCTAGTTTGAATAGGTTTAAAGGATTAAAGGGACTGGTTCAGAGAACTAAAAGGAGTAATTCTCTTGATTATATCACAAGCCAAATATGGCCAATTCTAGCAGAGCTGAGTTACTGTTAATGTTAAAAAGCAGCAGTAAAGGCAATAGCTTTGGAAGGTGTAGGTTCACCACCAAAAACCATCATGGGTGACCTGGGACAAGTCTCTTACTCCCTGACCCTTGGCTACATGGGGAACATAAGCATCTCATTACCTTACAGAAATATAAAGAAAAATTGAGAAAGGCAATGGAAGTAGTATGCATGGTTCTGACATTTTCCCTGATGGTTTTTTTTTTGCTGGATAAGGACCAATAGATTATTGATCTCTTCTCTCTGATGACGAGTGATAGCACCTTGAGGGAATGACATGAAGTTGTATTGGGGAGGTTTAGGTTGCCATGTGAAGAAAAATGTTCTTTGCCCAGAGGGTGGCTGGGCACTGGAATGAGCTCCCCAGGGAAGTGGTCACAGCACCAGCCTGAGAGAGTTCAAGAAGCATTTGGACATTGTTCTCAGGCATGTGGTGTGACTCTGAGGGATGTCCTGAGCAGGGCCAGGAGTTGGACTCAATGATATCTGTGAATATCTTCCAATTCAGGATATTCTGTGATTCAAAAAGGCAAGATAAACTGCAGCCCTTGATAGGACAAAAGTTTATGTTAAAACTACAAGTTGTGTAAGACAGAAGCTCATTAAAATCAAGACAACGTGACCCATGTACAAAGGCTATTCAGGCTCCAAGAGGTGGTTCTGGTCACTCCCTTACAAAGATGCTTGCAAACATCACTACTAACTGAAAGCCTTAATACTGTGGGCTGCAAGATTCGATTACAACATAATTTAGAGATTACTATTATTTTCCAATTTTGTAAAGCCACAGCTGAAGTGAAATCCTGCCCAAGATGGATAATTCTGGGAGGTGTCAGTGACACTGCCTTCAGCTAGAACTAGGTAGAGTTCTAGAAAAAAATATATAAACAGATAAGAGAAGTTAAACTAGCCCGTAATTTGCATGTATGCTATTCTATAAACATGCTCACACTAAACTCATCCGTCCCACCATTTTTCAAATACTATTTTTCTTTCTCCTGACCAGTGATTTCAAGCATGTCACATTTTTGGCATCTTCTTTCCTGAGACAGTCTGACCTTCTGCTGCCTGTGCCTCATCTGTGCATTGCAAGGTGACATGACAACCACCAGCTTCAAACAGTGACAGGCTGTGTGAGATTAATAACTTCTTCCTAAACTAAAAAGTGGTTTGTTCAGAGCTAAATAGCTGTATTGATAAATTATAGATGTTAAACTTGCAGGATCCAATAGCATTCAGAACTTTTTCATGGTTTCATTGACTTGCAAGCTGAGAAGATTTCTAATGGTTCAAAATATATGCAAACACATCCAGATTTCAGTTCAGCTAAGCCCCTGAATTAAGAAGTAGTCCAACCCATCTGTTCACGCCTTTCTTACACATTGAACAAAACAAAGCATAGCGCAGCAATTCTGAGAAAAGCACCTTTCTCCAGGGCAATTTATGTAGGTCTTAACTTTCAAAGTTTGGGGATGGTGCTCTGTTCACTGAAAACTAACAGCTTCTTTGGTAGGCAAGATTTGCTTTATAGCAAATCCATTTTCTCTTCTTCAAATCAAATAATGAAAACATTAAACCTAAGCATATTATTCCCAACCAATACTTCAAAGATAATTTTTAAATTCCATTTTGTAATAATCTTATATTCCTAAATCAAATAATTTACAAATAAAGTCCAGCAAGATTTATAAGAAGTAGCAATAATGTGCTAGCCTAACTGCTACTGTTGTGGGAAGAAAATAGACAAACATTAAACAAAAATAATTTTTCAGGTCTGAAACGGAAGCAGTAAAATGTGAAGATAAATACAGGTAAACAATAATTGCCCAGTTTCAGCATAATGATAATCAAATAAAGACTGGTCAGGTTTTATTAATTCCAAAGAAGAGCATATGCCTTAGAGCAAGTCTGATTTCTAAATGATGTAGCACTAAATGACTGCAAAGGCAGTAAGCTTGCAGAAGACTGATGGATTGCTGTCACTAGAGGAACATGCATTTTTATTCCCTTAAAGAAATCAGTAAAAAGTACTTGCACTAACTGCATATTCCATGTTCTTCAGCTTTTTGGCTGTTTGGCCTCAGTAAGTAATTTCTTAAACTATGACTTACTTGACTTTAGACTAAAACAAGATTACAGCCTTCTTCACTCAGGAGATTTTTACCAGACTGTTGAGTGTTTTCTTTGACATTTCTTTTTAAAAAGAAGTTTTAGTAAGATTGAGCTCATAGAAAGTCTATATCTTATTAAAACATTTGAGACTACTACACTAATTTTTTTCAGACCTGGCTTTTCTCCATTAAAGCTCAATGAAACACTGTCAGCCAGCTACCTGCTTTGCAAGATCATGAACCAATTGCACAGAGATTTCTTTACAAAGTGAAGAAAGCTTTTCTTAAGACACTGCAATACACAGCTCTTTCAGCATCAGTAGGCAAGTAATCCCTCAGCTGGCTCAGCTGAGAGAAAGATTTGTAAGCTCTATGCCCAGCAGTATTGTTTGTTTGTAATGCAGTAACACTTAAAGGTACCATCTAGGGAACAGGACCTGCTTGTCTAAATACTGCATTTTCTCATGCATGGGAAAGACAGGTCGTTTAAGAACAAACTGGAATCTACACCCACATATACATCTTACTGTAAGAGAAACTATAAGCAGAGATCAATAAATATTAAGACTCTCACACTTTTTCTATGTTATCTATGTAGTTCCCCAATGTCAATAGCAACTGCAGAATTAAAATTGAATCAGAATGACAATACTG
This sequence comes from Aleadryas rufinucha, assembly GCA_013397815.1. Classification (NCBI taxonomy): domain Eukaryota; kingdom Metazoa; phylum Chordata; class Aves; order Passeriformes; genus Aleadryas; species Aleadryas rufinucha. The sequence continues at coordinate 73,302 of VZTH01019124.1, forward strand.
CTCATTACAAAAATCCCTTTCCCAAGTAAGGTATTTTGCTTGGAAAATCTGAACAAACTCCTTCAGTTCCCTCATCCCTAGCCTAGCTATCATCACTACACCCTTCATAGTTTTTGATACCATCAGAGGACTAAACTGTAGCTTTCAGCTGTCAGTTGCAACCAGCACTAAGCCTACAGCAAAAGGACTAAGTAAGAATATGATGGTCAGGTTTATGATGCTGTTTGGTTAATGCTCCTCTTGATTTACAATTTATGCATTAGTTACAGTCAAAACAGGAAGTGATACTAATTGAACAACAGCCAGTGTGTTGCCATAATGCAAGTCAAGGGTAGATCACCACAGGAAGTGTGTACAAGAACATGAGTTAAATCTGATAGTATGGTACAAGAGTTGTTGAACACCTCAAAGACACTTACTAGCACACTGTGATTTATACTTGCCTTAATGACATGGCCTGGTTATCTAAATGCCTTTCAATAGAAATTTCCAGTAATAATATCCAGAATAACATAAAATGTATTTGTAGAATAACTTCTGTTAATGATGTACAAAATCCACAAAATTAATCCCTTCCACAGTCCTCAAGCTGAGGTTTTGTTTTCAAAGTGCACCATATAGCTCTCATTTTGTGCCTTATATTTGCATTTCCATTATTTCCACCTTTAATCCTGCCAATTCCACAATTAATGTTTCCTATATTCCCACTGATACACAAATACTGTATTTTGGCCTCCAGGCAGAAAATAAAAGTAAGAACAAGCCAGCCCGTTTATTGATAAACTAAGGCATAAAAGGAGCCTTTTACTTTATTGACACAAGTCAGTGCTGTGTCAATATTTCTCAGATGTGGGTGCTTTGCAACTCGGAAAAAGGTTCATGAATATCCTAATCTACTCCCCACTGATACATTTCCCATAACCCACTTCGTCGTTTCTCACATTCTGTAAGTTTTACAAGTTAGACCCATGCAATTAATCCCATTTAAAGAGTAGTCTAGTTAATTAATGAAACTACGCTTCATGGGAGCACCTCTGACTGAGGCAGGATTACAGCTCTGAGCTCCCCACACTTCTAGGTTGAGTCACACAATATCATTTCCACTCATACCCAATATAGGTTCTGCTGGCCAAGTACAGGGCTCCAGAAATTAGTCACGTGTCAGCCAATTAGTATATTTAATGTAAAAGTGAAATAAAAACAAAACAAAAAAACCCATGGCATGTCTTTAAGTTAAAAAAAGCAAAGCTTCATCTGCTTGTTTTGGAATTCCTCAAAAAAGTAGCCACTACCTCAAAGTCTGAGCCTTTTAAACAGCTTCAAGTTTTGGAAACACAACTCATTAAAATTCAAAGATTTTCATATGTGTGTCTGGCAAAGGATACTTGGCTTTTTAATCCTTTTGTAATCTGTTTTCTGTTTACTTTTTCCTTGGACCTTTTTAGTTTTATCTGAGTTGAAGCCATGTTAGAATTCAAGTCATGCTGTCTTTTTTTTTTTTTTTAATAACCAAACTTTATCCCTGCTTTGATATCACAACTAACAACTGAGCTTCATTCTAGCATTATGCTTGTACATAGAACTTCAAATGAAGGAAGTCAAGTATTAATGCATTGTTTGGACAATTTGATGTACAAACTGGATGGTGTGAGCCAGATATGATAACCTAATTATATAGAATTTCCGCTGCCTTTTTCAGGCAAAAAAAATTTAGGAGTTCAGTAGTGTGTTTCATTCAAGTGCATTTTTTTGCTTTCCTAGCCTGGATATTTGTTCTGTCTGATGTCTAAATTGTCTAGAAATGATGTATTTGAAAGGAAGAGAAATCTTGACAGTTTGTTACCCAATATTCAAGATAAATGAAATCTCTTTTCACAAAGTACTTTCAGCACTGAGCTTATCAGATCACTACAGACTGAACACTTGCAAGACTGGGAGCCTCCGGCTACAATGCAAAGTGTTTCCTGAAGTGATTAATGTCAGCCTGTGAGGAAAGAAAACAGTGTAGCACTTAAAATTAGAACAGAAAATAACAAAATTAAGCTCAGTTAGTTGCACTAATGCCAATGATGATGAATTTAAAGATACCCTGAAGACAATAGCATGTCATATCGAAGGAAAACTAAACCCTGGAAAGCTAACTGTTTATGCCAAGATGGTAAGCTGATTTTATCATTGTATTGTTATGCTATTGTCCTAGACAAAAAATAAATTGAGGTTTATATTGAAGTTTTCTTATCCAAATGCATCTATTGTACATGCAGTGAAGTCCAGAGAGATATAATCAAGAATGGGCAGCCTACACCCTGGTTTTAGTAACCTCAAGTTCTTGTGATGCCCTCTTTTTCATCTGTAGGGACTTTAAAAGGAAAAGGAGCATTTACTTGTAATTACGTTAAATTATTGTAAAGTTACTATAAACCATATAAACAGAGTTCTCTGACTGGAACTCCTTGAACGGGAGATCGATTTTGACTCCTGTCTTGTTAGCCAGCTCATACTCTGGTACAAATCACGGCAAAGCGTCCCCATGTGTTGTTAGAGATTGTGCAATTAAAGAAATATACAGTATTGCACAGTAAAGGAAAACTGGTCCAGATTCTTAAAAGAATTCATCAGCTCTGCTGCAGTCTTCCTAGCTGATTTTAGAGAAGCACTTTCAGAGATGTTTTTCATTTTATTGTGTTTAAAGTGATGGTTTAACTCAATTTTGCCTCTGCTCCATCTAGTTTTTCTGTTGGGAGCCAAACCCAGAGATCTTCTTACACGTGGTTAGTGAGCATGTACCTCAATAAATCCCAAATATTGCCTGAAGTTTGTAGGAGCAAATAATGGTCTTCTACTGCCATGATCTACATACTTTGCAAAACAGACCCAGGAGTCCTGGCAGTTTCCAAAACAAGGCATTGTAATTCATCAGGAAAAGAAAGCAGTTTTATTCTAACCATGTATTTTGATGCTCATAGTTACATCAAAGTTACATCACCATCAAGAGTGCCTACGTTAGCATTTTACTTTCGGTGAGAAACACATTTCTGGAACGAACTTCACAATTAGTTCCTATTAACAGTATTTTGATTTGTACTGCAGGTGGTCTCAGAGAATAAAATCAAAATCCTTTTGATTACACTCTGAGAGCACAGCTAATACTCTTTAAGCTTCAATGGACTTTCAGCTCACAGGACCAGATGGGAGCTTCTCAAAAGCATAATTGTCATAGGTTACAGTGTAAGATGTGCCCAAAAGCATGTATTCTATCACCATCTTCATATGCTCTTCATGCAGATTGGGGCAGTGTTCGTTATCTGCTACCATGACTCATCCTTGATAACTCCCTCCGGGAGCTCTCTCTGTTAATGGGCAATCAAGGACCTTGCCACATGACTCATAGATAACTCACTCCGGACTATCTCCTGTTAATGGGCCCATCAATGCCTTGCCTCAGGACCCACCATCCTATTGTGAGATGCTCCACCCTGGAGGAGGAACTGAGCATTCCCATCTGTATATAATCAGGGGTTTGAGACAGCACAGGCAGCCCTTACCTACGGGACTCCCGGAGGACAACAGCTACACCACTGGACCTTCAGGAGAAGACCAGACTCTTTTCTACAGGATCACTGCTTCAGCAGAACCACTTCAGCCAGACTGCTACCAACACCCTGACCGACAGGGTGCCAGGTTGTATTCTGACTGTCAGTGGTTCGCTTTTTGTACTATTGCATTTATTTTACTTTTTCCCTATTAAATTGTATTTCTGACTTGGAATCTCTCACTGGTTTTCTTTCAAACCCTCATAGTAATACACAAATATACCTATACACAGATCAGCCACAAAATGCACATAATTTGGATGCTGGGTATTCAATACCAAACATTTCAGTACATCCAGGCATTAGGAATGATCCTATAATTATATTTTAAAATGTTTTAAAGTTACTCAACTAGTACTCATTATTTAGATAAGGGGGGCAGTACAATTTTTAGCGAAATTAAAACTCCGCAGAGAAGAAGGCATTAGCCACATGCAAGGGCCTTAGCAGAACTAACCAGCTCGTCTCCTGGAGAGTCAAGGTCTCCATCAAGTATCTGGTCAGACAGCTCAGCTATGTAAAAGTTCAGCCTCTACAAAGTCCCGTTTTGTTTCCATGGCTTTAGGCACCTTAATTCAGTTTTTCTCCTACATAGCCAATAGCAACCATGTCAGCAGATGCATGTCTCTGGTTGAGAATTTTCAGTTGCCAACTTCGGAAATAAAACACAACTGAATTCAGACTTGGACCTTGTCTTTTTGATCAACGCATGCACTTCTCAGAAGCACTTACCAGGATTGTCAAGCAGCTATCCAGTTAGGTGACTCTCAGCATTCTCTGTCACCCCTTTCTCCTCCTTCCCTCTCTTGCTCTTGCTTTTGTTTGCTGGTTCCCACTCCCTCAATACATGTTAAAATCCTTCCTGACCTGATTCATATTGCGAACCCAGTGGAAAACTCTTTTTTTTCCTGAGGTAGGTGAGGGATGACTAAGCTAATGTTCCATAGAACAGGTGAACTAAACCAACTCAGAGACAAAAGGGACAAAACCAAACTGAAGACAAAAAATACATAACCACAACAGTTATGAAGAGGAGGAAGTCCTTGTCCTTTGGTAGCTTTCACATTGGGTCACCGGGAATGCTCAGTTTCAGCCCAGTTACCCCAACCCCCATACCTTTTAGAGCATTTTACAACTACAAACTGTCACACAGCACCTGCAAACAAGATTCATATACTTCAGAACTATGTTGCTACAGAGAGATCATAATAAACCACAGCCTGCCTCAACTTCTCTCACCAGCAGTGATGGCATGGCCTACCCACCATCTCAGTTTGTCCTCAGCTGAGTTGCATTTCACATCTCATGTACCAGCTTTTGGTGACCCTTCCCTGCCCAGCACCGGTTTTGTACACACAATAACTTTAGACGTTATAACCCTTCTATCATCTACGTTAATAATCACTCCCCTTAGTAATCAAAACCCATGGGAATCAAAACCTTCTCAGTTCAGTTAATGGATCAATTGATATTAAAAAGTACAGGAATCTAAGCAATATATCTTGGATATTTCTAGTACTGAGAAAAGTTTATACATAGTGTGCTGAGCGGTCAAAAACAGATTGATACTATTACTGTTGTGTTATTTCAGGGAGACTTTTGTGCTTCCTCTAATTCCAAAGTGAATATTTTGCTGTATTTCTCCATATCTGAAACATTAAGGATTTAGAACAAAGAACTGATCATCAGCTTTGGCAATTGTTTTCCAGCAGCTTTTGAAAAACAACTCAGTTGTTTATTTGTGCTGGAAATTTTTATCAATGTATGCTGATTTTTAATACAGACTGATGCAGGCTCCTGCCATATAAGCCTTTTTTCATACAAACATATTTTTTCTAGTTTTAGTTTCCATTATATTAGAAATATACTATCAATAATTATTGGGACAGAGGGAACTATTTCTTAAACCCCTGTGACTACAGAAATTTAACCATCACAGTGTAATCAGTAAGGCTTCCCAGCGTGCACAAAGCCTAAGATGCTCTAACAGTTTTCTCTTCTGGTATCAAGTAGAAGCCCCTGGGTGGACACTAAGGAAAATTAGACTAACAGGAAATTTTGCCTTCTTAAAACTAGCAGCACTTTACAATCACTCAAGTCTTTAATGCAGAGGTGTATAAACATCCAGATTGTTTCAACAGTATGGAAACTTAATGTCAAAACCCAGTTTATTTCTTTGTGAAATTGGAGAAAAGAATTCTTATTCTGATCTTCTTGCTTGATGCACGGTATTCCTATAAACAGGGGGTTCTTTAAAAAAAGAAAATCAATTTTAAAAAAATTAGGCTATTTTCCTTGGACATGAAGTGCTGCTGTGTGCAACATCCATGTTCCACTCTATTTTTAAGGGATGTTGGGAAACTGAAGAGCAGGAAACAAAGTTGCAAGAAATAAGTACAGTTGTGAACAACTCTAATAAAGTGAGTAGTGCTAAACCACTTTTTTTTTTTTGGTTGGGAAAAACACAGGAAGAAGCAATGGGGGAAAGGTAAAGACAAATGTATTCAAAATAGTCTAACAATGTATTTTCTGAACTCTGGAATAAGCTACCAAGTGAAAGGTAGACTCTCCTCTCCCTGTGCTTTTGAATCAAGTTTGAATGCCTTTCTGAAGTGAACTCTGAAAGATATTCACCCCAGCCAAGCACCAGTCTGCAAGCGAAATTCAGTGGCCTGAGTGGGATTAGTTTAGAGACCCAGTGGTCTGTCCCAAACTCTGCAGAACTGTGACTGACACCAAATGAATTAGAAACAGGATCAGGCTGCATAAGTTCATTAACTTAGTGAAAAGAGATCTAATGAATAAGTGACTCCACAAACACCCAGCACAATGATTTCTATTTGCACATGCCGAGGGTCCTCACTCCAGCTGCTTGTCAGGCAGACGAAGGCTGTCATTCACTCCTTTGTAACGCTACCCATTGTCCAAAACTCCTTTTCTTCTACGGAGAAACCCCTTATTTTGGTCTTATGGAGAAACCTTTAAGAGCTGAGAGAGGGAAAGGGAGCCTTTAGCTCAAAACAAAGGGAAATAGGGCTTCTGCCAGCAGGAGGCTAACAAGTAAATGACAATTTCTGTATTTCTAGGGTCTGAGAACAATCTCTGCAGGCAGTGTCAAGCCCTGTGTCAGTTTCCTGCCCTGCCAGCCTTCTACAATAGATCATGATATCTGGGAGAATAAAACCTTCCTTCTTCAGAAAACCACCTCAGCTAGCTCCCAGGCATGATGTTCCCTGGCAGGGGCCATTCAACATGCTACCCCTCCACAACCCTGAGGCTGGCTGATGGCCTAAATAACAGCAAATTATAGCTGTGTTGAAACAATCAAGTACCAATAATGGCAGAAGCAGAGCATAAGTACATGCCATGTGGACTCTGTTTACCATTTAATGTTCTGCATTAATAGTCACTATACTGTAAAATAATGTAAGATCTGTGACAGATGAAAACATGACTTGAATTTTTGCTGTGCATTACAACCCCAGAGAAGACAAAGGATGATGGTGGCACTAAGGCAAGTCATTTAGCATCAGAAACTAAGCCAGCTGCAGGGAGCTCTTTCTCTAAGTTTTCTAGGCAACTCCTCTTGATTGACTGGGAAGAGAAAGGAAAAATAATTTCTGTCCAAAGCAGCTCTATTAAAGCTGTCTCCGCAAACGCCAGGAGGAATCTTCTCCCATAGAAAAAACAGAAAAAGAAAAAGAGAAATAAAAAGTAGCTAGCTAAATCACAAGGTGGAGGAATTCCAGAGAGAGCAATTCTGACACATGTGCCCTCCTGCACCCTATGGGCACATTACACATGAGCGAAAAGATCATTAGGAATTGAATGTGCCCAGTTGATACAACATGCCAAGACCTTTTTCAGAAGCATAGAGGAAAGTCTTTGTACCTGTGACTTTCAGGACTTCCTCTGAGGAGCATAATTTGGAGTCATCCTGAGAAGTCTTCTTTCAGTATTTTTCTAATGACATTTTTCTTCTACCTGCTCCCTTTAATTTTTTTTTTTTTTAACTTCTGGACAACCATCTTTGTAATGGAAGAGAACAATCACAGAAGAAGCAATGAGGTATGTTTGTCTCAATTACTGCTTATAATATGCTGTTCTAAATGGAACTTGAGTTCTGTGAAAATACATTACTGGGAAGTCATCTCCAGTGATCAGTGCTATTGGTTTCAAGGGAAGTATCAATTTTGCCCAACTCATGTAGGAAGGAACCTCCTGTTGACTTCCAAAAGGATTGAAAATTTTTATACTTAGACCTCAGAGTCTGAAAAAGTTAGAAAAAAAGTTAGAAAAAAAAAAGCTATCAGAGCCCTTGCAGTAAAATTCGTCAGCGAGCTAAGCAAGAGTTCCTCCCTTACATGTCCCAACAAACATATTCTTTATTTTCACATGGTCTTGTATGACATGTTTCACAATCATTCTTTGATCACTCTTTGATACAAATAATTCCCTTTCCTAATTACTGCAAGGCAGTAAAAAAAAAAAAAAGCCCTTTCTGTGATAAGAGCATCTAAAAGTGTAGGAAGTGTTCTTTTTTATGGAACTGACCTCTTGATCAGTAGAAACAAAAAGGTCATTTATTATAAGTCATCCTCTGCCAACAGCCCCTATGCCTGTTACCAATTTCAAACACTTCATGTTCTCCCTCCAGAAAGGCTTTGTACTCTTTCCCACTCATTAGAAGATGGCTATTGTAAATAGCACTTCCAGCATTAATATTAAATACAGAAAGAAATATGTTCAAACCAGGTTATGGCTGTAAGGCAAACTGACACAAGCCAGGAAATTCGTAAGCCAAATCCACCCCTTAGCTAGGCCTGTTGTGAAAGCAAATACGTGGGAGTTAGCAAGGTGCCCAGGGTGAGTGCAGAATGTGCATTTCCTGGCTTTTGTCAGACGATGTCAAAACATCAACCTGACCTAAACATTAGATTTGTTTAAAAAGAGCCTTTCATGCAGGGAAGAGGGGAAGGCACACCTACGTTCCTGCTGTCACTTCCCAGGCTTCAGGGAGGGATGGCACATGACCACAAGGCCTGTCCTGGCCCCCAGGGACACGGAGTATGAACCAGTGGTGACCCAGTGACTCCCAGGATGAGCACCACACAGCACACGAACTGAGGGGTGTCCCCTGGGTAGTTAACAGTCTCATTTGCTTGGTTTGTCCTCACAGAGAAAAAAAAAATCAAGATCTTTACCACAGGCATGCCAAAATTCTCTTTGTCTTCACCTCATGAGCATCACAAGCTGTTTCAGGTGGAAGGCAGGTTTGTAGGCTGGGTTGAAGGACCATGCTGCTATGTTGCCCAAGGCAAAACAGACTTGACAGGCCAAAGGGTCTGCTAGGGCTGGCATGAGGCACACGTGAATCCCTTTAGACACCTTGGTGTAGCACAAGTAACAAAATGCCCCATTTTTCCCTAGCAGGAGGCACTTGGGAACACACCATCCCTCACGCTGGAGCACAGCTCTGCAGCTTGGCAGCAACTCCATACATTCCTGTGCGCTCAAGAAGCCTGTCCCTAGCTGGCTAGAGGTACCAGCTTAGCCCCACAAGTGCTCCAGCAGTGTGCCAGTAGCAAGGAGGCAGAAGAAGGGTGAGCAGCCTGATAAATGTTCATTTAATCCAGAAAATTAAGTTACTTTGATGAATATTGACTTGACAGTCCATATTGTAGCAGATTTTCCCAATAGGCAAAAAGACAAACTGAGGGGGATGGGAACTTACCTAGAAATAGTTTTAGATTTGTAGGAATACTTTTTCTTTTTCCTGCATGGATATGTGTAAAATCAGTGGGGTCTGATATTTTTTCTAGATCAAGAAGGTGGCAGCTAATCTCTGCATTGCCCAAGAGAGGGGAGGAAAAATATCTTGGCCTAAATCCTTTTCTTTTAAGCAACACATTTGGGAAAAAAAAAGCTTCAGTATCATAACTAGTATTTGATTTAAACTAGGTTAATTAAACAGCTTCAAACCTCATATAATTAAAACCACAGTGTACATAGTTGTATTGATACTAATTCCTGTCAGTTCAAGTTAAATTGAAAAGAGGTTGAATCCAGCTGTGCTTAGGCTGTTGGTATGGCTTTTTGGACCAGTTCAGCAAGCACGCACCATCTCCTAACTGAGTGCAGATCTCATACAGAATACCCTGAGGTCACAATAAATATTTAATTGTATGACATGTATTTTATCTGACTCAAGATGCTGACAGAAATACAGGTGGTCAGCTGAGCGCAAGCTGAGAGAAAACAGGTGAGTCAACTTCATGCTGAAGTGTTACCTTATTATTCCTTGGTGCCCAGTCTTTGAAGAAATACTTCTTTTATAAACTATGAGAACAACGAGGAGACTGCTTATGGAATTAAAAGTTCCCAGCTTCTAATTTGAAGGAGAATAATTGCAGTGTCATTTGTAGGGATCTTAATAATTTATTTCATTTTCAAGACAAGTATATTTGTGCTGTATAATTTTCATTCATATGCCAACCAAAACAGGACACTTTTTTCATTGCTTGTGCTACATATTTTCTTTCATTTTAACCCTCTATTGAATCCATCTGGGATAAAAATTAAATAACAAAGAAATATTAAACTTTGAAAGTGACAAAATGGAAAATTTGAGATGTTTTGGAATTTTCCATGTTTTCTTTGGTTGAGTTTTCTTCCTCCTTACATAATGTGTTATTCTTTGAAGCAGTGCAAACTTTCTTTTTCAGCCATCATTTATCCATTTCATTGGTGCTTTTCAGCAAAAAAAAGGAAATAAATAAACCAGTGGTTCCTTCAGAATACCACTAAAACACTCTAACCATTTACTCAATGCCTGGAGCCTTTTTTTGGTATTTCAGGTAAAAAAAAGAAAGTCCTCTCTACTTTAGGCTCAAAGTCTAAATTAGAGACAATATAATCTAAGTGCAGACTACATCAAAGATGAGACCTCAAGTAATTCCAGAGTTATTTATTTAAATACAAGTTTTTCGTTGGCAAGCTACAACTGAAAGGCCTCAAGAGGAACACGGAGGCAACGAGGGGAACTCCATTATTCCCACCCCACAACCTCTTCTCCCGGGCACAGGACCAACACCAAGAAAATAAACCAGTCACCAAATATAGCACAATGGGCTTTTTTTCTCCTTAATTACGTTTAAAATTCCCAGCCGAGTACACAGACCTCACAGAGGATTTCTATGCTATACAGTAGCACTGGTTCAGCTGAGTGATGGACCTCAGAAAATAAAACGCTCCATAAGGGAGCTGCTGACACAGCAGAGAGCATCCCCGCACAGCGGTGTGGTTTCACAGGGGCCGGTTCACCCCCAACCCAACGCAGCCCGAGAGGCGTTTCTCCCTTTGAAAGCCGCCTTCTGTTCGGCTTACCCCGATGGGCTGCTCCCGGCAGGGTTGTTTGCTGTTCTTTGGAGGCTTCTGCTGTTTCCTACATCAGATGGAATTTACCTTCGTGTAATTATTTGTTCTGGGAGCTTTGATCTCCACTTCCCTTGTAACTGCAATGTAGTCACACTTTGAACTACAAGAAAGTACCAATTTAAGGCTCTTGCTGAAAACATCATAATAGTTAATCCTAACAAAAAGGTGTTAATTGGTCTCCTGATGATTCTAAGCCGCAGTCACAATAGGTTCTTATATTTGTTTACCACCTCTGTATTTCCTCCTCAACCCAGTAAAAGTGCACTAGATCTGATAACCTTTTAGGCAAGCTTATGGTTTCTCAGCAAGAGATTCAGGGCAAAACCCAAATACCTATCAGTGTCGGAGGAGCAGTTCTGGCCCAATCTGATGAGACTGCAGACCGGTACCATCATAGTCAGCCATCAGAGACTGCCTACTCAAGCAGAAGAAGCAAAAATTTAAATAACTCCAAAACTCCTTGTGAAGCACAATAGGGCTTCTGTGTGAGATAAAAGCTGTTTCTTCATATAATACATTCGAACTTTTGGCTCTGATAGAGAAATCATACAGCTGGGGAGGAGCATTATTCTGCTTCATTTTTGAATCCATCTCATCCTGCTCAGCACAAAGAAAATGCTTAAATAGCTCAAATTAATGAAGGTGGCTCACCATTCTGGACTGCACTGATGGATTTTCAAAACATTTTTTTGCTTTTTGTCTTACACTAACAAGGTCCTTTAAATGTAACCACTGAATTTTGGTCAGATTCAGGTACATCACCTCTGTCTCTCTCTCTCTGTCTCTCTCTCTCTCAAAAAAAAAAAGAAAAGAAAAAGAAAAGTGACATATTTGAGTGAAGACACTGAAACTGATCTTTTCAAGCCCTCTGGCTGTTTCTTCAGTGTTCTCGGTGCAGTGACAAAAGAACCAGACAGAACAGCAACTTCAGTGCTTAGACTGTGTATTTGTGGGGTGCACACGAGTCTGCTGTTCATCAAAAGGTTAGGCATAAGATAAGCATGATATGGTGCAGGCCACCAGCATCCAGTCTTGCTATTGACTTCCTATGGACATTTCAGCAGTCTCAATGATGAGGAAACTGCCAGCTCTACCCGCTGACCAGCTCTCCCGAGGTGAGTTTTCCTTTCATCCTCTTCCTGTGATTACAGTACTTCAGAGTCAAACACTTCAAAAGTCCTGCTGAAAACACCAGGAGAGCCAGCCCCGGCTCACTGACTGAACCCTGACCGAACTCCCAATTTCTCCTGGTGTATAGAGATGCAGATTTACTGTGGCATGATTGCTGTCAAGGTCCCTGAAAGAGCACTCTTGAAGACCTGCACAGCCTCCCTGCTGAGAGCCTGTCCACCCTCCCCAGCCCACACGGAGAGGGTTCTGTCCCCAAGAATGGCCCTTCCTCCCCAGCCACTGGTTGCCCTTCCTCTCTTTCCCCTGCAGAAGCAATACACACCTGAATTCCACAAATTATCTTGGTAGATGGCCTGTGCTGTGCAATGCCTCCACAGTGCTCTCCTGCATGGAAAATCCTCTAAGCCTGTGGATGAGCAAAAAATTGTATCATCATGACATACTTCAAACTGCCTCATAAGCATGGGAATTCAGAAGGGGAATATTGGTTGTGAGAGAGGAAGCTGCATCCAGCAAGCTTGATGGGAAGAGCATGACCTATGTATTTCCTTCAGGATCCAGGCTGAAGGAAAGGAAATACTTTTTCCTGCTGCACTGCAAGCAGTGATCTCACATATCCAGACCAGGATCACTTACTGACACTTTTCTATCAGGAAAGGCCTTTGTGAGTTGTTAAACACGTGCGCGCACACTCAGTTGCAAACTGCTAAACCAGGGTATAGTGAAATGCAGCCCTGAAATGAAAACACCACTACAAGGGTTTTTGTCAGAAAAACATTTGTTTTTCTTTTTCATGTTTGTTTTGCATAACTTTCTAGAATCTTCTGAATACAATCCAGACCCTTGGCAGCTGTGAGCTAGTCTGAGGCACTGATAAATTTATTTTCCAAAATATCTGCAGTAATTCTCATTTTGTCATGATGCCCCCTGTGAGTGAGGGGAGGGGAAAAATATCTGTCTGATTTCCCAGCGATGTTACAGTTTAGAGCTTTTGCATTTTACACCTGGGGAAGCTGACAGTCACTCTGAACATGTTTTTGTCCTCATAGTTAAGAGCTTGAATCTATGCCTTGTTTTTCTATCTCCTACAGGCTGTTTTGTTCTCAACTACTTTTTTCAGGTTTTTGTTTGGTTGTTTGGGATTTTTTAATGCCATTAGATAATTAAACATTACATGCAATTTTATTACGTGATAGTTGTTGGATTGGGTTTTGGGTTTTTTTTTTTTGTTTCAGGGGTTGTTTGTGGGGGTTTTTTGGTGTTATTTCTTCTAATTTGCTTTGAAATGAAAAAGCTTTTAAAATAAACTGGGCAATATAATCCCAGTTCTCCTGCTCCCAGGATATTTATAACTCCACCTTCCTAGGAAAACAAGGGGGTTTACAACAGCAACTTGATACCACAAATCTAATCATAACCATAAATAACACTTAAAAGTTACATTTCGTGATTACGTAGGTTTAGCAATGAGTCTGGGCAGTAAAAAAGAGTAAAATTCTTGCTATGACAGGTGACCAGCTGAAGTTTGATACCTTTGTTTTCAAAGTGCAATTCTTAGCTGGGAAAACAGGTCCCTACTGTATCTTACATAAACATCTCCTTGCAAGTTAAGTGTCTGCAAAAAGTCAATCACAGCATGTTTTTCTCACCTGGGCAGTTCATGGTATGTGCTTGAAGCCCATAGCTCATATTACAGCAAGGAGGGGAATTAAAACTATATGATTACCTGGAGTAGAATGAAAATGACTGAGACAAGCTTTTTGCTGTTTTAACTGTGTCAAAGTCAAAGTTAGCAAAGAATTTTAGTCATGCCTGGGGCTTGGAATCAGATGGTTTTCTTTGCTGAGGCCTTCTAAGATAGTAAGGCATCGTCCTCAGCTTCTTTTCTTGATTTACCCTGATTAATGAAAACAATTCAAGGGAACCATATGTTTTATGGCTGCTGTCAGCATAGTAAAGAACTTCACAGCCACCAGTAGTTTCATCCTGGCAGGACATACACAAAGCTAGGAATTTGAGGCTGAGGCAGGAAACTAAGGCTCAAAGAGAGTGAACTACTGTTCCGAGTCACTCACAAAGGTTCCAAGGAAACAATCCTCATTTGGGGTCTGTTCAGAATCAAATGCACACTTGAGCCAGACCCTATTCTCAGCCTTCTTCACAGGACTTTCAGTCTTAACAGTCACTGATGCTTCTTTGTTTAAAAAAAAAAAAATTCAGTTTAATTACTGATGTCTCCTAAGTTAATCTGGAGCAAAATTCTGATCAAAGTCAGCAGTAAACAAAGGCATAACCAGTTGCAAAGGCACTGATAATGCATTCAAATTTCTTGCAGTGCAGTTGCACGATGTGTCACTTAGACACTATAGTGACAGGCATGGCAGACATCTCAGGAAACTATCCCTCTGTGATCTTCTAGTCGTTCCATTTCTCAGCTGAAGAAGCAACTCAGTCTCTCAAGCCACTCTTCCTCAAAGAGTACTAACATAATTAAAATTTAAAAATATTAAAAAATAATCATCTAGTGTTGATCTTTTCAGGGACATATGTCTAGAAATCTGCAACTGAAAATCTGTAAGGACAGGCTGTCTCCTTTCAAGTGTCCTGGTACTTCCAGCTGCCATCATGGTAATTCAGCACTTCTCGTAAAAGACAAGTGAAAAGAATAGAGCTGTAAACTTACTGTAATTTACACCATATGGTAAATTAGAACAAATCTTGAAAAATAAAATTATAATTGGATTAGTTCTGACTGGCTCGCTTCATCCGGTATCTGAAAGCCTGTGGCTTGTTCCATGGCTATTAGTCTGCATACTGTTATTTCAGAATAAGGAAAGAAACCCTATTTTGTTTTAAAGGCAGCATCCAGTGCAAGGCTGGATACAGTCTGTATGGGCAATGCTTGAAGAATTCCACAATCCAGGATAAACAGTAGGCCACAAAGGGCATTATTTTCCAACATGAGATCGTTTCCATAAAACATGCTTTTCCCTCCATACTTCCTACACACCACAGTGTTCTCATATCCTTCATCACCATCTCCCCACCTTTTTCTACACATTGCTTATGTGCCTTCCTGCTTTGGTGCAATGTCTGTGCTTTACTGAATTTTCCTACACAACACCACAGATCTCAAATACAGGTCACACTCAGGCTGCAGTTAATCTACCTCACCTGCATTGCCACTGCAGGATTCCAGGCTCGCACAACTTCCCTGGCTAGACCACAACAAACCCCCTCAGTTCTTCCCCATGTCCCCAGTCTCTGTCAGTGACTGTCTCAGCTATGCCTCTCTCTCCTCTGCTCCCTACAGCACCTTCAATATCCCTCCACACTACCATCCTACAACCCCAGCCTCAGCTGCACATTGATATTTGCCAAGGAGCAGTCTGCATGCACCACAGCTGGTGTGGAGCCACCCAGGCACTAGCTGGTATGCATATGGCAATAGGCCCAACCACCCAGGGATCCAGGAATTCAGAGAACAAGGTGTGCACCCACAAGCCTGGCAGCTGATGCCTCTCAGGAAGCCAGTGTGACATGCTGCCTATCCGTTGCCTGGCAGATGCAACAAATGGCATGTAAAGGATGGCATCTGGCTCCCAGGCTTCTGCTGCTCCTGATAGGTCCCATTCAGCTCACCAGAAGTTTTGCCAGCCGCTTTCATGGAAAGTGGGATTGGATCCTGAAGAACAGAATGGGCACCAGCCTCCCTTTCCTGTGATGTTACCTTTGCATAGCATGCTTATCACATGGCTGCACTCTTACAGCTGCCACCTCCTGGCTCTACTCTGGTGCCCTCACCCTTGGAAGGTGCACCAAGCACAGCCACAGAGCTCCTTCTTCAATGTCTTTGGAGAAGTCTTCCTTGTCAGGATGCAAACATGAGTCTGAGCCTGAGGGTTGGGATGCAGAGGGGCTGAGTCCCCTGTCATTCTCAGCATGCTTCCACAAGACACTGTGCTCATTTGCTCATCTACATGCCTCTGCTGTCTCTCTAACATTCAGAATGCACAAGATTTTTGGGGACAGCAACTATCTTTTCATTCTGTTCCTGTACAGCATCAAACACATCCTGATCTCCTGCCTAGGATCACTGTCACCAAAATAGTGTCATTAGCAATCCAGTAAAGTCTTACCAGACATTTTGTTTACAAACAAAATGCCTGAAATTAGAAAGGAGAGGATCTGCCATCATAAGCTCAACTGAAAGTTTACTCTTCCTTTGGGAGAGTTGCTTACAGTGAAGAAAGGCCATTTGACAACATTGGGGAGTGAGCCCTTTTTCCAGCTGTTGACAGCTGTCTTGGTTCAAAACTTCCAATAGAGCATGTGGGGAAGCCCTTTCATCTTCACAAAGGTGAATTCTTGCTGCTCTTGCCAAAATGAAGTGGCTTCTTTTATTTCCTGTTATCATCTTCTGCACTTCTAAATCCCCAGGAGCAGTCTTCAGGCACATTCCACAGGGGATATTTAATATTTTATTACCAAGTAAGAACTAAAGGACTGGTTCCCATAGTCACTATCTGCAAAAGTTTTCCCCACAGGGCTCATGTAAGCAGGGAGCATGTCCCTTCCTACACCCACTGTTTCTGCTGAATACAATGCCAGGAAAACCCACTGCTTCTAGCAAGGCTCATAAATCTCCCTGTTGATCCCTGACAGTTTTCCTTGCCTTGAAGAAGGAACGAATACACATGCTTGAGATCAGCATTCTAAGCCATTATCAGACCTTTAGGAAGGTGCCAGCTGCATTATCTAAAAATATCTCAGGTATCCATGAGAAAAGATTACCTGCCAAACTGTAAGCTGGAGAGCCTATTGCCCAATATACCTCTAAGAGCTGAGAGGCAAGCAACACACACCTCAGAGGTTTGCATATGAACTCTGAAGAGGAGGTACTTAAAGTGAATTCATTAGGGTAAATACTGTGTTACTGGGATAGCCGTCAGTGCACATCTTAAAACTTTTCGTCTTTAGGCTGTCTGTAGCCCACCACATCTGCATAGGATCGTGCATCTTACCATGCAAATATTTCAGGATCATGACGGTTTTCAGTACAGCACCGGTTTCACAGCAAGTCACGTGTGTACTGATTAATGCTGCCTGATTGACCACAACAGTTCTCTTATCCTTCCTATCATGCCAATTCAGTGACTCCTTTCAATCCTTGTGCCTATGTATAGGCAAGACACCAAAACTGGCTTTCTAATTAATCAAGTTACTCACAGGTCCTCGTTTGGTTTTTTTTTCCCCACATAAATCCCAAGCCCTGGCAACCAGCTATACTAACCAATGTTCTGCCTTGCCACATTCTCCAAGGCCATATGCATCTTGCTTTGTTTCTGTTGTCCATTTATAATATCTCTCTTGTATACTGTGCACTTCTTGGGCAACTCTTTCCATGGCTCATGCAGTCATGTACACGTGGGAATGGCTGTATTAGCAATATTGAAGGATGCAGTTCACAACAAATTTTCTACTTGGCAAAGATGGCTTATAAGCTCCAGTTCCCTCCTCCCAAGAGCTGCCTATTTCTTTGCTGTGCCACAGCCTTGCGTGCCCTTGGTAATGCTTTGCACTCAGGTCTGCAACCTGGTTTGCAGCATGTTCCATGAGCACTTCTATCACCACTGGAGAGGTGGTGGCTGCAGGGGAGGGTGGGAAACATTGACTGAATGAAGAGCTGAGGAGGAGGAGACATTTCTCAAGCTGACTCTGTTGTTGAAGAAAACATGGAATGACATCCTCAGATGGAAAAGATTTTTTTTTTCTGTTCTCCTGCCAATTATCATCCCTCCCATATCCATAACGTGAGCCAGCACAGCTACACAAACATGTAGGATATCACAGAATAATCAGTTTAGCTGCTGTGAGAGGCCTCAGATCAGATCAGTTCTTAGGAAATCTGTTTGGTAAGATGGGAGATTATACTTCTTCTCCAGAGTAACGTTGCCAAGCACGTAGTTTGAACACTGGCTTTTTGAGACAAAGAGCTTTTGCACCTGCTTTCAAACTGTTCTCTAAAGTCACACCCAGATGATGCATCAGTGGTGTTCTACATAAAGAAATTGTACCAACATGACAAAACCCACTTAGGTGCTATCACCTGATTAATTCAGAATCTGCTAGTGGCCACCTAAACCAGGTTGAAAAACAGGTACAGTGCCTCTGACCAGAACCACTACACATTCCTCAGCCAATGGCCCGAAGTCCCACATGAAAGTCCATTTGAACATGCAGTTTATATACATAAGACTCTGCAGTACATCCAGAAGGCATTAGGACTCTAGCAGATGTGTTGTGCAGTGCATTTGGGTATGTACAGAATTCCCACCCCCTAAACATATTAAATTTGCTATGCTTGCATTAACAAACTGTGCAGAGCATGTGCAATACCAATAGCAGGTCCAGGTATCCCTACCTGGAGCTACCACACAGAAATATGGGTCACATGAAAGTGCCTCTGCCCCAGCTTTCCCCCAGCCCCATCCACTGCTAAAGAAGAATCAGTTGAAAGGCACAAACTGTTCAGCTTCAGTATAACCACACAATGTGCTGCCTCTGTTTGACCATATCTATTCATTCTTCTACTCATGGGCAGGGTACTCTAGTTGTTTTCATGTTTTGTAGAAGAGCAAACAATGCAAGTTATGAACATGGGCCAGCAAGAGACTGTGGGGATTGCATAGTCCACATGGATTAGTATTGTTTCGTAAGTGCTGTGATCTCTTGATCTGATTACTGGAGAAAGCAAAATATGTAGGAAGAGAATAAAATGGACTTTGTCATCCTTTAGGCAGAAATTATATAAGAAAACAGTCATATTTTGATCAGCTACATTACCACTGAGTGGATAGCTCAGTTAATTCCAGGGAATCAGTGGCAAAACTCCTATCGATTCTAATGGAGCCCAGATGTAATCCAGTAATCAAAACCAGTTTGGTCTTCTTTAGACCTGTTTTGACCAAAAGTTATGTGATACAAGATCTGATGGGACAAATAAGCAAAGGATAGAACAAAATTAAACAGAATAGCATTCTACACTGAATAATTCTCAAAGATTTAGTGTTTTTCTGGGCACGCAACCCATGCATTACAGAACTTACATGGGTAAAAGACTTGTACATCAGAAAAACAGAACAAAATTATCATTAGGAAAAACTTACCCTTCTTTCACTTGCATAATCCATAATCCTGCTGAATCACGTGTTTATTGGTGGGTAATATGTAAGTACAAAAAAGCTGCATTGAAAAACCAAAACCAAACCAAAACCCAGAACAGCAAAAAACCACCATTCACAATGTAAAAAAAGCCCAGTAAGACTCTTCTATTGTGGCAGGAATTGATGGGGACATTTCAACAGATCTGTTACACATCAAAAGGAGCTGAGATAGCAGAGTGATATAAATGTGAGAGCACAATTGTTATCAGCCTTTAGCTCTCAATTAGCTCTTTGTAGAACCAAGATTATTATGGATTAATGCGCGAGTCTGCCTGCTTGTACACAAACTGCACAAATAAGAAAAAGAGTATCTCGAGATACAAGGCATTTACTAGATCAATACAAGAAAGGAAGGTACTCACATTTAAATGATAAAACAGCAGGAGACAGAATAGACAGAACAAGTTTTTCCAAGAAAGTTTCAGGGAAAGCAACCATGTGGATAAAACAAATATTCAGAAAACAAAAGTGACAATGAAGAGACATGGCCAGAAGAGGAACAAAGGAACTGTGGAACATAAGTTTTATATTAACTCATTCTAAATACAAGATAGCCAGCAGTCCTTTCCAAAGTAAGCAATTCTTATACCAACAACGAGGGGGTAAGGTACAGTAAAATAAAAATATATGGTGATGGAAAGACTAAAGAAAAAAGCATGGCTGTTTTGCCAGAGCTCGCAGTCTTCTGAGTCTAGAATTATGATTTCTCAGGGCAGAGCTCCAGCAACACACAGCAACCAGGAACAACTGCCTCTGCCTTTGGCTCTACCCAGGGCTTGATTTATAGGGCTTGTGCCCGTCCTGCAGCCGATGAGCACTTCAGGTGGAGGTAGTCCCAATTAATAATTGGACGCGGGGGTCCTCATCTTGAATGAGAGTTTGGCAAGTGCATATCATCATCAGGGCATAACTACAGGCTGTAGGTAGTGACTGCTGAGGAGAAAAGTCACTTGTAGGAAACAATTTAAAAGATGGCAGTAGCAACTTTACAATGTTCCATAGACAAAAAATTACAAAGTCCATCATAGGAAAAGGTTGAGGACAAACAGGGAGCAAAATGCATTAAAAAACCCCAAACAAACCAACAACCCAAACACTAAATCTCTTTTGTTCTGTCCTTCTTGAGATACTTTGAAATCATAAACAAAGTGTTCTACTACAAGAAAAAGATAAGATCATCAGTGTGATTGCCACCAAATAGCAAGAGATATTTAATCATTTGCTTCAGTAAGCTTGTGAACTTGCTTTGGGGAAAAATTTTAGAAGCATAAATACTGTTAAATGAAATGTCAGATGACTAGCCCAACTACAACAATATTGACCCTGCATATGAGAAAACCCTACCTCTAGTGCCCTCTGCATTTGTATACCCATTCAAAGAGGTATTTCCTTCTCTCAGAGAAGCCAGATATCTATTAATATGAACACGAGAACATTCCACAGTGCTTCTTACGTAGCCCAGGGGAGAGGAAAGCCCAGTCTGGGCATACTTGGAGTCACCAAAAATCAGAGGACAAGCAGAGAGGCATCATGTGGGTTGTGAAATGTTTCTTCCCAGGATGATCCTGGTGAACTGTAGCAACTGGAGTTCATCTGAGCTCAGAAAAATATCGTACTCTTACCTCTGCAATTTTGATTGACATTTTCTCACTGTGTCATGTGAGAAATATGTGACTACATATTTATGAGTCTCCTTCTAGTTTTATTCTCATCCTGCGCTGCAAGGAAATCTGCAAGGCTAACTCCATTACACTCACCTCACAGCCCCCTCCTATCCATTTCTCAGTGGGAACAAAGCCAGACATCAGCCAAGACACACCTCATATGATCACTCACTCCTGCACCCCTGAGGCTGAGAGAAAACAAGCCTTATTAGCAGGCTAGGTTCTCAGAAATTGAGATAGTTTCCTGCTGCTTCCTACAAGAAAAAAAATCTGAACTTTCTCCCAAATGATGCACAAACAAGTTGGAAGAGAACAAGCAAAAAGTCCAGCAATTTACAAGTTCCTCCAGACACAGGTTTTCCTTTTAAATGTAGGATGATCTCAGGACCTCAGTTAAAATGAGGTAATTGTCATCAGATGATTCACTAAGTTTCCACTGGGAGCAAGTAGAGTACCTTTACCATACACAAAAAAAGTTGGATCCCTATGCTGGAATTGTTTTAATTCTTAGTTTCCTTTTCCTCTTGCTGCTTATGGAGGGCAGAAGGGCACTTGCCTGGGTTTGTCCTGTATAAATATTGGTCCAGGATTCATTTTATTTTTAAACATCTAGCTGGAAAAAAAAAGGCTTTAGATGATTGATGTGAGGACAGTGCTAGAGAAAGTCATACTACAGCTTAAACCATAACAGATTTCACTTGATGCTATTCAATAGGAAATTGAATCAAACACAGTAGCCAAGCAATCTGTCAAACAAAACTGGTTTCACTGAACAGCAGAATCTGCTTAAAAGTATGTAACTCACAAGCATATGAAACAAATTACATTTTCATTTCTTTCATTCCTCATGTCTTTAGAATATGAGATCTAATGCATAAGTGAGATCTAATGTGTAAGTTGCAATATACAAATCAGAAAACCCGTGAGTAAGAGGCAATGTTTATGGGTTAGTCTGTTCATTCAAAATTGTTCTGTAACTTTACCTTCTTCCTCAAGGCTTATCTCTCAGACACATTTGTCTTAGTAAGAATTACATAATGTGAAATTGTTACAGGTTTAAAGAATGTGCAGGGAAACAACTGACGAAAGGATTAGTCATTGCGCTACTGCAATCCACCAACAAAAACAAGGTACTTCCTTTGTCACTAAAAGTAAATTTTCAGAGTGACATTAAACTATACTAGGCAATTTGAAAGAAGGGCAGGCTGTGTAAAATACTGGTTTTTCACAAGAACAACAGAAATAATTGGTCATTATTCTGCTGACACTACAGCGTAAGTCTTGCAGGAGAGTCTGTCAGTAATTTGTCTTGGAATTTCTCAAGTTTACTCATGCAGATTAAAACAGCTCAGAAGTGTGTAGACCTCCTGGGTGTCAATGGTGATTACTCAATGCTATGAGGAAAATTATGCTATTCTGTTTATGGTTTTTTTCATCAGAAAACAGGAATTTTTTTGATAGCTTCAGGGTGTTAGGCTTTTATTTGCATTTCCTGCTGATTTCAATGACAGTGATTGAGATGGATTAAAACTTCCATTCTCTGTGAGCCCTCGCTCAAATTTTATCCCTTTTCAAGAGGCAGAAAATCACAGAAAAGATTACCCAACAAGTTGAACCCAGGTGGTTCAATAGTAGTTTAAATCAGTGGGCAGGGCTGTGCAAGGTGGTACCCTTTGGCAAGAGCATGGCTGGAAAGGCAGGAACAGTAATCTCCTTAGCCAGTGCAGCCAGAGCAGGCAGGAACCGTGGCTCAGAGACTTTAGGAAATAATTTCCTCTTCTCCTAGCCCACATCACCCACCTCCTTCCATGCACATTCTTTTCCCAGTCTCATTTGGACCTAATGTGGCAAACATAGTTTGTGGAACTTAACTTGGTGTTAAATTCCTAACCTTCTCATGCTAAACCACCAAAGCACCATACTCAAGCAGCAGCTCTGTCCAACTTGTTTTAACCTCTCCTCTGCCCCTCTGTCTTCTCTAGGCCTGCATTGCTCTGACAAGTCATCCATGCAGTGTGAACATGTACATCACACATAAGACCTCTAATGCAAGAACGTGCATTTCTTATGGCTTTTCTTGTGTTGATGATGTATTTTCATCATGACACTCTGCCTGTCACTTTCTGTTAAACCTGAGTATTACATTTCGGCAGCAAGGAAGAAGTCTTCTAGGTAGCAAAAGTATTTTATAAGGAAGACAAATGTGCACAAACACATCAAGGATACCTTTGACTGCAACCTTTCACATTACAGTATTCTCTGGTATTATTTGAAATCAGGAAAAGAATTGCATTTGGGGACTGTTTATAGTCAATATATATTAACTAAAGACTATATATATTAACTAAAGACTATATCTATTAACTGCAGGCCCAACAATATTGTATTTCAAGATCTCACTCTAAAGCCAGCTAGAAATTAAAGACATGTAGATCCACGCTCTTGAATGATCACTTTTCAGTTTTGCACTCCAAACTGTTTTTCTACTGCTGAATACACATCACAGTTTAGTGCAAGTTAGCACCAAAAAAAAAAGTGCTAAATGGCGATGGAAAAAGTTACACATTTTTTCTTGTTGTGTCCTTCACTTACATAAAATATAGCACAAAAGTATTATAGAGGAAAATATATACTCAAAGATATCAGAAAAGTAGCCCACCATAGTAAAATGATATTGCTATAATTTCACACAAACTCTTTGTTTCAAAATCTTTGATTTCCTGCTGTCACACTCAGCATATGCCACTAGGCCAATTAAATATCTTACCTGAATCACTGGGGAAGGGATCACTCTGAGGTGAGAAACAGTGTGGTGGTCCAGCAGTGAAAATAGGTAGCAACACAAGTGGACCTGCCTCAGAGCTTGCAAGAGAAATCCGGATTTCTCAGTCCTCATATGTTCCCACTTATTAAAGAGCTGTGCAAATCATTTGCCCAGACTGTGACAGATGTTACTCTTAATATTTACTCATTATTGATAGGTAGTGTTCTCTGATCCAGGTAGAACACACTTCTGCGCTGCCTTTGCATCAAATGTGCTAATGGTCTTCTTTGATATAGTACCACCACACCTAAGAGCATGAGGAAGAAACTTATCTGATGATCTGATGAGAAGAGCAAAAGAGATGATCGAGACAGCACTCCTGTACAAAGCTCCCTGCCACCAGAGTGGGAAAGGTACTTCTGGCTCTAGCATGATTGCAGGTGAGAGTTGTGGTGGAACAAGCCCCAGACTGGCCACAGCATGCAAGTTCTACATCCTAAGGAGATGAACAGTTTTGAAAAATGTTTTCTTTTTAAATTGGAATGAATGTTTGATGAAAGGCTAAAGATGCACGTATACACTGTCAGTGACATTCTTCATGGCACTCACTTGCTTTTGTTATACCTGATCTGAGGCCAGGCTCAGGACCTGATGGTGAGAGCCCCTACCCCTGGGCTGCTGTCTGACTTGAATGTGCTCATCTTCTCTCTCTTCTCATTGCCTTTCAATGGGGAGTATGCAAAGAAGGCCCACCATATATATTGCATGTTCTTAACTTCTTTCCATAGACATCTAGATCCAACCTGACAAGAAATAGGATCTTTGATCTGATCCAGCAGAGTCAGATGTACGTGCTCCTCCATTTCTTCCTCTCCCTTTTTTCTGGCACCCACTAAGTTCCAATCCTTTGTGAGAAGCCTTTGCTAGCTATGTCCTCAACAGAGTTGCTATGTTTCTCAAGAAAGATTCCTTTTCAGTAAATCAGAATTTTAAAATAATGTTTCTCATTATAGAAAATTTTTCCAAGTCAATCTTTTTAAGAACTTTCTCTTACAAAGGAGATAGGCAGAATTTTATCCTTACCTTTTCCTGATACCGTTGAGTTTGTCCTGCAAATAGTCTCCTTGACTGCGTGTGCAAGTCCTTGAAGTTCAAGCCCTGACTTCTTCCTGTGTAGCAGCAGTTTGTCTCAGGCAGCAATGTTCTTAGCATCCCACCAAAGTCCGTAGAAAAGTTGTGATATGTCTCAGGAGGCTCTGGTTTAGACTATCTGCATGAACAGCAGGCTGGCCAGTACAAGATACACCTATCTCCGTTAAAAAAATCACAGCATATTAGAACTCAAAACCAAATGGTACCTTGAGATTATCCTACTTTGACAGTTGTGTGGCTCTCTTGAAGAGATTCAGATTATTTCAAGAGTATTCCAAAGAAGATCCAGTCCTTGATAAAATACTGAAAACAAAACAGATTTGTTCTTCAATGAAATCAAATGTCATGCTCTGTGTACCCATAAGGAGGTGGTGTATAAAGATGGCAAGTGCCCTGTCATGCTTCAGTCCTGGAGTTGGCCCAAGAACTGCAACCATAAGGCTGGACAGACTGCTGCCCACACCAGCCTGTTCCAGCCTGCCCACAGTTCAGAACAGGAAGGAAACATAGGGCTGAGCTGTCATAGCTGAGACTCCTCCAGGCATCTAATTAGTGCATCACAAAAGGGCTGTAGATGTTTTAGGATCCCTTGGCCCTGAAACACTCACTAGGAATTAACTGGTTTTCAGTGACCCAGATAGCCAAACTTGAGGAGATCAATTAAATACTCTTATGACAGTCTCCAGTGACCCACAACCCAGAACTGCAACCATAGAAACTGGGTCTACTTGAGCCTTGCAACTAGCAAGTCCCCAGATAGCCACAGCAGGCAATTTTGCAGGATTTGGAAGAGTCATTCTGACCCCAGGCTCCTGACAGCTCTAGTGAAGCTGACTGCCTTTTTCCTTATGAGCCATCAGGAATGACTGCGCTGAAGGCAGTAACTACACTGAATGTACTTCCTGCCAGAGCAGCACTGAGCACGGAGTCCCACAGTGCACTCAGACCCGTAGGGCTGACCAGTACTCAGGGAATTCAGGCTCTTCTGCCACACTGAACATATGAATTGTTCTGCACAAACTGGACACTGAATGCATTCCAATAAAGGAGCAGAGGATTGTACAAAATAGGGCTGGGAGGGGCTGGACAGGGTCACTTCATCTGTGTCTCTGCCCCAAGGCAAGCTGAGCTCACCTAAACCATTCCTGAGAGATGTTTGTCTAACCTGTTCTGGAAAACATCCCATGACAGACATCCCAGTCTCCTTAAATGGCAAAAATAACTTTTCCTAATCTTCCACAACTCAGCTCAATACAAGTTCCAACTATCTCAAAGTACAGAGATGAAGGGGAAGCCAATTTTTAAACTGCAAATAGGGTTCAACTTCTAAGTTTTAAGGAAAGCTTCATGGATACAGGAATGACAGCACAGTCTCACATATTTATATTGAAAGAGAAGGAGGCCTTACAGAACAGCCAACAAAGGAGTGTAGGTCAGCAGTTTATCTGCTCTGAAATTACAGCCATTACTCTGGAATGCTATTCCCTCTACACCAATGCTGCTGTAGGCACTTACAAAGTACCTGTGATCCACCTGAGTGCACACAAGTGCATTGGCCCTCTGTGCTCCGAAGAACATTCTTCAGCTGCAACACCATCAAGGTTTCAGCCTCGGTGCCTGATAGGATTGGGTTTTGACGGAGGTCTCCAACGAGGCCCTATACTTCCATACTCCTTCATACTTTTGCATGGGAAGACACCAGGAGCAATCAGTGTAGACTGGTGTTGTCATTTTCTTGGTGTCTTCCCTTCTCTCTGAGACAGGAAGGATACCATTACCCTGCAGTATAACAGTGGTTGCTGCAACTGATAGCGAAGGAAAAGCAGAATAAAATAATATGACCTGCATGACAGTATTTCCCCATTCAGCATGGATGTATGTGTATGTGCATCTGCATGCATGTGTTCAAAAAGTGAACAAGACACAAGCCTCAAAGAGGTCAACTCCTGGTGTCAGCATTTGCAATAACCCCTGATTTTCATTCTGCTAAGTGGAGTGGAAGAGATTCTAAAACATGGGTCCTATTTGATTTCAAAATGATTTTCAGGTGGGGAGAAAGAGGAAAAGGAAAGGAAAGGAAAGGAAAGGAAAAAAAAAAGTTTGTTCCTTGATATTTTTGTCCTTTAAAAGGATATTATGCTCATTCTTTTATGTGGCCTTTCTCTCCACCAGTAGAGTGGCTGCATGTTAGTGGTGTTGAACAAAATTAGAGTTTCACCCTCAATCCCTCAAAGTCAGCATATCTTGACGTTGTCTTCAAAACAGCTGATACAATTTATAACATTTGGAAGCCTGCAAAATAGAAATTAATAGAAAAGTTAGGTGAATAGACAATTGGTTTTAGCATAGTTAGACAAGCCATTCTTAGAAAGAAAGGAAAAGATAGAATGACTAAAATTGGAGTCTACAATGGAGAACACAGCAGAGTGGGAGAGAAGCTAGTCTGAGACCAGTGGATTGACTGGCCTCATCCAGATAAAACACATGAGGAATTTGCATCCCTGTTCTACCTGGAAAGGCCTGGTTAGAGGAGACCAAGCTATGAGTTACTCTCAGGCAGAGGAGTGGTTCCTGAGCTACACAACTGCCTTGAGTTCACTGTGTAGCACTAGCTACCCAACTCTGGATGCCCCAGATTTCCCCCCTTGCACATGCTTGCAAGTTGCTTTTGCAGTATCAGTGACCTGAATATATGAGAGCAAAACTCTCAGAGAGAATTAGATTCAAGAGGCTTGAAGCTTCCCAGGAATCTGAAAGAGTTGGCATTTAGGTCTTCATGGCCCACTAGAGCTAGTTAAAAGGTCAGAAATAAAAGGTTATTGACCTGTAGATTTTCTTGAGACTCAGAGGGCACCATGACTTCAGCCCTTGAGTTCTTCTCACAATACAGGGATCATTAAGGTTTTGCAGGTCAATGACCCCACAGCATACGAAATCAGGAAAATAACTGGTAAATTTACTCTGCATTTTATATTGCAATTGATTTTAAATGAATTACTAAGCAATATCACTAACTGTGAAAGCTTATGAAGGGCACAAGTAATTCCTGCTGCAAGAAATACTAAACAACATTCTGCAGCCTAAATTATACAGCCAGTCAAATTAGAGATCATGGGGTCCTATCTGACCTTACAGTCCATGAATCTGTTGTTTCCCTACAGCAAAATTAAGTCCTTCTATGTGTGATTTTAGTTTTTCTTGTATTTCTTGAATTATATTTCTCATTATCTTCCTAAAATCTATGCAGTTACCATTTCTTCAAACAAATATATCCATGCAATAAACCATATTATTATATATTACACACAAGAAGGGTTTGTTCTTGACATGTTGCCAAGAAAGCTTGAGAACACAAGTCTCTCTATCGCTTTGATCATGAAAGACAAGTGGTTCCAGTTATTTGAAACTTTATTTGACAGGATGGAAGTAAGATAGGAAGTGAAACGTTAAACTCCACTGTAAAGATCAATGCTTGAGAAACATATAAACAAAACAGAACAGAAGAAGTGGATTTTCAAAAGGCAATACAAATGGAGGGAATGGCTCTGGTATATATTTTATCAAATATCCCTTTAAAAGCACTGCCCTCATGCAAGTGAACTCTTGATTGTTGCTGTGCTCAGAGCACTCTCGCTAATTCTAGAAAGCCGCTGGCTGGCAACAGCAGATTGCTAGTGCTTAACAGTGCTAATCGGCATCAAAATGCTGCTGCAGCTTTATGAGCACCTTTTCACCCACATTCTTCCCTCACAGCGACTAAATCCTTGAAGTCAATAGAATTAGTCCTGATCCAGGCTGGTGGAAACGAGAGTAGAATAAGCACCTTGTCCCTTCAACTGATAATCCTTGTAATAGTCTTCTTCTAAAGGAAAGCAAAAGCCACTGCCTGAAGAAGTTACCACAGCTTTCAGCTAGCTTGAATATTTTACACACAAAGGAAAGCCTTGGAGAAATTACACCAGAAGAGGATGTTTATTTTAGTTCGGTTCTTCTGACGTTACTGAGCAACTCGAGTTTTGCCTCAGGCCAAAAGCATATTATATAGATGAAAGACCAATAGCATATCTAGCCAGCCTGATCACAATTAGAATAGGACTAAGCAAGAGCAAATTTATAAGATGGAAATAGTTGCAGTATTTTAAAAGATTCAAAGAGCTGAGGAAGTCTTTGTGCTTTCCTTTGCATGAAGTACATGCTTAAAGACCATTGTCAGTCAATATACTAAATGAGACAGGGCAGGCATTGTGGTGGCTGCTGTTTTTGTGATATTCTCAAAGTCACCTGGGTTGATATCCCCAGAAGTATTCATCTTTCCATTAGTCAAGAGAGGATGTATCTGAAGCAGTTACCACTACTAGGGACCACTTCACATGAGACAGAAATGCAACACAGCACAGCTGCTGTAGGCATTAATATTTTCTGAACTCTGCTTTGTACTCCAGTGCATGATCCTGTGGAGAAGGACACATAACATGTAGCCATTGGATAGTAAGCTAGTAGTCATCAATTTTTTCCCACAGGAACTGCCCCTTTATAGGTGTTTTCATCTCACAGTATCACTGGGCAAATGAAAACTAGTTCATCCATTTTTCATCAAAGGGCACACAATTTCAAACTAGCTCACCCTGACCATGGAGGAGGAGCAGGCGTGGGAACCTGCAGATCAGATCATGCACGGTAACCTGTTATCTTCAGTGACTTCTTCACATATCCACTGTTTGAGAACTCTCATGCAGTTCTGCTGTCTTAACACCACCCTACTGGGAAATCCATTTTCAGTTCACATATGAGAAACATGAATTCAGTCAATTCTAACTAGAGATTTATGAGCCCAGAGACTAAGCCACTAACCTTCCTGCTATTGTTTTATCTAAGAAAATCAGTTTCAGCTGTTAGCCTTTTTCTTCCTCCTGTGAAAACTTGATCATAATTCCTTTGAAAGTAAAATGCACATCAATATTTGCAATATGAAGTCTGGAATAATATATTAGGACCTCAAGTGCTTGTTGAAGAGATCTGTGAGACAAAGTCAGTGACAGACATCATTGCCAATACCTGTCTGGTAGGCCAAATAAGAGGCTGATGTATCCACTGATCTGCTTTCAGTCTATTTGATTCTGAACAGATTTTTGAGAAACAAGGAAAACAGAACATTCCCATCATATTCTCCCATAATGAGGAATAAAAGAACTGGAAATGCATCAGTAGGCATCACAATAAGCATTTAAGAATCGATAGTGATAGCCTGATGTCTGTAATTCCTCCAGAGCAGTATAAGAGCAGAGCTCCCAGAATGTATCTCCACTTGCTCTTTCCACTGTTTTCTTATGCTCTGGCATCTGAAAGCACTTGTTGTTTTCTTGTTTCTTATGCTGGACATCTTGCTCTGGGCGTAGGTTGAAACATCCGCATGCTGTGAGGTGAGATATATCGACCTGTGGTATTATAACAATAACAGATTACATTTTGCTTCTGCTGTATTAACAGTAGATAGAGATACTGCAACTGTTAACCCCAGCAGGCCTGGGTCTTTTCTGTTTGTGTTGTTCTCCACCTAGTACTGAATGCCTCCACTCTGTTCCCTTCCCTGTCTGTGAATTGTTCCAGATCAATAGCCATTGATCCTCTTGATCCTTTCGTTCTATAATTTGGCCATTACTAAGAGCTGAAAGCTTTCTCCTCCACAGCTCATTATTTACTAGCTGTTTTGAAATTACATCCAAAAGCAGAGCTGACTTACACACACCCTGAAGCCACAGAGAGAGAGCAGGAGCGCATTCTCCTGTAGAAAGAGCTACAGGATCTCATTGTATTCTTCCATAGCTGTTTCAGTTAAACATTTTCTTCCTACTCCCTTAGTTCTTCTCAACCCCATGATTGCAGAGTTGGGAATTTGGGCACTGCTACTGCTGACACAGTGTTTGGGTTAAACCTGGGCACCAATGCTGCTCAGTAACTCTTGGATCAGAGGTAAAGGTTCATCTTAGAACACCGTAGTGGTGACTGAAGCAATAGGGGTATTTTCACACAGATTAACGCAGCAACACTAGTATATAACTATTTAAACAGTTCTCTGAATTGCAGTAACTGGTCAAACCTGTTCTAACAACAGCTTCTGGCATTGAGAGCAAGCAGCTCCAGTGAAGCTGCTGCTGGAGGGGATCTGGTGTTTCAAATTGAAGTATTTTACATAAGTTTGGACTTTCTCCACACAACTGTAATGATTTTTGGGACAGGGCAAAGTCCTTCAGGTATCTCCCTAGATCAAGCATCATTCTTAGTTTGCAGCATTCAGTACCTTTTTGTCCCACCTTACAAAACATATCATTGTAGGCAGATTGCATATTCCCACCATGTAGTTTAACACAAGCTGTTAATACCTTGTGACTTCCTTATGCAGTCAGGCAGAGAAGACTTGTTTCATACTAAGCAGGTAAGCAAAATTTAAACCAGATGATTCCAAAGATGAAGGGTGTAAGACAAGATAAATTAATATAATTTTATATACCTAAGTAGTGGGGACAAAGCACAGGAGGAAAAGAGCAATACATTGAGAGCCCTCAGTGCATACTTGGAAGACTCATGTTCAAGAAATCACTGGATGTGGGGCTTAGTGTCATAGTCTAGTTGACAAGGTTGGACTCAGTGATCTCAGAGGTCTTTACCAACATAAAAGATTCTGTAATTCTGTTAGACAGGAAAAACAGCTCAAGGTAGGAGTTCTGGAAAAATGACAGTAAGGAAGTTCTCCAAATTACTTTTGAACCTTGACTTAGAGAATTCATTTAATATACCAAGGTTCTTGGTCAGCTTGTTCAGTTGGACCATCAAGACACACTGTGAGACATTAGCCACATGACAAGAAATCAGCCATGAGAATACCACTTTAAATTTCATGAGCTGTCATGTGAATCCAATTTCACCTGCCTTTCCAGTTCAAACAACAGAACTACATGGACATATGGATTTAAACAAGTTCACCGTTTACGTAATAGCAACGTTGGTTGGAGTGGAGGGATGATGCAAACGAAAGCTTTTTGTAACACTTTACAAGAACCTCACTTCACTTGAAGAGGGAGCAAACTGGTATTTGCAATCAATCTGGTTCCAGTAATTAAAGGGATCTTCTAAATCTACTCCTTAGTGGCAAGAGACTCTATTTACTGTTTAATTAAAGACTCTTTCTTAAGCTCTTTCAGAAGAGACATTAAAAAAAAAAAGAAGAGTGAGAATGCAGGGCTGAAATTACTGGTTAGGCTCTAACCAAAAGGAGAGATTTTACATTTATCCATTAGCTCATGTGTGCCTCTGTTTCAAAATGTCTTGTTTCCTTTGATAGAGCTGAGGGTGAGAAGAAAGGTGTGTGTGTCCTAACAGCTTCATGGACACAACTGAGCTTACTAGAGCCCCTTGTCCCAGCAGTGGTGGCACACCTGGGCTCTCTCTTGTAATGTGCTGGCTGCACAGCCAGTCACTCTGTTATCAACACTGCAGGGGACCCTCCAGGTACTCCTGGGGAGGTACTGTACGAGAGAGGTGGAAGGGCAGTAAGGGACTGATTAGCATAGTTGCAATATTAGCACGACTTTATGACTGTCAAACTGATCAGGGAAAAAGGACATATGTGATATCTATACATGTCAAGAGTATTTCACTTAGAACAGATTTTCCTGTGTTTCATTCTAGCCATCCAGCTCATTATTTTTCAGAGTAAGGTGGTCCAGAAGTCTGCGTGCTATTTAAGGCTCTGGAAAATCAGAACTTGTTTTTGTCCCATACCACAAACTTCTTTTGTAACCCCTTGTTATCACAACATAAAACAGTAAAAATTACAGTTTGCATGGTTATATCCCTGTGACTCCTTCTACTCAAGTGATTGCTGAGTAAAATCACGGAGACAATACTGTCTCTCTTTGCCAAAGCGTAGCATGAAGCCTTCCACTGCAGACTTGTTGTAAGAACAAATACATCAGAAACCATCTGGTTCCAGGGATCTGTGTCAGTGGGCACAAATCAGTATATCAGCTAGGGGAGCATGTTTGGGCTGTTCTTAGATCCCAACGTTAAACAGCAAAACCAGAGTTTCCAAAAGCAAGATTTTAAATACATTTTGATAAGGCACCTAATCAGTTAGGGTTAAGTTCTTTCAGATTCAGTGCTAAATTGTGTGTCGGGTGTCATTCAGCCAGGCAAAACTGAGTTCTCTTCCTGTCCCAAGCCAACAAGTAGCACTGGATGCAGGTTGGTACACTCCAAGTACAAGTTGCTAGTGCATCAGCTAATATAGTCTGACCCTCTGTGAGGCTTAATTCCTCAGATTTAGAATAATGTTATCTATTCCCACACAACTTTCTGTCAGTCCAGGTTATGAACAGAAAAAATTATGGTCTAATAGAAATAGCACTAGCTGTAAATTATGTATTTATTAGCTGTAAAGCCGGTTTGTTGTCAAAAAAGTGGTGCTGCACTCTTCCTCTTAAATGTAATACTCCGAACATTTGCAGTAATTTACTGCATAAAATAATATTTAATTTGATAATACTTCTCTAGCTCACAGCCTGGATTTGAAAGATTTATTCAAGTCCAATGCAGATGTCTCTTCTGCCCTGTGCAACTTCTTACTCCATCCTTATCAGCATAAAGATGAGTGAATTCAAGCTGTGTGCTGAGCACACATAAGTGCTGCAAAGGACAGCTGAATATGAGGGCAAGGGTGCTTTCCAGGTTTTCGCCTGCATTTATACATTTGTACAGACACACATGCTGATAAGTTTTGATTCAGAGAAGTCAACTGAATGTGAGCAAAAAGAAAATTTATTGGGTCTTCAATTCAAAGGAAGTTAATTTCAGGGTTTTCTTAAGAGCCTATTCTTACTTACGCCCTCTTGCATAATAGTTCTCCCTTCCCACAGAAGTCCCATTTCCTGCCTGTGTGGTCCTAACCTTCCTGTGGAAAGGCTTGGGAATCAGACCCCAGCCAGGTACCTGTGGTGCTCACTGAGCTGACAGAACACCATGCAAGAGTCACACACCATGACACAACTCTACGAAGAAAGCCTTCAACTACTGTAATAGCTGTAATACCTTAGCAGACAGGTGTGAAGACAGGATAAAATCTGATACAAAAGCATCTTAACTGCTTGCATTTTGTACCAAATCAGCTGCCTTTTTTTCATATTATAAAATCTGGCTGAGTATTTTGGAGTAGAGGCTGCATAAAAGACCTCAAGAGACAAGTTGTACAGCGGTGCTCCCGATACTGGTTGAGTTCACAGTCTTGAATTCAGCTGAAAACTAAACTCCTGGTCTTCTGAGGACTGTCTGCCTTGTTCCCAGCTCTTTCTATCTCATAGGGATTTGATTTTCCAGTGGGAATAGTCTCCTATCTGTGCTCCCTGTTCTCTATATAGTTGTCACTGTTGGGAATTTTCTTTCTCCACCGGTTAGGTCAGCTTTTGGAAAGCTCTACCTCAGCTTCCTCTGCCCTTTCACATATCTCGTCTAAGTAATTCTGCTTATTTAATCATCCTTTTGGACTCCTTCCTCATTCACAGGAGGGAAGTGTGACAGACAAATAAATCTTCAGCTGTCGTCACTTCTCCCCTGGCAAGAAGAAGAACTGACAACCAAGGCTTTTCCCACGGCTGACAAACTAGAACCCATGGGCTAAACGTTTGCCAGTAAATTAAACCACTAATCTGTTGTGCTTAACTGTTTAACAGGTCTAGGCATACTTTCTGCCAGGGCAAATTTACATTCTCCTAAATTTACTAACTTTCAGATATTATTGACTGAGTAGCAGATTCTGTTCTTGTAACGGGATGTTTTTACCTCTTCATTGCATACTTTTCAACAGGAGTGATCTGTCTCAATTCACTGATCAAAAACTGATCACAACCTGCAAAAGGCAAACCCTGCTGTGGTTCAAGTCAGCAAAGTGCAATCCCATGCAGCTTGTTCTGTTTGTGTAAGTCACTCCAACACCCAGCATCAATCAAGAGGTGAAAGTTGCTGACAAAGGCCACCTTTCATGAACATTTCCTCATCCCACCAGTTTCTCCGCCCTTTCTTTCTCCCCTGGGAAACAAGCAGCTTTTTTGCTTTGCTTCCAAATTCTCCAAAAGAGTATGTTTCCCAGCAGTGCCTAAAGAACTCCCTTTGGAGCACATCACAGTTCCACGTCACTTTCTGGTGATGAGTTATGAAACCTCATCCTTCCAATATTCACAAGGAAGAGCATAGAGAGGTCACCGAGCATCCCCTCTGCACAATGTCCTCAGCAGCAGTCACATACAGCAGGGACAGTCATGTAGTACACAGCTCAGCCCAAACTCCTCCATTCTTTATCGTGAACTGGACCCCAAACACGAGCCTATTCAAA
Organism: Aleadryas rufinucha; assembly: GCA_013397815.1. Classification (NCBI taxonomy): domain Eukaryota; kingdom Metazoa; phylum Chordata; class Aves; order Passeriformes; genus Aleadryas; species Aleadryas rufinucha. Next base: position 108,650 of record VZTH01019124.1, read on the forward strand.
GCATATAAACACATATTCAGCATTTAGGAAGAACAGGCATGAGACACCAGGTAAAGAAAAATTCCCTGTCTTGGAAAATGAGATATTTATGAAGGCTGTTTCAGAAAACTGCCTCCAAAACATAAAGAGGTCCAAAGAAAAGGAAATGGCTTCTTTCAGTTTTTGTGACCTTTCAAGTTAGCTGTGCATCTAACTAGTTGGGAGGGCCTCTTAAGCTCTGAATTTCAGCTCCCAGCCTCACTCAGCTGTCACTAAGTGTTTCCCAAACAACTCCATCTTCCCAGAAATATGCAGAAATATCTGAAATTTGTTCCCTGTAATATTGTCAGGAATTAACATTTAAAGACAATAGTATGACACAAACAAGATAATTTAATTAAATTATTTAGAGTTATGATTGCCTCCAGATGGGAGACACAACTTCTTATTCTTCATACATTATGTGGTAGAACAACCTTCCACTCATTTAGTCTACATAACCAAAATCGAAATTCTCATTTGATTATTCAACCAGATGTACATATGGGATTCTAGCAATAACAGTTAGACTTGAGTCTCATTGGCTTTGCAGTCAGGAACAAGCCCTGCAGAGAACATGGGCTTATACAAATTTTCACACTGTACAGACACTCCTGTAGATTTAAAAACGTATGCATTTTTTTGAGAAATAGAAGCATCAGAGATTGTTTTAGTTTCTCAAGCTAATAAATACTAAGTTTTGCATTAATTTAAATGCCCAATTCAATGTTGCCAGCAAGTTTTGAGATTTTTCCATTGGAGGAAGAGAGATTCCAGTTCCTGAACACCTCTAGCAGGCTTTACTAACAAAAGGCACCCTGTTAAGAAGGCTGGAGAGAGATTGTGTATGATCAGATGAAAGCAGGATTAGATACAAATGTCTGAATCACACTAAGTGATAGCTGAGGGAGGCTGGAAGCTGAAATTCAGATACAGATATTCAGCACTGATTTGATAGCCCTACAGCTCATGAATCCCTTTGTAGCTCAGGCCTGTGGCACTACGATCACACTTTTTTAATGCAAAGAGAAAGAAATGAACATTTGAACTATTTTAAGCATTTTTTAAAATAGCAAATATCTTAAAGAAATAACATTCAACTTTTTGGTTGAAATTTTTTTTTTTGTAAACTGTCGGGGTTCAAGAGCAACAGGTGAAAGATTGTGGCTGAAATCCATGGAAAAAGGAAACAAATATAAATCTAAGTGTTTAATGTGCAAGAGCTCTTCCCTACAAAATTCTCCCTGTTCTGGAGATCTTTTTACCTAGATAGACCTGTTTGAGAGAATGTTTGTGGACAATGGCCACAGTCAACCACAGTCAAGGCAACACCCACCTTTTTTTTTCCAGGAGTAGTTTTTGAAGTGTCAAAACAAAACACAAGCAACTAGTTCTCTCTTTCTGAACTATAACCCATGTTAACTAGTCCATTTTCTAATTTACCAATAAACAAGCAGTTAATTCTCTGGCTGTTTATCCGGCGTTCACAGCAAACTGCTTTTGCAACTTTGGCTTGATGATCTAGCTAATAATATGTGGAGGCTCCACAGCATTTTCTCCTTTCAGATTCTTACAGAAATATAAGATACTTGTCTACAACTACAATACAGTTAAATAAACTGTAGTAAATATTTGCCTACAATCCAGTTAAATGAAAAATAATCTTTTCATCTTAAAAATCCCAAGGGCACCATTGTTTCCACTCCTCAGCTGCACAACAATGTGCATGTGATTTTTTTGAGAGTGAGTCCAAAGTAGAGGTATGGAGATCTGAAACACAGCGGGAAGGTTTAGGTCTGAAATCATTACTTCCATAAGGGCTGATGCCTTTCTGGATGATTTGCATTTCATCTCTACACACTGAGCCGGTGAATAAACCATGTCTTCTACTCTCTGTGTCAAACATAATACACTATTTACTCACTTGCTAATAAACTTAGGCCTCCTTAAAAAGCCTCTCATATTGTCATTTTAGAATTTTCAGCAACACCTTCTCTGTCTACAACATATCAGTGCCAAAAGAATGCACAATTAGCAAGACTTGTACTTTGTTGGCTGTAGGTCTGTGTGAGTCCTGCCCTGTTTCACACACCCATATCCTACTAATTTCTTTGTGAGCACTATGTTACCAAAAAGATTCAGAATCAAGATGCAGCTACTGGCACAAAGTGTCAGTTACTAGATAATAACGGGAAATATTTTCCATCCAAACCTTACAGATTTTAATATATTTGGTAATCACCTCCCCCCATCCCAGAGATTATCTACCTTGTCCATTGGAAAGATATAGCCTGTCTGTAAAATAACACTGATTTTTAGGTGCTTTATCACAAAAGCATTGATCCTTACTTTATTATACTATGAAAATACATATCATGTGGTGGAGCAGCAGATTATATCTCGTATATGTGATCAATATATTCAGGGTTCATAGAGTAAAAGTCCTTGTGAAAGAATCAGTGACAGCACAAGAAACAATGGGCACAAATTGAAATATAACAAATTCCACTTCTACATAAGCAAAAATATTTTACCATGAGGGTGGTAAACCACTGGCACAGGTTGCCCAGAAAAGTTGTAACATCTCCATTGTTGGAGATACACAAACCTGACTGGGCAGGGTCCTGAGCAACCTGCTGTGACTGACCCTGCTGGAAGCTGGGGTGGAGGTCAGACTGAACCATTTTTAGAGGCCCTTTCCAATCTCAGCCCTCCTGAGATACAGTGATTGTGTGATGCTTGAACATGCTCGATAGGTTCTCATTTTCAGTCTTCATACCAAAAAAACCTACAAAATTATGAAGCGCATCATTTTCCAGTTTAAGGTCTTCTCTCCCTTACTGCAGGCTCAGGTGAAAAATGAGGTGGAAGAAGAGCATTTCCTTGAGCCGTGGCTGCTGGCTGACATAATAACTCTGAGACTGGTTACAGAGTGCTCTGGGAGAGGCAGTACACAGTCCTAGTGACTTCAAGGAAACTCTCTCATACCCAGGAAAGCAAAGAGAAACTCCTTAGGAAGGTTAGCTGCACCAGAGGGGCCTGCTGCAAGGTTTCTCACAGCCACTCTAAGTCATTTTATCAGGTGATTAATCCATGCAGGATGCTGAGACTGAGCAGCAGCTCTGTCTGCTCCAGCCTGACTGTAGTCCCAGTCCAAGCATCTGATTCCAAGATATGCTCAATGCTAACAGCACATTCACTGAGCACATCTCCATCAGAGATACTGCTGGTGTTCAACAGGAGCAGAAAATGAGTGGATCACTGGTTCTCATCGCCATAAGAACAGAAGGAAATAAATTTAGGATTTTTGCATCTAATTCTTCTCAAATATTGTGAGCTCTTAGACTGGGCTGTCAAGACCACTAAATAGCTAGTCTCTTCCTATTTATTCAGAGAAGAAAAAAGAAACATCATTTCCGTCTTCTCCCATACAGTTCTTGGCAAACTGCTGGAAAGTATTTTATAATTTTTTTTTAATGCACACATCACTGTCTAGACAGGAGAAAATTCAGTGAACACTTATGTTTCGGCATTTTATGAAACTAATAAAACATATTAAAGAAACTAATAAAGCATAATGAGAAAAGAATGCTAAATAAATTCTGACAGTGACAGTGTAAAACTATTAAAATTGTGCTGTTTAGATAGGATTTTCCAAGTCATTGTAGTTGATTTCTGCCTATTGTGTTGTTCAAGCACCCTTAAGAGAAAGTAAAATCTGTTTGTCCATGGACCAGTCTTTTTGATGCCCTCAGTAAAAAATTACAGTTTGGCTCTTTCTCAACACTTTGTTTCAGTACTCTGCAGTGCTCCATCGTAAAATTGTTTCCTGTTAGCATGTGCCTCAATCCTGCAAATGATGCGTGCTAATATTGTGGTCTCTGAATTAATCCACTGACTCAAAAGGAGTACTCAGGCTGTGTGAAGTTAAGCACACACAGACATGCTTGCAGGGTAAAGACTGTATTTGAGATGACAGGGGGAAAGCTAAGGCATTTTATAGGCCAGCTTTTAACTAGATTAGCTTAACAAACACGGGAAAAATAAAAGGTTTTGTCTATTTTAGAGATCAAAATTAATCCATTGTTTGCCGTTCCAACAAAGTTAAAAATTACTGTTATACCTTTTTATTGAGATATTCTTATTATGGGGCTTGATTGTACGATTGTCTAAACAGCCAGCTAGTTTGTCTCTGAATTTATAAAACCCATACCACAGTTTTTAATGGTTTGGAGGGTTTTTTACCACAAATATTATTTTCCTGCTTGTAACTTTGAAATGAGCTAAAGCAGGAGAAAGAAATTACTTCTTCTTCTAAGGACCAAAATAGCTGCAAAGAGTGAGAAAATCTGCCTTAGCTTATTGGCAGCTGTACCTGTAATTATCTGAAGTTGAGCCCCAGTGCAGAGTCAGGATCCAGGGCCATGTGCCCAGTTTCTGGGGCGGCAAACAGCTCTGGTCATTTTTCCCATTTGCTCTCTGTGGTCTCAGGCAAGAAACACCAAGCAGCAGCTCAACACATACCTGCATGAGGCTTCAGGTGAATGTGCTCTACCCTTTTGTGACAGCAAGATGGACCATAGATGTCCATGGACTTTCGATCAAGAAGTTCATGTTTTACTGCAGATACCTATTTAGTCTACTGTAGATACTTATTTGTCAGATAAAATAACTTTTAAGTAGAAACCCAAATGCACTATGTGGGGTTAACAAAGTAAAGTGGCTTGACCACAAATACCGTGTTTTCTTGGAGGAAAAGTGCATGACAGGAAAATTCTTTTTTTTTTTTTCCTCTAGTCTTGCCCAAGTCCAGAAACTGTGAGCACTGAAGAAACTCCACAAAATCTTTTCTGGGTGGCTAGGAAACTCTTCCTCTAGCATCTTGGAGGCTGTTAGGTCTGCTTCAACTGGAAGAAAGTTCCTCTGTTTCTCAAGATGCCACCCTCAACACTTTTTTTATCAACACCTCCATCCCTGGGCAGAAACAAGGCATCTCCCACAAGCAGCTGCTTTTAAGCCAAGCAGATGTCCCTTCATCCCCCAGTACCCAGCTCACTGCAATGCTGTGGCCAGGATGACACAAGCAGGTGGGTTTCTCAGCCACTCTCAACTCATACTTTCAAAAAAATGTCCCACTTTTTTATAGAAAATCAAGTAAAAAAGAAAATACAGAAAATCAAGTAAACTGAATGTCCATCACAAGGAGATTGGCAAATAAATCTGCAAAAAAAATTGGGTGATGAAAGACAAACTTCCCTACTCTGTGACCAAAAGGGTGGTATATTCACCTTCATAGGAGGTGGAGAAGAAGGAATTGCTTGTACCAATGTGAATTGTTTTGCTGAAAATGCAAAGTAGCCAATAAATCCAGATATAAAAGACCCCTGGTAACCAGAAAGTGTTTGGAGACCCGCGAGCAGGGTGAGGCAATCCCTTGTGAGAGCATCTGCATCCACCCAGCTGTTCCAGAACCCCACTTGCAGAATCAAAGACGAAAGGCATGCTTCAGCTAGAAGAGAACATACAGGGGACTTACTGTCAGCACTGATGGCTAACCCTTTTATAGCCAACAAAGCCCTGGCTAGAACATCACATCAGGTGTTACCTTATGACACAACTATTTTCAGGGGTTTTGAAAAGTTAATAAGAAACAACTCAACACAGGTCTGTGCCACACTGGGCTGCAAACAGCTCATAGCTACAAGCTGGGTGGCTGAGACGTACAGGTAGAGCAGGACGAAGGCAGATACTCTGCAGCATTATCAGGCCATGGTATATAGCTCCTGGACCACACTCAGTGGCAACACGTAAGCAAATGCCTTCAAAAGTTTTTCACCTCCCTTCCTCCTAATCCTGCAATATTCACTGCTTCCTGTCTAACTATAAAGGCTGGGGCAACTGGTCTATGAGGAATTTACACAGGTATGGACAGGAAAGGCATAGATGGGGTGAGGGAAAGTAGAGGACACATTCACATGAAAATGAAAGCTAGACCACTGTCCTGTGTATTCAGGGACACTTCCACCAACCCACTAGTCTCCTCTCACATAGCTGTTTCCCAAACCTTGAACCAAGCCACTCCAGCCAACCATTCACCCTAGGAGGAAGTCCACATTGACTGGGTCCCTTTATAGGGATCCCCAGGCTTTAAAACACTCTTTCCAAGTGTTTTAAGACAAGATGTTTCTATTCTTGGAATGGAAAAGAAAGCCTATTGCCTCTAAAATAAAAGGTCCAATCTGCATCTTTCTTTTGCTCAGTACCTCTCCATACTGGGAGGGATGCCAAGGGCCAGGACAACATTTTAAGTCTATGCAAATACTCTGCTACCAGCAGTTGCCTAAACTTGTCTGCTTCCTATCAGCGCTCTTTAGGTAAAAAGTAACCATCTGCCTCAAAGAATTATTGTTCCTCACTGCTATGTAAAAAGCTGAGTTGCTTGTGTTTATCTGATGGCAAGTCCTTCCTATTTCCTTTGGATCTAGTTCTGTTAGTCTTGGGAGACAATATCTCTGTAAATAGTTTAACCCTTCTTAAGCCAATTAACAACATGAATGAGATGCCAAGTTTTCACAGCCAGTCTCACAAGGCAGCCTAACATCTTGTTGATTGGTGCAGTACACCCAGTGCCTCCAGAAGGTGCTGGGAGAACTGAGGAGGCTCTGCTACTACTCCTGTTGCACCCTTCAACAAATCGCCCATGCCCCAGCTTCTCAGCCTGAGGCTGGGACTAAGTGTTTTTGCTCCCTAATGAACTTCTTGTTGGGATGAAATGTGATGAGGTGGGTTAAAATCTCCTGGAAAGAGCTGCAGGTTTATAAAATCTTAGTTTGTATTTGTGACTTCAGCTCATATAAATATATAATTGCAATTAAGTAACACAGTCAACCATAAACTTTACCTTTGAATCAGAGCATGGACTATGAACCACAAATTCCAGAGTGATTACAAAATATCTAATGAAATTCATCTAATACCAAGTGCTAAGTAATTTACTGCATGTCTGACAACAGAAGGATTAGGAAGGGTCTTGGAAGAAACTCCTGTGGCTTTGCCTCCTTCATAGCTCCTCATTGCTTCAGAGATACAGATTATGGTTTCTACGGTAACTAGACACACACACACAAAAAGGACACATTGTCTAGTTTGGTTTCCTGAGAGTGTCAGAGCACTGTCAGGCCAGAAGCATTGCCTAAACACGATTATGAAAGTTAGCCACTCATTCTAATTCACAGTCACACCTTATATACCATTTTTCGTTTTAAGGGTAATTCTCATACTTAAATGTACAATTTCTAACAAATAGTGACACTTTAAAATTCACAGACCATTATTAAAGACACACAGAAGACAGATGGTCTTTGTGTACATTGTGTATGTGCACGTTACTACTGAGTGAGTTTGTACTTGGCTTCATGTCACACACACAGAGAAACAAAAATTTCAATAAACATAAGACTTTTCTATGATATTTATGTTTCTGTAAGGTTTACACGCATACATACACCCAGATGACAGACCATTTCAGATCATAGACATTCACACTGTGGAGGGGAGTAAATTATGCGAGTGTAAGAGGTGTATGGGCCAAAAATGAGGCCATGCTGGCTAAAACTGGGGACTAATGATCCTTTATAACAGAAGTGACTTGTCTCATTTGGTGTTTGCCAGCCAGGGTTATGGGCTGTTCCCATGTGCACACTTGTGCGGTGTCTCTGATACAGCTCTGCTTCATTTTCTTTCGTTGAAACCGGGAGACACCATGCACCTGCTGCAAAGCCCACAGGGCACTGCCACCAGGAGGGCTTCGGGCACACCAAATATTTTTCACCTGCAGTCTGGACACTCCTGCCCTTTTCTCTCTGCACTTCCAAAGCTTCAAGTCATTGCATCTGAAGAAGCAGCATGACTGCTCCTCTTTGGGACCCATCTTTCCCATTTACCAAGGTCTATATCACTCAGAGACAGCATTCCTTCCTCCATCTTCAACGGCTTTTAGGTCACTGATGCCAGGTCAGACAATCAGTTATCAGCCCACCCAGTTATCAAGGACCTAAGCGTGATGTTACTCATATGTTCCAGCTGGGACAATGGCAATATATCAAAATGCATTCAGGAACGTTCCTAGGCACAGAACAGACTGTCAGTTTCACTCAGTCATTTGACCAGCCCAACATGGTTTTGGCCCGTGCAAACTTCCACTCCTCTGGAGTGTTCCTGGGCAGGGTTCAGGAGCCAGACCACTCCAGCAGCCACCCCAAGCAGTTTGCATGCAGATACCCAGCTTGCCAGGACAAGGGGCTGCTCAAAGAGCTCAAGGCTGTTTCATGCCAGCTGCCTAACCATCCCCAGGCATATTCAATTTACTAGCATAAACAGGGCCTTTGAGACTTTCATAGGTCAGGGCTGATCACCCCAGTATGCTTGATGAAGACATAGTCAATGCTAATGAGCTGATTTCTTTCTAATCATTCAAGGCATTTTGTTTTCATACTTACTATGAATGAAGCAAATGCCTTGTAGATGTCTTGTTCAGATTTCGGTTGTTTTAAACCTAAATGTAATTTTTTTTTACGCTCTCACCATAAATATCAGAACCTCCAGTACGTGAAAACTTTCAAGCAAAGGCGTTTGAATCCATGACCAAAGAGAGTAAGTAATCCAGTGCCCTAAAATGACACCAGTGAATCACTCTACAGCAACTTGTTCATGACCAGTGCTGCTGTAAGCATCCCATGCCCTGGTGAAATCCATATAAAGGAAGCCAATCCAGGTTACTGTCCAGCAAAGAGCTTGCAATAAGCACTGAAACTGATTTAACCTTACCTTGTTCTGTGGAAAGGCCGATTTCTTCCAGTATCCTTCAAATTTAAAGATTCTCTAAGTGCCCCACTCCCCCAGCTAAAATTGATGGCAAACATCCCAAACCAAGTCATGCCAGGGCCAGAAAGTCACTTAATACTATGGTCCCAACTCTTTCAAGCAAAGAAAGACCATGAAGAAACCTGTGACTTTTCACAGGGCAGCTGCAGGAGTTTTAAAAGAGGTAGTTTAGAAGATGTCAGAAAACTTGCTATTTTATATCTGGACAGAATTCAGCAACACTTTCAGGCCAGACAGGTGCTAAGCCAATGCAGAAAATCAATAGTATTAAAATGGTATTTAAACAAACAAACGATCAAACAAAAAAAAAAAAACCACCCAAAACTGCGAAAAACTCCACCACCATGTATACACAAAAATATAAGTAAGATGAAAAGTTCAAAGAGTTTGACTGTGCATGTACAGTATATAGAACAACTGGAATGTTTTATACATAGCCAGCTTTTTCTGACTTGAGAATAATTAGAAAGGATTCAAGATGCCTAATTCCACTTCCAAGTGGTATCAGGCACTGACTAAACTGTAGTGCAAGCACCAACAAACTTGCATTTCCTGTTCTTAAATGTTTTGAGGCTCTCCGAGTTTTAACTGCTGAACTTTGAGATAGAGATCATAGTAACAGCAGCAGAACAGAACAAAGGGAAGGAAAGCGCAACTGAAGCAGAAGCTTAAACCAAAGCATTTAATTGCATGTTGCTGATGTGCTTCTTTTGAGAGGACATAAAAAGGGCATTATAAGGGATTCAAAGCATTTAGGGGTGAGGAAAGAGGGGAGGAAGAGACAACACTTCAAATAAACATTCCATGGAGAGGAAATATCTAATAATTTATTGACCTTCAGTTTCACATTGTGAAAAAGTGAGTTTTACAAAATCTTAAGATGTAGTAGCAAACAACATAGACAATTTTATTTCTTCATTTGCACAGTTTTCTTTTTGCACATGAACCACGTCGTCGTCCTCAATGGCCAGGAACGGGAACGCTATTTTGTTCTAATCACTCTTATTCAGACAGGTGTCAGACATAAAGAAAAGGGGCTGCACAATTATACCAGAAGAGGAAGGCTGTCTTTTGTTACGTGTTTCTACAGCAACCAGCCTGCAAAATAAGAGGAACCTTCCCATCTCATGCCAGGGTTTTTGTGTGCACTCTGCTGTGAACCGCATTTGCTTCAAAGTGTGGGGTGTTTTGCAGGACTGGAATGGTCAAGTAGTCAGCCAGGATTCCCGCACCAATTCACAGAGCAAGAGCCTAGTGTATTCCCTGCAGAGCCAGAGGCCCACCCTGACTTCAGCTTCCTTCAGCCTACACACAGGAATTAATTGAGGACTTAAAAGCAGACCACAACCTTGGAAACAGCTGCAGAAAATTCATCCCACTTTTGGAAGCTGCATAGAGCTACAAAACAGATTTCATAAGCTAAATAGTTAGACACAAGGCAGCTTCACCTCTGGACTCTGATCAGCCTGACAGAGAACACAGGTCTCAAAGCTACATGTCCTTATTCAAACACAGGGGCCCCCAGGGACCCAGTTCTTTACTTCCTTGTACCTTATGTAATTGCTAGTGCCTGGGGAGAGGACATGCAAAACACAGGAAGTCTGATTTTATGGCTCCCTTCACACTCCTGAAAGTGATCCACGAGATGAAAGGCAACAAAAATTCAAGGCTGTTTGCTTCAACACGGCAACCTGTGCAAGTACAGGGATATAGAAAGGAGACCTATCCTAATCTGTTTTCCTATTGCTTAAAGGCCATCTAAGGGGGGGCAGGGGTAGAGAAGCTGTGGGTTTAAATACTTTTTTAATCTATCACTTCAAGGAATCAGTTTAATCAGTGGAACAATAATTTGATCACATCTAGCTGGAACTCACCCTTTCAAAAACTGCAAATGACTGCTGATTAATCAATGTTCTCTCAGCATTCACAGAACTCCAAATACCTTATTTCTGAAATGTAGAGTCTACTCCAAACAGCAAATCAAACGTAAGGCAGTGCAGAGAAACTTCCAGTGACCGATGTAAACGCTTTCAGATGACAAAGCTTTCACAAATACAGCTACATCACTGTCACACAGAGAAAGGCAAGCATCACCAATGTGACTATTTTTGTTTTGCATGCACACATGCAGCTGTTTACTTATACCACAGCACACACCAACCATGTTACTGAATGTGCCAGTTAAGTTGGGCTCCAGAAACATTTAAGAAAAAACACAATACAATACAAGCTTCATGACACGATCTGGCAAAGAAAGTACCTGTGAAACACAAGCTTCTGAAATTCCAAAGAAAAAGGGTAGCTTCATCTCTGTCCAAAGACCAGAATAATAAGAAACAATTTTAATTAAAAATCAAAGTCTGGTTTCTCAGGATTATCTGAGGCTTCTGAGCAACCAAGTGATTAAAGACACCTGGATAACAAAAATAAAAAGCAGCAGAGTTTGAGGGCTTTTTTTTTTTTTTTTAAGATAAGAGGTTTGAAATTCTTTATCTATCCCCATAAGAATTTTTCTAGAGCACTTGGGTCTTTAACATCTGGCCACTCAGATGATCATCTGAAATCCAGATGGATGAGGCAATCCAGTCAGTGCAAAATTGCTGCTCTTTCTTCTTTTTTTCTTTTCTTTTTTTTTTAAGACTTCATCATTAACCTATGTTGAGGTTTTGTTTTGTTTTTATTCTTGAATCACCATTCTCCACTCCTTCAGGACAATGTGGCTATATTGTAGGTAACCCTCCTCCAACCCAATAAATAAATAAATAAGTTTGGACAATGACTTCATCTGGGCTTGGTATCCAGAAGCTCTTCCACAGTATTTGCGTTGCAATCGGGAAGCTGCACAAAGAGAGTGTCGCAAGAGACTTTGGCTATTTCCAGGTTAGAAATTGAAAGGCATGACCAACAAATGAAATGTTGCAAGGACACCATCTACAAGACACACCACATGCAACCTGGGGAGCTGGTGGCCTGAGAGAGTGACCCCCATGGCTTCTTCCTTTAGCACATGTGTAATTTAAAATCCTGTCTTGTAATCCTTCCATTTCCGACTGGGAAGCCACTCTTCCCTCCCACCTCCAACTGTTACCCAATAGTTTTCTTTCTTTGTGCAGCAGAGCAAGTCAGCAATCACAATATGTGCAAAACATACAATTCACACAAGCCCTTGCAACATGAAGACAATTGCAGGCATTGTTTCAGCATGCAAGCACTGAACAATAAATAACTATATCTACAACAAGTAACATAATAGGAATGAGACAGACAATTATAAATACAGGGAGGAACAGGAACAATGAGCATTTTGAGGATGTAATGTTTGTTCTCCACTGTTGCAAAAACATTTCACCACTGGACTGGTCCTTATGAAGCAGAAGGTCACTTACTGCACACAGGACAATGCAACACAGGGTGTAACAGATGCTGCAGGCACTGCCCACAGGCAAGCACACTCCAGTCAGCAGAGTTCAGCAGCAATACTGCTGTATCTTCATTCACAGCAGCATCTTGCTGTTTCAGACCTGGCCTGCTTCCCCTACAGCTGGCGCTGGCACTTCAAACCACCACAAAGAGAGGTGACAACCATTTCGAATTTCACATAAAAACAGTGGGGTCCATGGAAATCAAGTGCTGTGTGGTGCACAGCTAAGAGAAGTTCTGTCTCTGTTTTTTTCATCTTTGAAAGACTGATTAATATTGGCATTAATCCACAATTACTAGCACAAGGACCAGACCACAGGTTTGTCCATTCGTATTTAAACCACGCGTTGAAGCACTGAAGATAGGGGTTTCTTCTCCCATTCCTTCATGTCTAGGTTGGATAATTTACAAGGTGCAGATGATTTTCTTCAAATGCAAGAGATGCTGAATGACTTTTCTTCATTAAAACTTCTCCAGATCTGAAGTTCCAATTCTCTTCTCCAAATAAAGGAGTAAACTAAAAGCATGGAGAGAGGTGGAGGGAAATTACTTAAAAGGTTTTACTGCAACAATATACCATAAGGTTTTTGTTAGATGTCAAAGAAAATCTAAAAGCTAGGCTTAGGATACAACCTTAATATTGTATCCTACATTACAACATTAATGGGCTTCCCTTCCCACCCCAGACCTCAAGGTTCTTGTGCAATATCCAACTACTGATACATAAACCAGTCAAGAACATAATTATTTAGGGTCAGATTCTGACTTTATTATTCTACTAACCTTACACCGCAAACCATCCTATTGATTGCAGAAAGACTGACTAATTTTTGGGGTATAAATTCAGTCACTTGAAACCTAAATCGAACTGGCCCAAAGTGATTGGCTCTGTATCCTGCATACTTCCACATTTTTATGTTCCCTTTATCTTAAAGGTTTGTGGATTTGTTTTAAGCAAACAAGCTTTTGTAACTTCTCTTCCACAAAAACCCACATGAACACTTAGTGCAGAGTTTTTTCTATCCCTCAGCCAAAACAAACCTGGTTGGAGCAAAGCAGAAGGGAAGATGAAGGTGTCTCGTCCCAATACCTCTGTTCACCTTAACAAATTCTGAATTTAATTTACTCACAACAGAGGAAGGGCCATAGAATTCCCTTATTTAAAATACATTACTCTTCATTAGAGTAGAATTCTCCCTCATTTCTTCTCACACAGCAATATACCATGCATCAATAAATCCATCCTAGAGTCCTTTATAAAACTGATTATTCAATGAGAAACTCAGCCTTTGGATGCTGAGATTGTACTTTGCTTTTTCACTGTGAAGCTGTATCAAAATGCCAGCTTCCAAGCCATCATCAGTTCATCACAGTAATTTCTGACAGCACTGCTAGAATTTTAGAAGGCAAATCCTATTTCATTACAATGCAAATGAGCTCCAGTGCACTCACGGATCCTTTGAACACACCACATCTCTCTCAGACTGCGATGTCTAAGAACAACAGAGAACATTCACAGGAAACAACCCAGCCTACATAACAGTCCACAGTGCTTTTGCAAGTGTGGGCAATTTTTTAATGTCTAAAAATGTGTCCACTCTTAGTATTGATTAGTCTTTTCTAGGCATTCTTCAGCATAGCATGACATTCTTCCCATCAAAACAGACTATCAACACTGAAGTCAAAATGGTGCTTCTTGTCATGGGATGAACTTTAAAAAAACTATAAACAATTCCAAAACAGAGGGGAAAAAACCCAACTCAAAACTCCCAAGTTTGAGGAACAAGACAAAGCAGACTGAAGTCTTCCTAAAAGCTGTCAGAGTGGGGCCACACAGCGCCATGAAAACAGAGTAATCAGAAGTAATTTCCTTTTTGTCCCTCCCACCCACTGACAAAGCAGCAGGAGTCAGTAGGAAAAAAACCAACCTACTTGCTGGATGAACACACAGCACTGGAGAGATTTCAGTCTATGGTTACATTCAGACAGTTATCTTGTGTGCCAGTTAAGTCAGTTATCTTGTGTGTTAGTGATGCTAAAATAATGGCTTTTAACAAGATACTGCAGAATAAAGGAAAGCTTTTTGCACCGTTATGTTCGGAGAACTCTTTTTCAAAATAAAACACTCCCTCATGTACTGTAAACTCCAGAACAATTAAGTCAGACTCAGAAGAATAAGTCAATATTTTTCTTGGCACAGACCTGAGTCCGGGCATTCAATACTGCTATTCCGATAACACTGAGAACCGCATAAAGTCAATAATAATACAAATTAACTGAAGATATCAAGACATAGTTCCCAGCTAGGGAGGAAGCTGACACACAAATGAGGGCTTCCATTTGCTGTCAGGGGGCAATTACTCCCAGTAAACAGGACCTGCTGAGTCTCTACAGTTTGCTATGCTTTCCGAAGAGAAGTCTGGGAAAAACAAAGTGAGGAGGGGAGAGGGGAGAGGGGAGAGGGAGTGTTTTCAAGGCAAACAACCACCTGAGAGAAGAGCAGCTGATGGCACAACACTGCCCAGTTTCACACTAGATTTCAAAGTTCAGCTGCTGCTTTGCATGGGCCCAACCTTGTATTCTTTACCCAGTCAAAGCTCCCAGTCAACTGAAAGGCAACTACAAGAGTAACTGGCTGCACTATCTACACTGCTTCAAAGACCTTTGGGGTTTGCGTTTAGTGCAAGAGTCAGGCAAATGTCAACTGCTGCAAAAAACACCAAAGAAACCTCCCCAGTGATCTGTCCTGAACAGAAGAACCTAGAGAAGTCTTTATACACAAGTTGTTCTTCCTGGAGAAGATTCTGGAGATTCTCTGTCAGTCTGAACTTTTAGGTAACCCAGAGGCACGTGTATAACTTGTTTAATTACTGCAACTCTATTTATTTGCCTTTTTCTTACAACCTGCCTGCCTTTGTGGGTACAGTATACACTGCTCAAATCTAAAAAGAAACTACCATTCACAGGGCATCGATTATTTAGGATCAAGGACATCACTATATTTATTTGGCTGGCAGTAACTGATTTTGTACTAAAGCCACAAGGAGGAAGTGGGGAATAAAAGCAACACAACACAAATGGGAATCTGCCCAGTTTGTTGCAAAATACACAGATTAATAGCGAAAATCTTCTCCCCTCCTTCCAAAAATAAGAAATTCACAACAACTAACCAAGCAAGACCAAATTCAGACTTGCTTGTGAGAAGATACAATGCTGAAGTTGCATCTGGTAAGAGCTTGGCCCATTACGCATAATTAAATTGTTTTGGAACAGTGTGTGCAATAGACTAGTAATTATTTCAGGAGTAATATTAATTACACATCTTCCTGACACTACATCTAGTTCAACATATATAAGCATAAGTATTTTGAAAAATCTGTATTCTAAAGTGTAACAATGGAGAAAATGCAACCTTAGTCCATGCAGATGCAACCATGTTGTCTAGGTGAGATTGAAAATTAGGCCTGAACTCCCGGTAAAACATCTCTCATAAGACAGCAGCTTTCCCTAGAGCATCTGCGTGGAAATTCAAGTGAATTCACTATCACACTTCAGATCAGAATTTATTGTATCTTTTTTGGGTACTATTACTGGATGCAGAGTGACCTAGTCTCAGTCATCAGGAAAATGGCACTGGAACCTTTGTTCAGCATGCATTTAGTACTTAAAAGCAGAGCCAGAGTCAATTTCCAAAAGATCATCTGCATTTCCCCACAAGTTGAAAATGTTATTTTTGCTGAGTCCTTTACATCTAAATCATGCAGGAAAAGGCCTTGTAAAAGTCGGTGCAAGATATGTGGCAAACTACTCCCAGCATCTGGCTGTGTCACAGACATGGTGCCTGGCTTAAAACAGCTCATGAATGTATGTGTCTCAGGTGCTCCAGATGTAAAACTGCATCAAACATACTCACCCCTCCTCAGAGCTGCTGCTGAAAAGTTTTTTTAAAAGCATTATTACAGTGACATTCAAAGGTGTTATTTCTTACCTGATAACTTGTAATTGCCAACCTACACACAATTAGGAGGGGAGGTGCTTCCATGTGCTGACAAATGCTGTGGGAATTAACGAATAGGGCACAGTTGTTATGCTGTTCCATACATCTAATGTGGGATCGTAGCAGTCCAATGTTTTGCACCTCTGAATGCCAAAGTAGCCTCCAACCACATACAATTTGTTTCCAGATGCCACTGCATGGCAGCTCATTCGCTTTGCTGTCACATCTCCCACCTTAGTCCACTGGTATGCCTCACTGTTGAATTTATAAGCAGAGCATGCGGAGAATTCAGTATCTCCACCCATAATAAAAATCTGGTTTCCCAGAACAGCTGCAGCAGTGTAGCGCCAGGGCTGGGGGCAGGTGGCTGGTACTGTCCATCTGTTTTCACACTGATCGTAGCACTGGACTTTGGGCAGCTTGTCATGGCTAACACTGGTACCGCCAAAAGCAAACAGCTTCAGCTTTGCACTGACTACAGCTGCATTGCTTACTCCCTCTCGCAGTGGGGCAACCATGGTCCATTTGTTGGTCACAGGGTCATACTGCTCTACTTGCTTCAAGGATACTGAAGGGGAAGCTGGAAGGCAACCAGTTGCTGCAGTGTGTCCTCCTACTACATACAAACAGTGCTTGAGTTCAGCAGAGCCATGGCCAAACCTAGCTACCAGCATGGGAGCAGCCTTCGACCACTCCTCGTGAAGGGTGTCATACACCCACACGTCTTTGGAGACTCCATTTTCTGATCCTCGTCCCCCAGTGATATACACTTTGCAGCCTATGGCACAAGCACTGAACTCTTTCCGTGGGCTTGGAATGTCAGCCTTTGGAATGATCTCCTTTGCCTTTTGATCCACCAGGTACAGCTTGTCACACATAAAGGTTTGGCCACCCAAAAGAAAAAGTGAGTGGCCAGTTTTTCGGGGTCTGGCACACAAGCTGGTGACCACTCCATCATTCTGTAAGATCTTCAACTTGCATCTTATTGATTCTTCTACAATCTCCTTGCTTTTCCTTTGCTTGGTGATAAGTTCTTCCATGGCCACATTCTCCATAAGGTATATGGCTGGCAGGAGGGCCAGTCTCACTGTCTGCAGCAGCTCCGGCAGGTAACAGTGACGCTTACTCAGGTCATAGTTGACCCAGTTGATAGCCGATTCATATACCAGCCTTTCATCTTCAGTTTCTAATTCTTCACTGGAAAGGAGCTGCACTACCATGTCTTTTGGCAGTTGGAGGAAGTCTTCGCTTTTACTGATACTCTGGAAGTTGCTAAGGCACATCCTCCAAGAAAGCTCATACAGCTTGGTACACTGATGAGCATCTGACAGCAGCAGCATACCGAGACAGTTGGTGGGATGAAGGTTTTTCTCCAGAAATTCTGCACAAGCATCCCGAATGTCCTGAAACTCCAGCATGTCACCAGCCTCCAGCAATGACTCTGCATTTTCCTCATTGATGATAACTCTGGAGGAATATGCATAGTCCAAAAGAAGCTCCAGGACTTCTGGGTGAATCGAATTGTGAAAGTTGACTTCACTGTCCTGGCTCTCTTTCAGTCCTCCGCTGAACATTGCTTCAAAGTAGCGGCTACAAGCAGCTAGAACTGCTCTGTGGCAGGGGAATGACCTGTTTCCAGCATGGAGAAGTACATCTGTAAAGAGACGCTGCTGACGCAGGAGGTTCAGGTGAGTAAGGACACTATCAGCATAGGATGACTTGTGGAACAAGTATATGTTTATGGAGCCAGTACTGGCCCTAGACTTGCGATTTTCATGCATGCTGACTGACATTTTCTTTCACACCTATAAGCAAAGAAAAAATTAATATAAATAAAACTCAAATTCATTATTATTTTTACATATCAAAAAGTGTGTCTATTATTCACTATTGCATGGGGGAGAAAAAGCCTTAATTTATAGCTGAGTGGACAGAGAATTACATCTACCTTTGGCATGTGTTTATTTTTTTGTAAGCTGAGATTCATAAATGACATAGTCTAAATTTGTTGCCCAAGAGCAGGTTTATCTTGGGAAACCTGATCTCCAACTTTCACAGCAATACAGTAAGCAAGTAAGCTGGAGAAAGAAAAGGAACCAGGACTGATTTTCTCACCCTTCCCCAGCCTGGACCAGCTGATTCATTACATACATACACATGCATACGTTTGAAACATTCTCCTGTACTGAATCATAGCAGGAAGAGCTACCAGACAGAACACCTAAGGAATGTCAAAAGCTGCATAGGGAACAAAAACCTACTAATCCCATTAGGAAGCTTCCCTTTGGTATAGTGATTCCATATGCAACAGCACAAAATGAAAAAAAAACCCCAAACTTTAAAAAAACCCCCTGGTATCAACCATACATTTAGACTTGTGTAGCTGTGAAAAAAAACATGACTAGTAAATTCTACAGATGTGACTTTTATTCCAAAGAATTCAGTGGCTGCTTGCTATAGTGATATAGCATATACATAGGCAGGGTCAGCAGAAAAATACGTTTTGACTACCAGCTGACATCACTGAGAGACTGCCTCTGAAGCCACCTGGGGAGTCAGGTCCTCAGAGATTAAGCCTTTAGTTCATTCTGAAGTTTTGAGGAGGCATAAAACAGAAGACATATCCTATCCTGCCCTATTCCTAGCAAACAAAACACCGTTCAGATCCTGTTTAGAGGTGAATGTTACTGTTACCTGCCATGATATCCAGGTCTATGTATAATTACAGCAGCAAGTTTCCAGATTTAACTAAGAGTCAACTCAAAAGAGTATGGAGTTTGATAGACAAACAGAGGAATATTGACAGAGATATAAAGCCAATGGCCAAAAAGCCACAGTGCATACAGTAGGAGATGAAACAGACAGAACTCAGTGCAAGCTGTGGCTGTTAACCAGTACTGTAATAATCTCACTTCTCTCTCTTCAAACTGCAGAGAAAACTCAGAGAAAGCCGAGAACTGAACTTGCCTAATTCCTATACTATTTGCATGTCCAGAGTACCTTTTACTGCACCTTCAAATAAAGAACTGGCCAGAAGGTCTACCTGGAAAGCATGCAATGTCCTAAGTCAGAGCATGACCTGGGGCCACTTGAGAAGGTTTTTAATATGGATACACTTTGCTCTCACACAGGCATTTTCATACACTTGAGCATCTTTAAGCACTACAGAACTGTAGAATTTCATTCCCACATTTCATGCTTCAAGATAATACAAGAGTTTTACAAGCCTCAAAAATAGCATTTTTAATACATGTATTTTTCTAGATTCATATGACCAGAAACATAAACAAAAATCAAAATCAAAACCACATGTTTAATTTGGACAGCAGAGTCCATTCAGAACAAGCAATCTGTGTATATGGAACATGCAACACCTGCAGCTTAACTGCAGCACAGCCAGTACCATCCTCCTCACTAACTGTCCTAATGTAATTGATTCACCATATTGAACAGCAAGTCTGTGATACACCTTTCCCTTCAGTTACAGCAAAAAAAGCCCCTAAACCAAATTTAAAGTAAGGACTAAAGAGACACCTTACTGTAAAACTACCGTAGCCCATTTCCTTTTATCTGAAACACAATTTGCCTAATGAAACTTAACCGGGATTGAAAAGAGCACGCAACGCAGCCCAATATACAGTGCTCAATCCAAAGTCCTTCAAAACAGAGAGGAATCCTACACATCAGAGCTACAAATTCCACTATGCAAAAGTTTAGAAAGGGATCTTACCAGTGCCCCTAGACCAACCTATTAAATACACTAACACTAAGCACAGAACAGCTTAAGGCAGCTGGTATGTCTTCAAAACACAAACTCTTTTACAAGGAAAATTAAATGACCTTTAACAAAATTGTACTGTCTGGCAAAAAAAATACCCAGATGGCATTCAAGGATCTTGAGCATTAATCTCAAACTAAAATAACCCACTTAACCTATAGCCAAAAATATTATATTGACCATTTACAGGTTGAAATCTCCTGGAACTGAAGGATTACAAAAAGGTCATGGCCTGAAATACTAGTATACAAGCAGTTTGAAGACACAAATAGGAAGCTGAACACTTTACTGTCAATTTTTTCAAACTTTTCCAGGCACTTTACTATTTTAAATGCTATTACGATGCAATGCAAAGTATTCACTGGATCTCTACAGGTGGATTTTCCTCACACTGAGGACTTAGTCTTTCAAGGTTCCTCACCAGGGAGCAGGATGGGAGCTAAACACCCTACTGATCAGAGACAACGGAATAACTAGGATCTGAATATGCATGCTGCCCCCCACCCTCCATTCCAATTAACTGAATGTGTAGACATCACAGTCTAGGCATGTCAGGATCTCTATGAAAATGCAGGTCTTCTTCTTTGCCCCCACACATTGGGGGCAAAGAATTCAGAGTATACTGAAACGGTTCTTTAATCATGCATACAGGGTTCAGAAACAGGGCAGGTAAAGTTCACATCAGAAGATGCAAACACAGGCATTCAGATCTTTCACCAGGCTGTGTACTCTCATGAGCACCGCTTGTTCAGCACCATTCAGAATGAGCCCATAACTACAACAAAACAGAGGCAAACATCAAAAAACCACCCTGCAGTTATGCATACAGTGGAGGCTAGTGAACTGCAGACCACATGCAGAGGGGAGGAACAGATCACTGTCTGTTACCCAAAGCCCACCCACAGCCATAGTAACAAATACCCCTGTAAAAAAACCAAAAAAATTTGTATAAGAACCCCTCTCAAATAGCTACTGAATAAGGCACTCAGCATTTCACCCTACCATAACAGAAGACTTAGTCTCTTGCTGAGAAGTAGATTTCACATATGCTGGTCTTGAACCGTTCCTGTAAGATTGCCTTTATCATCACAATGTCATCTGTTGAGAGGAATTCAAAATATGCCAATTCACATTTAAGATAAGCTAACATATTTCCCCAAACAGAACAAAGATACATATCTATACACATCTTTTTCCTCCACTGTGGTGCTGAGCTGAGTTCGCACATAGACTAGCTGAACAAACACCCTTAGAAGCAATTATCATCATTCACTAACAGGCAGTCTTTCTGTAAATATCCTTTCTGAGTTTCTGGCAATTAGGTCAATCCAGAATCTTATAAGAATATTAGAAGGTAAAAATGACATCTCTGATTTCTGTGTTCGGTGTTGGAAATTATGCAAGCCTCAAATTCTTCAGCAGAGGTAATTTACAGTCAGTGCTCAAGTGTTCATCTTGAATAATATTAGCCAATTCCCTTCAGGCATTTTTTCCTTAGAAACAGTATTTGTATGTAAAAGACAAGAAGTGGTCAGTAAATTACAGATATAGATTTTATCTAGGAACAGAGGTTGAACCAAGACTTTGATTTATATTTACACTTCAACAGACTACTTGTCACAGCAGCCCAGTAGTAAACACTACTCGACTAAACAACAGGCTCCTTGTCCTACTTAACAGTTCTACAACATGCAGGTCTCAGCCTAAATCAAATGAAAAATTAATTATTTTCAAATTACTGACACATCCCTGATGCAGGCTCATTTTAATACGACTGTGTAATTACACAGTGGTGGTTGCATTTTTCTTTAGAATCAGTGAAACAGCTGAAAGAGAGGAAATCTAGTAATCATCCCATCGATGGAACTAACACCGCTTTCAATTGCTAAATCTGCACCGATACTATCAGTTTGGCAGAGGCAAACCAGTGACCCTGCCTAAAGTCTTCAGACTCAGTGGCTGCCTAAGACCTGCAGCGAGACAGAAAGCAGAACACGCTGCTCCTGCTAGGAATGCACTACAGCTTACCACATGCAGACAAAGAAACGCAACTCTAAATTCCCCTCAGTTCGCTCCATCAAAACACCTAAGTAACTCTGTCTCTGAAAAGAAACTTGCACAGCTTCTCTCCAGCCTGATATAAAAACCAGTGCGAGAAGATGAATGCATTTGGTTTCCTTTATAGAGCCATAACCACGTGCAGAAGTTTCTGTACCGGCGCAGGGAGAGCAGCGCCGCAGCCAGCTCAGGGAGCAGCAAGGCGCTTGCTCATTCCCTGCCCTGCTTCACGGCCGCTGAGGGATGCTCCGGACCGTCTGGGGCCCCGAGCAGGAAGCTGAAGCCCACCAGGGAGGCTAGCAGCCTTCCTAAAGGGAGCCGACGCTTTCCGAGGGCAGCCGAGCACAGGAGATACCAAACCACCGGGGATGCCTACCCACCAGTGCCCCGCTGGTCCCTGGCGTTCCGGACAGGGCGGAGGAGGGCCGGGCTCCGCCTGTGCTGGGGACCAACAAGGTAGCCCAGCTCCAGCCGGAGAAGCACCGCAGGCAGCCCGGCGGCAGCTCTGCCGCCAGCTCTGTCCCGCCGCTGCCCACCCGCCTCCTCTCCGCACCCAGCGCTGCACCGGATCGGCGGCAACAACTTACAGCAGCGGCTCCCGGGCGAGCGCGGAGGTCCCTGGGCGGCGCAGCGCCGCGCATGGGAGGGGAGCTGGGCTGTGCCGGTTCGGCGGTGCCGCGGAGGCGCGGCGGGCGAACGGCGGTGCCGGGAGCCGCGCAGCGCCGGGCGGAGCTGGTGCCGCTGGCGGGAGGCGGGTCGCGGAGGTAGGGAAGAGGGGCGGAAGGAAGGGAAGAAAGGGCTGCTGCTACTGCTGGCACGCCGACCGCAGCTCTGCCCCGGCGGCGGAGCGGAGAAGGGGTATATGGGCTGGGGGGCGGAGGATCCTTTATGCAAAGACTGTGAGTGACAGGCGGGGGAGGGACGGCAGGGCGAGGGCAAGCGCCCTCCTAGTTGGNNGGGCAAGCGCCCTCGTAGTTGCTGTCCCGGCCGGCGGCAGGGAAGGTGTAGCGGCGCACTCGCGGCGCCCCGGACGGGGACTGCAGGATGACCTCTCCTGCCTGTCCTGCCCCGCACCCGACCGGGGCGGCGTGGGGGCCCCGCGGGCCCGGGCGGAGCAGCCACTCGCTGTACGAGCTCCTGCACCGCGCTCAGGGTGAAAAAGGGGTGCGCCCGGCTGTGCAGACACCGAAATAGCTGTGCGGGATGGGGAGAGCCGTGCGGACGGGAGGGGTCCCGGTCCTCGTGGCGTTGGCGAGGACCGAGCAAAGCAGACGGTGGAAAATCCCTCCTCAACGCCCTGGGAGCTGCCGGGAGGGCGCGCAGGAGCGCGGGCATCGCGGGCGCTGAGCCCGCTGCCGGACGCTGCTCCTCCCGCGGTGGCGGGGCGGTGCCGCGGAGCTACCGCGGGCCGTGCGGCCACTGCGCTCTCGGGAGGCCTTCACAGAGCTGCCGCTTCATAGCTGCTCAGAGGAGTGCTGCCGCAGCACAAAGGGAAGCCTGGCTTTAATTATTTCCCAATTAACAAAGTATATGAAAAACGCATTTGTGCAAAAGGCCAATTTCAACAATAAACATATTCTAGACATAACAACAGTGTTTACATAATGGTATTGTGTGGCTCCGTAGAAGAGAAAACACAAGGTACCATACTAAATATTGCACATATTGCTAGTTTACTATTTGCTGATACCACTTAAAAGCAATGGTATTAGTCCAAAGAGGCTTTAAGGAAGATAAGAACAATTACTCGCACCAGTAGGAAGCTTCTTGTTGAACATAATAGTTTGGAGAATTTGCTCATTCTTCTTGATGAAATGTCACCGAAACTTCTTCTGCTAAAAAAAAAAAATGTCCTGCAAGCAATTTGCTTACATGCAAAGGGTTATTTATGTTTGTGTTGCTGGACTCCAGAGTCTGCAGATAAGCACACACTTAGTGTACAGCAGGACACATCTGTAATTCTAGACAGCCTGCAGGCATATGCAAGCCTGGGGAGCATGGCTGAACAGGGAGCAGATGAAGGATTAATTAGTTTCATAGATTATTTATTTTTATGATATTGTTTTATTACAACATGAAGTATTGCAGGTTGCGTGGTCTAAAAATGTTGAACACCTGTATGTAATAAAGTATGTTTCAAAGTTGTTTAGGTGTGAGAAGCTGTTGTAAATTGTAAACGACCTTGCACAAGGGGTATTCACAGACACCAATGTTCACCTGAGTCACATACCTGTAGAGGATTTTGGATTAGACTGTAAATGTTCAACCTTTGTTGCACATTGTATTTTCCATGTTATGAGTCCAGGTTTTCCTTTCACGTAACATAACTATAAAATGCCTTGATCCTATTTTCCCACATTTCCCCCCAACTAAACCTGCAGAGATTCCACCCAAATCCTGTCCGTTATGGTGAATCTTCCACAATCTGGTGTCAGAAAATCAGATTATCTCATTCTATGCAATTAAAAACAGAGGGACACATTACTTCATACAGTGTCAGGAAAAACTTCAAACAGGCGGAGTTATCGCTATGAGTGATAAACCAAAATGATAGAATAATGTTACGTATCTATTGTTTAGCAACATCGGAACTATAGCTGCAAGGAATGGTCAGTGAAAAATGAGTTCCACAGAGAGGACAGCATACAGGACTTATGTGGATGCCCTCAGTGTGCAGATTTGGCCAGTACCCTGCATGAACAAAACGGGGCAATAATCCTGAAAGCGAGCGACCAGATGAGTACTGATCTTCCTTTTTTTCCCATGAAATGAGGAACCTGTTGAAGTTAATCAGGGCAGAATGATTGGATGAAGCTTTAAGTCATCTGTTGGGGAAACACAAACACAGCCAGACAGATCCTTCTGTCTGTGTAAAGCAGTGGTACTGGTGAGAGCAGAGAGAGAATGAGAAGAAAAAGGAACTCCACAGTCCATGCTTAAAAACCACAAGAGTTGTTCTTTTGGATGTGCTCAGATGAGCTCTTATTTATGCTTAAGTGACAAAATACCCGAATTGTTGCTTCTCCTTTCTGCACAGGAGTTAGAAGTAGATAGCTTTGTCTGACTACAGCTTATAGCACATTTAGAATAAGAATGCTTGTTTTGCTAGCATGGAAAAAACACTCAAGAAATTAACTTGGTCCAATGCAAGTCATTGGCCAGTCATTGGCCTGGCCTGGCCTATGTTGGTCTGAGAACTAAGTCAGATCACAGTTAAGCACTGTTCTGGTTAAGCCAGTTTTGTAGATGGGCCAATCTGTATTTTGACATTGCTGAAAACAAAGCTGGCCTAGCCTATTCCAGGACATAGTTTAACATGCCTGCTGAACTAGTTGAAACATGTTTCTCCAAGTATTAGTATGCCAGGATAGATAGGATCTTTTCAGTGTTGCTAAATATCATGATTTTATCACAAATCACAAGATAATTGGCCCTTTTCTCAAAGCTTCAGCTTCTAGAGTCATGTGAAATTGATAATCTCTTAGAGTTGGTTTTGTTGTGTTTGTTTGCGTGTTTGTTTGTTTTCAATAAGAAGTCTGAAAGAATCAGTATGTCAATATAAACCCCTAAATATTTTCATTTTAATCTCTAGAAATAAGTGCCACATTTGACTCTGAAAACATTGGAGTAGGAAAAACATTCAGCTCAAATCCAGCTTGCTTGCTATGCAGAGAACTGCTGTTTTAACTAAATTATTTCACCTTGCTCTTTATTTAAATTGGTTTGGCTCCTGTGTTGAGACAAGTTCTTGGAACCTTGAATGTATAGCAAACTTTATCATATGGCTTTATTGACACTTAAATGTTTTGCAGGCATACCTGTGTAGCTAAAAGATCTCCCAGATTACCCTAGCAGCACCAGCAAGAGTTCTAACACTGACAGAGCTGTACTGGTAAAATAATCCATTTACCAGAGCAGATTATTTCATTTGGGAGATGAAAATACGTACTTTGTTTTGTTTTGTTAGTATCAGCTGCATCTAAACTAGCAGGGTTTGCCAGTACAGCTATCTTGGCAAGCCTTTTAAATGCAAACAGGCAGTATGTGCCTGCAGCACAGTCTGAGATCTCATTTTTAATGCTATTAAGCAGCTGTGTCTTGGACTTTTGCCTTGTTAGACTCTTTTTAACCATATTATTTTGTTCAACTGCTAAATAAACAGCATGGGGTTAAATGTATTAGTGTAATTTATCTTCTTTCCTTCCTAATTTACACTTTGAATGAATTAATTAGAATGATTTAATTAACAATGTACAATAGCAGTACCAGTGCCAGAGCTCTCCCAGGGGGATAGGGCCAGGAACACCCCTCAGTGACCCACACCTGCTCTTCTTATCATTTGCCTTTGATGTGCTTCTCCAGGCTGGCCTGCAAACAGAGATTTGCGTGGATACAGCACAATGTATTAAAGTGCTTGTTTAGTGCTAGAGACATACTAAAAGTGTTTGGGGAGGTCAACATTCAGTATTTCTTAGCAGCAATTACACCAGTTTGTCCACCAGTTCGTCCACCAGTTCGGGGGATGAGAAACCCCCCTGTGCCCGGTTCTGCCTTTCTCATTTCTGGGTGTGTTTATTTTCAGAAGGATTACATTCAGTCAGGCTGGCCCTTAGATTTCATTCCTTCATGTCATGACAGCTCAGACCAAGAGGAGGAGAAAATACCTGCTGCTGTCTAAACCAGCAGCACGAAGGGGCAAGTCTTGTTGTATGTGACACATAACTGGTCCTCTCCAAAATATCTGTGATAAATTGTTGTGAGGTGTGAATCCCTTGTCACTTTTAAAGTATATGAACACTAGCTCATTTGAAGTCAGTGAGTTATGCCATCATATTATAGGAAAGAGGCAGGAAAAGTCAGGCCTTGGTTTCCATTCCATGAATATGTTTTGTACAAAAGATTTCCAGAAGGATCAATTTGGCTCTAAATAATGTAATAAATATGGATAATGTCTGGAGCGAGAAAGATTTCCTTTTGAGATTCTTGATTCTTAGGAGAAACCCTTGTAAAGCCTGACTATTGCATCTAGTCCAGAATCCACACTTCCAGCAGTATGTACATACAAAAATAAGTAATATTGAGAAAAAAAATATATCTCAAGACTATAAGGGGAAGCCATTCACTTCTCTTTTGTATGTAATTCCTCTGTCCATCTTATCCTTTTCCATTTTGTCTTGATGTCTACAATTACTCCTCAAAAAGTTTCTGCCACCTGACATTTTTACCTATTCCTTATTGTCTGTTCTCCTTCTTAGCAAGAAAAGTGATTCCTGTTTATAGAAGACAGTGATGATGATGATCCACTTTTGAGCAGGTTTGATTAGTAAAGGGTCCCAATTATTACTGATACACAAGCCCTTCCCAAAGATACATAGATCAGCACAGGACTGGGAATACCACTGCAAACGGTGAGTGGTTGCTGCCACTTCTGCCATCACTCATTGTGACATTTGGCAAAAATAGTGTGTTCATCGTCAGGAGATTTCAGTTCCCTGTGCATATCTTTGCTGGCTATCCCCATCTCGAAACAGCAACTCAACACTGGGTCATTTTCTTGCCTCTCTACAGGAGCTATCTCCAGCAGTGCAGACTCCAGGCCTCGCAGCAGCTTCCTTTTCCTTCTCTCTTGCTAAGTAGCAGTGGCCCCCAGTGGTGACAGCTAAGCTGGCTCCTTATTTCAGGTTTTACCACGCCGCACTGAAAAGCCTCCATGCTGTAACAACCTTGGCATAAGGACTTGTGTGAGTTTCCCACATCTTTCACTTCTGCAGGGACCACGGGCCAGTTTCTCCCGACCACCTCTCTTTCGCCCCTGAACTGACCAACACTGATGAGACTTGGAGAATAGGGATATATGTTGTATTATTCTCTAAGGTATTTAGACTTTAAGAAGGAACCAGATAATTTAAATGGTACAGCATTTCATCTAGGGAGACCCCTAAATGATGGAGACATTTTTCTTGTCTTCATCTTTTATGTCAGTATTGAAAGCAGGAAGACAAAAATGTATTCATTCAAACAATTGCTTTGGCATTTCACTTCTAAGTCGCTCTTCTTACATTGCTGGCTAGCATTACACATTTAAATACGAGGCATTTAAGGACTTTTAATGCTTAAGGACTATTTAAGGACTTCATTGAATGTATTTAAGGACAAGGATTTCTGACATTAGATGGAAATACATAAATTCTTTTGGAGGTGCAGCTTTGAGTCACTGAAGTCTGCAAACACAGACATGTATGTCTCAAAACAAAAAAAAAAACCCAAACATGTTACCCTGGGGACTTGTTTCACTGTTCCACTCATTAGATGATATTTTGCCCTCAAGTCAAAATGGAACAAGCTTTTCACTTCTTCAGGCCTGCTGAAGAAGACAAGACATACACAGACAGATGCCAGAGAAAAAGAAGGCAATGCACAGGAGCTGAAATGCCCTTACTCTGTCTCATACTTAGCCAAGAGAGCTTATCAGATTTATTCAGGTGGATAAGAGTAAACATGAGAGAAAAACCTTTTTTGCTCTTTCTGTTTTTCAGCACCCAGGAGACTTTGAGATAATTTGTCCTTATGGATATATATAAGTATATCAGGATCTTAGGTATAAGTCCAGGTTACTCACATGTCAAAGGTCTATGCCTCAATGCTATCATCCAATGTACCAAACTAAAATGAGAGCAAAGAAACCTCCTGTAGTCATGCTTTCCGTTATCATATACCTAGATCTAAGTTTTCAGGCCATGAGGTTATGGGAAGTGGTCCACAGAACCAAAGAAAACTGTAAAGTGTATATTGTTTCCAATTTAAAAAGTTTGATGATAAGAATACATAAGAAATTAGGAAGCTTAACATGATTTGTTGGAGACCTCTGCTTTAGGGAGAAGGAGAGTACAGAATTCTGATTTTAGTGGGTTTCGGACAGATCTGGACAAGTATTTTAAAGCAAGCTTGTTTGTATAAGTATGACTTTATTAATTTTCCTGCTCAGTAATTCACCACAAACATCTGGAACAGCATTATTAGTAGTTTTGAGGCCACATTAATTCTGGATGTTCTTAAATAGCATTTTTAAAGATCCTTCAGAACATTTAAGAAAGGAACACTTTTGAAGGCTCTTGGCAGAACATGAGAAGATTAAAACAGACTCACTTACCTAGTTTTCATCTGTGAAGTTTGATGGTTGTGAGGAAGTAATCTGATTCCAAACTTTTTAACAAAATGAAATGTGTCCTATGGAGTTGGTATTTCTGTGGTTTAGATCAAACTTTTGAATATATTGCCTACAGCAGGGCTTGTTTCTCAGGCATTAAATGCACAAGTAGCCTCAGTATCCTCATCAGGCTGTGTCTGTTTAATGAGAAGTGTCCTTAAAAGGACATATTTGCTTGTTTTAAAAGACTTGTTTATGTACTTTGACACTCTATTGTTCTTGTGTACAAAGGAAACCAGTGAATTGGATTGTGTCACAGAGCCCATGTATTATACAAAGTTTTAAAATCCCTCATGGTGTTGGTTTGAATTATTTTGTCTTTTTTATGACCAAGCCTTTGTAGAAAATTAATTCACTGGTGGTGCAGTGTCATGAATGTAGGTCTGCAGCAAAACTTTTTTTTACAAATAGAAGTAAGTTTCTGAGTGAAGAAATGCCACATTATAACAGGCAAAGCCTTGCCAGTTACACATTCAGCAGCATGAGGAACCAGATTTCTTAGGTGAACTGTATTCCGAAAAGGGCTAAAGAGCTCTTCTGCTATACATGTTAATATGGATGATTTAGTTATGCCCAAGTTAAGTCAGAGGGCTTAAACTTGTAAGAATGTGTAGTGTGGGCAAAGCTTCAAAAGTCTTTTAATACAGTCAGTATGGCATTTATTTTGGTTATTGATTTGTGTCTTCAAAGCTCTGCCTTATTTTAGGCTAATGGAGTTTAATTAGACATCTGATTACTTCTGTAAGTTGTAAAAAATGAAGCTCTTGATGCTTTATTTGAGCTAAACATTTTCTGGCATTTTTCCTAATCTCCAGGATGTGTCTGAACATGTTTTTGCTTTCCTACCTGAAGAAGGAGCCACTTGGCATGTCAACATATGTATATTTTGGCTTAAAGAAAAGACAGTAGTTTGGAAATACAAAAGACAGCTTCTGTCTTTTGTAACAAGTCTTGTGTGTTAAGATGTAAAAGAGGTAATACATTAAATCAGAAAGAGCTTGAAGTGCATAGTTGGAAGATAGCTGACTGATCACTTGTGCTTACTTAAAGAAAGCTATTTAAGGTTTCAGTTAACAAGCAATTTCCTTTTCAGAATCTGCTTTCATCTATATGTGAACTTAGAATTTTGCTCAAATAGAATAACAAAGCCTAGTGACTCACCACATCCAAATAATTGATTGGAAGAATCTTAGATTTTCCTTAAAGGCCTAATGCAGATTAAGCTGTGGAAGCAATCTTATCTTGTGATGGCTAAAAGAATAGAAGATTTCCACTCATACATTCTCTAGACATCTCTGAAATTCATTGCTTGTTGTGATAAACCACACATATCATAAATATTCTGGATAGAAAAATATTTGGAAGCTTTGTCATATCACAGTATACAGATGAGAGTAGAGGCTGACAGCCTTGAAACAGTGGTGTGGTACACACAGCAGTTGTCAAACACGTGTAAATGGATTTAGTAGTTCAAAAGTAATAGTTCACCAAAATATCTAGGCAGATAGCTCTAGTGCTCAGTAGCTTGTGTCATATGCCAGTACATTAATGGCACACACGCACACAAACACAGAGCCTATTGTATGCACAAGCCCAGCCGGAACTTGTGCTTGTATATGTGTAGTCACATTTTCTTATTTAGAAACAAAAAAAAATTAGAAATTTATGGATGACCAATTATATGAAAATTCACCAGATTTGGAAATCTGACATCAAAATTATCTCAAGCAAATTTTACATGTTCATTGCTCATATGAAGATTGGAAATAACTGAAAATCTCAATATGCATTAATGGAACTGCCAGATTTTAATGCAAATGAAAGCTGCATTCATATGCAAACAGAATTCTAACATTTATCTAGAGTACCACTGACTGAGCTCCTATGACTAAGATAGTTTGGAAAAACCCTCTATTTCTCTTTTGCTCAAGTACTTTTGAAGAAGCTTTCCATTTGCTGGGGGTCTTTGAGATTCCGTTCTGTTAAATGGGGAAAAATCTTAGAGGTATAAAATGTCTGACAGAAATCTTAAATGGTTTCATCAGATGCCATTGATCTTCGCAGATCACAGGCAGATCAAAAGAAAAAAATATATTAAAAACCAAAACAAAACAATTCTTTATGATTGACACAGCAGATTTAATTTAGTTTTTATGAAATTAATAATAGAATTATTTTATCTTGCTTCTCTGAGCAGTGTAGTGAAGATATGTTTCTGCAAAAGAGTTGTGTTGCCTGAGAGCAAAACAGTTTTAAATTTTCTAGACTTTCTTTATCTCATTTTCCACCAAATAGCACTAACATGTGAACTTCTAGAACATGCAGTAAGTAATGTGATGTGGTTTAGCTTTTTCATGCTAATGCACCTCAGTAATCAGACTGTAGAAATGAAAATACTTTTAAAGCACAGGACTCCCAGCCTATCCAAACACAAAGCATAAAATTTTGTCCATGATCTTTAGAATAAATTTAAACAAGGACCAATCTTTAGACACCTTGTCAAATTTTTCCTTTTAGGATCGTATAAATGTTTTTATATTTCAACCTATCCCAATATATTCCTGTATGAGAAACTGGCTCAAAAAAAAAAAAAATCCAGTCCATTGTTTAAGAAGACAAAAGAAAAAGGTACTTTAATCATCTATTACTTCAACAAGGCTTACAAGAAGAGGAAATCTCTTTAAACCTTCATTCTTCTTCCACTGTTAGTTACAGCACCTACTACAATGGAATTAGCATCATCTTCAACTGGATACTTGCTAGGTATAATGATTTAGACCCCTCTTTTTAAACTGTGATAGTTGTAAAATCTGGGCTGAGTTCTGCAGCCATCTCTCCCCACTCTCCCTGTGGTGAGGTGTCAGATGCCTGCCCCAAGTCAGCACCTCTGCAGGCAGGGCAGGACAAGAACATCCTCCCTGCCTGACTGGGAGACAAGCATATGGCACCAGGCAAGGCAAGAAACTGCCCAAAGCTCATGAGAAAGGATGTTAAACTCACTGTTGAGGCAATCCGTTATCATGAACAAACTCAGACATCTGAAAAAGGAATTAGTACATCCTGGCTTTGTTGAAGACAGTAGACAGATGATTGGAGATGTGTTTTTGTCTCCCTAATTATTATAGAGTTAGGCAATAATGCTTACTGAAACAGACATGCCTTTATATTACCCAGGCTCACAAATATAAAGCAATCTCCACCCCTCCCTCTTTAAATACATTCCTTTCCCCTTTTTTTATTACTTATGGTACAATTACTTATTCTTTATAGATAAACACATTCCTAAGGAACTCATTACAATGACATTTTTCCTTTCTTTTCTGCATATATTACTCTTTGCACAATTCCTTTTTTGCTCCACCTTTGTACAGTGCAATCATGTGCCTTAACTGTTAAAAACATACGTTTCTCTTAGCTGCCCTCCTAGCTTAGCAGTATTTGTCCATAAAGGCAAAAGGAGCTGCAGAGAGAGAAGCCTGCCAATTGAGCAGCCAAAATATACTCAGTCACACCCTGGTAATGGACAGATTCTGGAAGGATTGCACAGATTCCACCCTGATAGGTTTTGGTACCACACACCCTATCTGATCCACTTATTTCAGTGAATCCCACAACCATGAAAAGATAGGTCTGACCTGTTAATGCCTGCAGGCATAGTTATCCACTCTACTCTGATCTGAACCAACAGATTAACCAAATGTTTCTGAAGTACATTTTTTCAACATTATTTATTTAAGACTAAAACCCAGCTCCTGTGAAGTCAGAGGGAGTTTGCCAGTGAATGTCAATGCTTCTGCTATTTTATTCTTTGGCTTCCCAAGCAGGAACTGCCAATCATACCATACTACACAGTCCTTTTATTAGGCATCCAATCATGCTTTCATGAGGTAGAGACAAGTTACCGTTTGCCTTTGCCGGCTACTTTCAGAATTGGGCACCTTCAGCTAACCACCACATTCTCTACATGTTTCTTTTCTTGGAAAACACAACTCTAAACTTCAAACTATTCTGCCTTTTGAACTGAAAAAACCCCAAAACAATATACCATCATGTATACACAGTATCAAACTCCTATCTGCAAGCATATTTCCTGACATTTTTCCCCTCTCAGGACCTAAGTGTTTTCTTATTTCTTTCTGAATAGCAAAGCCTGTAAAATAGACATTGGAAGATTCAAAGTTACATAGGTTTGCAGAACTAGAACGAAGTGTCAAGGAAATATAAGATAATATAAAGATCTGAATCTCCTTTTTCATCAGAAAATGAACTTGAGCTTTATAAAAATGTGGAATTATGACTTCAGATTCCTTGTCTAGAGATGTTTATTTTTGACTGAGGCATCTTTTTGTGTAATTATTCTTAAAAATGACAAATCTACATATAACAAAACACATGCCTAATAATATTAGGCAATCTTCTTAAAATATTGGCATAGCAACTCTTGGCAGAACTGAAAGCAGCAGACAGATATGGCTTATACTGTCTGCTTCTCTTTGTTTCCTTTTCTCCAGTTCCAGCTACAGCCAAGGCAAAAAACCACCTCCAAGATTCTTTTAACATTCAATAGCCCTTCGGGAGGGAAAGCAGAAAAATGGCAGTACACATGCACTACTTAAGGAACACAAAATGGGAGTAACACAAGACTCCTCCACCCAGGGGGTTGCTTTAAAGCCGTTTTGCACTGATAGCATCAGTCACGGCAGCTCTAAGCACCATGTGCCATTTGACTGCACATTCCCCCTATTTACACTGTTAGCTTGAACGAAGCTGGCTTTCTAAGCACTCTTCAGCTGACCAAACAAAGTGCTGAAATTAATAATAAAAGGCATTATAGATTAGTACAGTCTATTTTTGATACCACTTATTCATAGCAGTACTATGAGAACATTTACACAAAGCACCCAGGTCATACAAATACTAAGGACCAAAAGAAGCAGGAGCTAAATAACATGATCTGACCACTTCTGACAAATTAAACTGCAAACACAATACACAGGCCTTAGAGCTGATTGAACAAAAGAGATTACTTACAGATTGCCAAAAAAAAAGCAACATCTGTTACTGGGGTCTATACAAAGAAAATATTACTGTTTAACTGCAATCAAAACCATTCTGCAGCTCTTAAAATCCACAGTTCAATCTAAATATATTGTTTGGGGGCTTTTTGAAACTTGATATTTTGTAAGGTTTTCTTTATCACTTAAAAAAATGCTTTTCTCCAAAATATTTCCCAGTCAATCTTGAAATTCTTTTCAAAAGGTCTAAGTATACTGCGCAATAATGCTTACAAAAGCCTTTTAGTTACATTGTGGTAGCTCTTTGGATTGTGAATCAGTGTTTAGATATATTTTCTTTGAGACTCTCCACAGTCACATCTTTCAGATCTCAACTCTCAGGCTCTACATTGTACTTTTAAAATGTTGTCATAATAAATTAAATATTCACAGTAAAGATAAGGGACTTGAGGATGTGTGCGTATCAATAATTATATTGATTATATATTAAAGGATCAATTATTCACTTTATGAATACACAGAAAGTTTGAAGTATTTCAAATCCAGTCTTTCTTATAAACAAAGCACTTTGAATATAAACGCCATAAATTCCATCAAATTTACTTTGCGCTTACCCATTAAGTGCTTAATTAAAGTTAATTTTGAGAGCTGAGATTCCTATGACGACTAAAGTATATCAGATTATTTTCTCTATTACAGCAAAATCATAAAATATTGGCTGGAAATGGTCTTTCAAGGTCTCCAGTCCAAACTCTTGTTCAAAGGAGGGTTATTTTTGCAGTTAAATCAGGTTGCCTATGGCCCTTTTGAAAATCTCCTGACAAATTTTCAAAAATCTTCAAGGATGGAGATTATTAACTTCCCTCAACCCACTGATGATCTTCCTTATACCACACAGGATGCCATTCACCATCATTGCTGTGAGGTCACACTGCTGCTCAGGTTCAACCTGCTGTTCACCAAGAGGCCCAGTCCTTTTCTGCAGAGCTGGTCTTGTGACAGTCAGTGCCCAGCTTGCACCAGTGCATGGGGGTTTTCTGCGTCGGGTGCAGAACTTGTTGAACTTGTTTCTGCTTGTTTCTGCATGGTTGAAAGGTTCCATGGGTTTTTATATCTCCAGCTCATCTAAATACACTCTAATTTGATCTCTCTCTGAGCTTTATTACAATAGTGTACAACAGAACAGAATAGAATAGTCTAGTTCTGTTGAAAGGGACCTACAATGATCATCCGGTCCAACTGCCTGACTGAGGCCAACCAGAAGTCAAAGCATGTTATTAAAGGCATTGTTCAAATGCATCTGAAACTCTGTGACAGGCTCAGGGCATTGACCACTTCTCCAGAAAGCCCGTTCCAGTGTTTGATTGCCTTCTCAGTAAAGAAATGCTTCCTAATGTCCAGTTTGACCCTTCCCTGGGACAGCTTTGCACCATTCCCATGCATTCCATCACTGGATCCTAGGGAGAAAAGATGGGCATCTCCTCTCACTTCCCCTGCTCAGGAAACTGTGGAGAGCAAAGAGGTCACCCCTCAGCCTCCTTTTCTCCAAGCTAGAGAAGCCCACAGTCCTTAGTGGCTTCTCACAGAACATGTCTCCCAGAACTCTCACCAGCTTTGTTGCCCTCCTTGGGGCACATTCAAGGACTGTCACATCCTTCTTCTCTGATTCTATGATTTTTAAATCACAGGGCCCAGAACTGCACTCTACTCTCCGGAAGAGGCTGTACCAATGCTGAATACAGTGATAATCACCCCTCTTGCACTGGCAGTGCAGTGTTAGATGCATCCTGGGATGCTGTTTGCCTGCCGGGCTGTCAGGGCTCACTGCTGACTCACACTGAGCTGCTGCTGACCAGCTGCTGCTGACCAGCACCCCACATCCCTCTCTGCAGGGCAGCTCTCCTGCCACTCCTCTTCCAATTTATATTTGTGTTTAGTCTTATCCTGTCCCAGGTACAGAACGCAGCATTTGTTCTTGAATTTCATGCCACTGATGATTGCCTAATGGTCTACTTAGATCCCTCTACAAGGCCTCTCATCGCTCAAAACAGTCAAAAGCACCTCCCAGTTTACTATCATCAAGAAACTTACTAATGGTGCAGGCATCTCCTGCATCCAGATCACTGACAAAAGGATCAAACAGAACTGGCAGAACCTGGAAGGCTTAGCAGGAGATTCTGCTAGTAAAGACTGAAAGAAGTAAAGCATTAGGTACCTCAGCATCTTTCATGCCCTTCATTAGCAGATCACCTACCTGATTCACCACCAGGTCTATGATTTCCCTGGTCTTCTTTTTACTGCCAATGTATCTTGCAGAAGCCCTTCTTGTTGCACTTCACATGCCTTGTATATTTCAATACCAGCCAAACTTTGGTATTGCTAATTGCATCCTTGCATCCCCATAATGTTTCTATTCTTGGTAGTATATCCCATCTTCTGCTTTCCATACACTCCTTTCTTGTGTCTGAGCTCAGTCAGATGGTCTCTGTTTGACCACACTGGTTTCCTGTGGTGCCTGCTGTATGTCATGAATATTGGGGTGATATCAGTGGCCAATGAAGGTTGAGTCAAAGCAGGTTGAGTCTACAGGGATGGACAAATTAAAAAAAAAAGTTCCAATTTGGACTTCAGGAGCATTCTAATCTTTTGGCTTAGAATTATTTTTTCCTGAAGAAACCACTTCATGTCCCTCATATCTGAATTATACATTAAGGTTGAGACATGCTATTCCTCTCTGTCAGGGCTACAGATTATGAATAAATCCATATGTGACAGTTTGTTACTGTAATGAAAGTGTTGACAGGAACACTGGATCTTGAACTTGAATGTCAGGCCTTTTTCTCTACACCATGGTTTTCTTTCGCCTTCATCAATCTTATTACTGAATGAAGCATGTATACCCACTCTGTTCATCACAGACTCAAAATTGGAAAATGAGATACAAATCCAGTGAGAATTCTAAAAAGCAGGAGCTTGATGTTGAACCTGAATTCAAAGATGCCTGACTGGAGGGATAGATGGAGAATATATATGAAAAAGTAATCTAAGCACAGAATTCTCTGTCTTCTGAAGCTTAAAAGTATAGGGATTTAGAAGAACTATAAAAGAAAGAGCTGAAAAAGTTGAGACAGGAAATGATTCAAGAGTGAATAAGAATTTCAGTAGAGCCAGAGCTGAATCGAGGAAGAAGCCTGGCAGTGCTGTAGGGATTGGGAAAGGTTAGTGACACACAAACAAACTGTAAAGAGTATAGAAGGTTTAAAAATCAGGTCAGACTCAAGGATGGCTTCAAGATTTTTGGTCTTCACTGCTGCAAAAGATAATTAAGTAAATTATTGCAATAGTTGGAGTCCTCTTACAAAGTTGTTTAAAAAAACAAAACATATTTCATAGCTGCCAAACCAGCATCCCTGCAGGCTTTTGCTCTCTTTCAATAAAAGTTAATGGAAGGAGGGATGCACTAATGGTATTCTGGTACTGACACCTGGCAAGGCTGGCCTCAGTGCACTTGCTTTAAAACAACCTGTAATGTATTTGGAAATACACATGTAGATCATTTATTTGTTTGAGGAGATATTGAAGAGTAAAAAAAAAAAAAAATATGCAAAAAACCAAAGAAACTGTAAGAGATTGATATTGACAGCTCTTGTACAGATAATAAGCATGTAAAAAGACATGGAACAAAGGATTATAGCAAATGCAGAATATCATGTAAACAAAGCTCAATGTGCTCAACAGAAATGGTAATAGTAAATGACAGAAAGTTCCAAGTGCCATTTTTGAAAAAGAAGTGATGTTTCAGGATGAAAATAATAAAAACCTTAGACAAAGAAAAGGTGGAGATGAGAGAACAGGTCTGTTACCTGCTTTTCAGAGACGTTTGGAAATTAAAAAAGGCAAAAGCAAGGTGGGCATGATTCTGTGGAATCTCTTTTTCACTTGACGGAAGTTCAGTTCACCTTACTTGAAAATGTCATGGAAGACTGTAAAAATGGAGACTTTGCAGCTGGCTTTTATGCAAAGCTGTTGTCCTAATGAGAAAATGTGAAAGGCTGAAGAATAGATGTAAAAGAACAATAATTTCATAGACCTGTAAATCTAACAGAATACAGTCCTAGAGAAGAAATAAACAACTCTTAGATCAAAGGCTTCATAGATCACCTTCACTGGAGGAATAAGTAGAAATTTATTAGTTGCTTTTTGTTTTTCCTTTTTTTGTTTGTTTTTTTGGAAGCCAGCTCACAATAAGTATACAGTTTAATGTCAACTTAAATTACATCTACAGTTTTCTGACAGATTCATTTGCTTTTTCAGGTTTATGTCTAACACACTGACAGTTTCTAATCAATAGGAGACAATTCCCTTTGAGAGTTATTAAAATATACCTTGCATTTAAGTGCAATAAAAAGCATGACTGAACATGCCTCTGTTCCTCATAACACATAAATACCACATCTGGCCCATAAAAAACATGCCTTATACAAAGGTTGTATGAATGCCAGATACGTATTATTACATGGAACTGTTTTATCCATCTAGCCTAATTTCCAGATGTTTTATTACTTGTAGACAAGAGTATTGTCAAAACTGTTACTGGAAGTCCATTTATTTCAGGAGGGCAAGGGACAGGAATAGCAACTTAAGCTACAGGAAATGTTTGTGATACAGTTAATGGCAAATCATGTGACTGAATCATCAGTGCTATCATGTTTAAAAAGATGCAATTAAAAATTCAATTTCAGACTAAGATTTCACTTGACTGCATTTAAAATATGCACTTACTTATTCTTCCAGTAGTAAATGGCACATAATTGTAGGCAATATTTACAAAAGACAGAGCAAGCAACTAATGAAAATGAAATGGAAACCATTAGTACAAAAATTGCTGGTAACTGTAACCATACCCAAAAACATATCAAGCAGTTAGCTAAAAATTCTGAAGACATTGAAAACTGATATCCTTTAATTGCTCCAATTGGGAAATGAGCTGTGGGATTCTTCTTGGGTTTGGGTTTTTGGGGGTTTTTTTTGTTGTTGTTTTTTGGTTTTTGGTGTTTTTTGGTGTTTTGTTGTTGTTGTTGTTGTTGTTGTTTTTGAGGGTTTTTTTTAATCAGTAAGGAACAGAAATATATTTTCAAATATTATTTGAAATTAAAGTGACAGTTCTCAAAGAACCATATGGCATCTGAAAAGCTTGTTTGGGTCCCTCACAAAACCCAGGTTTCCAGTGCAATAGTTAAGTTATGAGGTAGAGGAGGGGATGAAAAGGCATGTAGGTGAGCACATCAAGGAAAGGAAAAGCAGCAGACACTATGTCATAAAAATGGTGTTTCACCAAGATGTCTGAAGAGAGGACACAGAAGAGTTTAAGCACAGCAAAGTAAAAATGAAGAATTGTAAGAATGCCACTAAAAAGAGGTACTAACAGGGGTTGGGCAGTAACCACTAGTTTTCTTTGTAGTGAAAGTACATTTTATTAAATGCAGGGTTTGGTTTAATGAAATACAAGATATAAAGAGATGTGAAGGTTACCAAGTGAAAACATATATTTTTTGAATAATTGGTGTATCAGTGTGACATTTCTGATTTTATGTCTGAAAACAAACAAACAAAAAAGCAACAATCTTAGAATGACTATAGTAAATATACTTTGTGGATGTTGAAAAGCTTTCAGCAGAGAAATTTTCCAGCTTTCTGCAGTATTTTGTGGGACTGTAACATTTCATGGGAGCCTTGTCTTTCCCATGCAAGCTATTCAAAACAATATTTTGGTTTTCTGTAAACTATTTAAACTGCACCTGCAGTTATTTGTAGAATTGTTATGATACTGACTAGAGAAATATTTTGAAATGGTGGTTGTAGAATTTGACCAATCACCCTAGGAGGTGGGTGACTAGAGGTCCAATGACCTTACACCATGCCAGAACACTAAGGTATAAAAGAAGCAGTATATAATTAAATAAAAAGCTGCTTCTCCCTACTTCCTGGACTGAGTTAGTGTTCGTTCCCTCTCCCTCCTTGCGATAACAGCGACATCACTTCACAATCCTATTCAAAATGGCGTCATAACATGATCTCATGACTTCTGTTTCTAAAAAGTAACATCAACCCCAGGCTCTTTTCTGTCCTGTAATATTTCCTATACTGGCACTGAAAACCTGTAAGTTCCTCTGCTCAATTCATTGTAAGTCCTGTTTCAAATTACATACTACTTCTCACACCATGCCTTCTTTTTTAGTAAGTCCCAAGCAGGAGCACAGCCATTTAAAAAAACCCCAGACAGTTCAGGTGAAGGGAGGCAGACCTAATAGAGTCACAGAGAAACCTGGAGGCTACAGTCTAGGGTTGACTTCATAGTTAAATGATTGATTTTTTTACCTCTCTTCAAATTCGCTAAACACCAACATTTAAAACAGGTTTACACTCTATCCACTAAAAACCTAGAAAAAATTTCCAAGTTTTTTGAGAAACATAATGGCTGGGAGGGTATAATAAATTTCAGTCCTAGGAATACCCTGACCCCATAATTTGTATTTACCTGAAATCCAACTTAGACTACAAAAATGTCCCAAGGTTTTAGACAGTACTCAA
This sequence comes from Aleadryas rufinucha, assembly GCA_013397815.1. NCBI lineage: Eukaryota > Metazoa > Chordata > Aves > Passeriformes > Aleadryas > Aleadryas rufinucha. The sequence goes on from VZTH01019124.1 coordinate 149,617, forward strand.
AAAATCTGAGTGAATGAAAACACTCATCATTCTGTCCATGAAAAATATGATGGCTGATCCACCATTACTGATAATTCCTCAGAAGTCAAGCTAAGATGATGATCAATAACTTACTCTGCTTCTCAAGTTAAGACCTGTCCCGCTGCAGCCATCAGTCCTCTTCACTAAAGGCAGCCCCAATGACGTCTTACTGATTAGCATTTCAGCAGGCCCCCTAAACCAGTCAGAAAACTTGGGGCTTAGTGTACTGCCAAGTACAAAACAAGGACATTTAGAGTTACAGATTGAGAAGCACAGCATAGCAGATTATCCTTGGTAACCACAAAGCTGGCTATTCACTTGCCTTCTTGTGAATAGCCAGCTGAATGTCTTTTCAGTGTGGTTTGTGACCAAAGCCAGAAGACTTCTTACATCCCATGTCTAAAGGTTTGTGTATAGTGATTGAGATAGCCATGACAAGACTAAGGAGGTAATTAATATTTCTCACTGTATGTATCAGCCTAATGGCCAGTGTATTTCTCTTAGAAACTCTTTGTTCTCTTATTGTAAGCAGAAAGCAATCTGGACCAAGAGCATATCTGATTCTGCTTGTACAATGGATTGCTCAAGGAGGACAGAGTACACAGAAATATTCTGTGTACAAACACCAGGAAAAAGAGAGAGACAATGCACTTGTGCAATGCTGGAAGGAAAATATCCTGTATGTTCCCTGCAGTGTTTCTGGGTTGGAAACATAACTGAATTTTTCCTTTTTGGATCCCACAAAGAAGGACTGGTTAAATCAATCTTGAGACTCTGCATGACTCCTGGTATTGAAAATAAAAACTACTCAGACTCTCTGCACTGCTAAATATCCTGACACCTCTAGGGATCAAATCTGTCGCTTAGAATATGTCTATAATGTATCCAACAGAATGAAATAAAAATTGACTGATTACAGCAGTATAAACACATAACAAAAAAAATTCAAAACAAGCAGCTTATTACACACATCACAAGACTTACATATTTATGCTCAAATTATTTTTTTTCCAAACCTAAGAACATAAAGATAATAAATAGTATTAGTAGCGTTTATGTTAGGAGGTCTCCAAATACTTTGCAAAGGAGACACAGCTCTCTAAATGTAACATGCTAGCCAAAACCATGCTAACCAAGTCAGAGACACAACAATCATAAGCTAAATCAGAACAGATGCAAATTACATGGCAGGTAGAACTGGCCTCATCCTCAGCCTTTAGAGTAATGCATTCACCTGTGTCCCACTATCAGTTTTTATTGAAAGCATCTGCAAGCTCTCACTGCAACACTCTGTTGTCCAAGAGAAAGACAAGTGTTGTTAAAAACAAAACAGTATCCTCAAAGTTTTCCTCTCTGGAGATTTTTTGATACACTGATACCTACATTATTGTCTAAAACATGGGGTTTAGGGTATTCCTAAATTATTCCTAAATATTCTAGGGTATTCCTTTCACAGTTCTCCTGAAGTCCAAGGAAAAAAAAGGATATACATTTATATTTGATTTTCTGGTCTAGAAAATGCATCTGCTTTGTATGTACTCTGGGTCCTGTTTGCATACATGCTGTAATCCTAACACATGTTCTTGTTTCATTTTATAAGGACCAGTGGAAGAGTTTTTATGCACTGGCTTCTTTACTGCTCCATAAAGCATGACTCTTCTGCAATCAAAGTTTGTGTTAAAAATTAAATGAGCCTAAGGAGGATCATTTATCTCTCCTTCCTCCATATTCCCCCATCCATGCCATCCTGCATCAAGAAGACTGTACTTGACACTGCAAAAAAAAGGAGTTAGATTACTTTCTTCTTAACAGACTGCATGCAGCTTTGGGGATCATAATCCTGTATAAAAATAATAAAAAATCAGTAACAAGTTGCCAGCAGTGAACAATGCACCAGATCTAGTCTGGCAATATACTAGACCACATCACTGGTTAGCAACACAATCTGACCTTTTGGACCTAAAGATAGCAAATAGATCACAGAATCATAGAATGGTTGGGGCTGGAAGTGGCCTCAAAGATCATCTAGTTCCATCCTCCCTGCCACAGCCAGGGACACCTCCTGCTAGACCAGGTTGTCCAGTGCTCCATCCAACTTGGCCTTGAACACTTCCATGGATGGGGCATCCACAACTTGTCCGAGAACCTATTCCAGTGCCTCAGCACCCTCATAGTGAAGGATTTATTTCTAATGTCTAATCTAAACCTAGCCTCTGTCATCTTACAGGTATTCCCTCTTGTCCTATCACTACATGTCCATGTAAAAAGTCCCTCTCCATCTCTCTTGTAGGCCTCCTTTATGTACTGAATGGTGTTCTAAGGTGTCCCAAGAGCCTTCTCTTTTCCGGGCTGAACAACGCCAACTCTCTCAGTTTGTCTTCATAGGAGAGATGTTCCTGCCCTGTGATCATCCCCATGGCCCTAATCTGGACTAACTCCAAGAAGCCCATGCCTTTTTTATGCTGGAGGCCCCAGTGCTCCAGGTGGGGTCTCACCAGAGCAGAGCAGAGGGGCAGAATCCCCTCCCAGGCCCTGCTGCCCACACTACTTTGGATGCAGCCCAGGACACGTTTGGCTCTCTGGGCGGTGAGTGCCCATGGCTGGGCCATGTCCAGCCTCTCACCCACCCAGCATCTGCAAGTCTTTTGACTCAAATCTATTATCAATCCATTCTTTACCTAGCCTGTACTTGTACTTGGGATTACCAGATGTAGGGTCTTGCATTTGACCTTGTTGAACTTCATGAGGTTTCCTTGGGCCCAGCTCTCAAGATTACCAAAGTCTCTCTGCCGCGGTGGTGTTACCAGCTAGCAGGTGACCACTCGCACCGGGCACCCGCCCACGCGGGAGGGGGAGATAGAGGCTGTTGAGGCACGGGAGGGCAGGCGAAGCTCCAGCTCGGGTTCACCCTGCCGACTGAAGGAAAAGGCGCGCGGAGGAGGCAGGAATGAGGTGCAGGGCGTTCTTTGGGGTAAAAGGAGAAGGTTTAATGCCAAAAGAAATCCAAAAATGGGCGCGAAGA
>VZTH01019130.1:0-12505 GCA_013397815.1 Aleadryas rufinucha
TGGGATGGGGATGGGATGGGGAAGTGCAAAGTGCCTGGAAAAAGGAAACCAAGCAGAGACACACCAAGCCAAGATTTACCCCAGGGAAAGCTCAGGTCTAATCTCCACAAGGTCAGAGAGAGAGAGAGAGAGAATGATTGTTGCCATTATCATAAATGATACCCAGAAATATTTACTCTGCAGCAGAGCTTTGCTCTCAGCAATGTGTTACAAAGATGTCAGGAACAATGAGAGCAAAACCCCCCCCACGACCTGCCAGCCCTGGCTGCTGCACAGCAAAGGCTCAGCACTGTATTTATTCAGTGTGGCCTTTGTTCAAGCACCAGCTAAACTCCTTCCTCAGGAAACAGGCGAGTTCTGCGAGGCAAGGGCTGCGATTTACTCCAAGAGGAAACAATATTAACTCCAATTGGAAACAGCAATTACTGAAAAAGGAGAACCTCTTGGCTTGTAACCATCACTGCTCTTTGCAGCGTGCCCAGAACTTTTCATCCCCACAATTGCTGATTTTTGGTTGTTATCAGTTACAAGAGCACTCTGCTGGTATCAGGAGATTGTCCTCAAGGATCTGTGCCTTGGAGAGACAGCAAACAGAGAGATGCAGACTCTCAGTCAGCCCTCTGTGTCCATAAGCACTGTCTGAAAGGTGGGAAAAGAAGCCAGAAGACCTTGCCTCGCTCATTCCCATGTCCCTATAACGCTCCAACAGCTTTGGTTCAGGTCTCCCTGGGTTATTTTCCTCTCAGTTTTGAAGAGCAAACAACAAACACCGCTCAGCCCAGGCTGCCCACGGGCACTGGAGAGTCCTGGCTGCACCAGCCCCCACACTCCAGGCAGCTCAGCTGCCAAGCTCTCATCCTCTTTCCACCTTGTATTTTATCTGAGCAGATGGAAACTCAAGAGCAGAAGCCAAGAACTCGATGTGGGCACCTCTGCAGCAGTCACAGTAATTACTGGAGCTGTAATTGCAGGGTGGTAGCACACACAAACACACACACACAGTGACACAGTGACTGTCATTGCTTCACAGGACAGCCAGGGATCATCTCTCCACTTCTCAAACACTTTCACAAACAGGGACTTTCACCACAAGTGGCTTCGGTCAGTGACGGCATTCCTGGGGATTTCCACCCAAAAAAAGGGCTGTAAGAGCAGAAAGCTGTGTTTTTCAAACCAGTGTTTTGTAACTGCCAGGACAAACACTGTCAGACACCTCCCACTGCTCCGGGCAGGGGGTGAGGATCTGCCTGCTGCAGGACCAGCTCCAGGGAACAAGGCACTGATTCCTGGCGAGTGGGGAATCACCACGTGGGGAGATGCTCGCTCTGAGGGCAAACACTGAAATCAGAGCCACAGAAGCACAGCACAGCACAGCTGGGGTGGGAAGGCACTTCTGGAGATCAATCGGTCCAAACCCCTCGCTCAGAACCAGGGTCAGCTGAGCACATTGCCCAGGACCACACGAAATGGGGGACTTTTTCAGGTGTCCTGTCCCACCTGTACCAGTGACATCTGAGACACCTCCAACCAGGAAAAACCAGCAGCAAGGTCTCAGGACAGCCCAAACCCCCCCTGACTTTTTGCCCCACAGCTTCACACACAGCTTTCATCATCAAATTTTTTGCTCTTCTGTACCTGCAACATTTCCCCCCTTCGCTCTCTGTAGCCTGCTCTGTGCTGCTCCATTTCACACCCACTGAGATTCTTCTCCTCCTCCTCCTCACAACTCTGCAGAGAATTTAAATGGTTCTGTGTTTGTACCACACCCCTGCCCCAAACCAGACAGATCAGAAGATGCAGGGGGGCTCCTCTGGAAGCACTACAGCAACACTACAAATTGCTTACAGCCAGCCACGTGGAACAAAGGCTGGCCTGCCCCAGGTGTGAGGTATGTGGAGTTGGGGGAATAAAAAATTAAAATTGAGCAGTGTTTGTTTATACAAACAACATGAAAGAGAGGGGGGAAAGTGTCTAATTGAGGGTAGAGGGCACTGCCAGCTTCAGCAGCTACCCTTGGATGGATTTGATCCTCAGGGTTTGCAATTAATTCCCTTCACCAGTGCCAAGGTCATGGCTCACATTCCAGTTCTGCCACCTCTGAACTAGAAAGAAGTGAACAATTTAAAAAAAAATTATGAAAAAAACACCCTGAGAGGTGATGCCAGGCACAGGCAGGAACAGCCCAGGAACTGGTGTCTGTCACCTACTGACTTCAGCCAGACTTGTTCTAATTCCTCCCCCTTTAATAATCCACAAACTCTTCATCCTGGGTCTCTCTCCAGCCTTTCAGTTAAAATACCACGAGCACAGCTGCAGGAGTGCCACTTCCTTGAGCTCTGACTCTGTCAAAATGTCATTTTTTGGTCATTTTGATGTAGAAGTCACTGCTGAACATGTGCTGAGATGTCCCACAAACAGCAGGAAGGTGCAAGCTGCTCATCACAAACGGGCTAAAGCTACTGGCTGCTCTTTTTAAAACGACACATGTTCCCAGATCTCAAGATTGGGGAATATATTCCATGTTTTGAACTATTTAGTGTGGGCTCAGCAAATAAACAACCCAGCCTCAGGTCAGGAGCAGCACTGAACAGTTGAATTTCAGTCAATAGGTGCATGTGAGCTGCAGCTTATTGGCCTCTGAAATGGGGCCATTCATGCCCTCTCCTCGAGAATGAGCACCTCAAAATCACAATTAAGGCTGACATTAACTGGTCAAAGCCTGAAAAATGCAGGGTGACAGCCTCTCTCCCTGTGCTGGTGAAGGAAGTTGATCTCAGCTGTTTATAACCCTTTTATTCTTCTCATAAACCCACCAGACTAAGCTTCCATGGATAGCAAATAGCTTTGGGGTTTTTTTTGGTTCCTTTATAAAGGGGGGCACATTTTTATGTGCCCCCTCTGCACAAGAATGGCAGAGCTCAGTGCAAGGCTTCCTTCTCTTTCCCTGTATTTAATCACTATACTCCTATCCAAACAGCTCTGGGGGAAAAGAATAAAATCAACGGACTGTGGCATGGGGATGGGGCTGGAAGATGTGGACACATCTTTCTGTTGGCTTCAGGGATACTCTGAGTGGATTTAAGTGCTGTTAAATTCTGCATGATCACAGCATTTTGCTCTCTCAGGGCAAATGACTGGATCAGGGCCTACTTTTATGATTCCTGCACACCTCTTTCTGAGTGGTGAGGCAGCTGCAGGCAGAATGGAAAGGTACTCAGACCTCTCAGACAAGAGACCCCAGAACTTGTTTTACTGCAGACCTTTCCGAAGGAACTGGGTGTATCAAGTTCTGCTCCTGACACTGCATGGAAACAATGGGCTATGGCTGTAAAATAAAAGAATTCAGACATAAATACATTAAGCTGGAATTAGGAGAGACTAGACCACAGATAAATCTAAAAGACAGGCAATGATGTGGCTATTGCACTTCATAAAATTCCATAAACCTGCAGTTAAAAGGAGCAGAGGGGAAAAAAAACTCACAACAGATCAGTGAGAGTCTGGAAAGACCCATCTGGAGAAGAGATTTGTCCTGAAAAGCCTCAAGCAGCTCTGAAAGCAATTCATCCCAATTCTTTATCCCAATAAATCATCTGAAAGCAGGGATTCCTCTCAGGGATGTTGAGGATGCAGCTTGAGCAAACACAGGTCTCAGCAGCAGGCTCTGCAGGTTATTCCTGATTTTCCTTCCTTTCCTGCCAGCTGGATGCCCATGCCATGCCAAGGAAGAGTTTTTGGAGACAATTCCCATTAATAACTGGGCTATTAATATTCTCTTTGATCTGAGCTGGTCCCTTTGCACAAATGGGATCCACGTGAGCAAATCGCTCCTGTCTCCAGCAATTCCAGAAGGAATGTTCAGTTTAATTTTCTGGACACAGGGGAAGGACCCAGCAAACCACGAGGGGAAGGAGCTGCAGGCTCTAATTGTTTCTACCAATGCACCTAGAAATCTCTGAGTGAAAAGGAGCTAAGTGAGGTCAAAGCCATGCTTTTTCCTAACATGAAATTTGGGAAATGTGATGAGGAGACCTCTGGATGGTCACTGGGGATTCAGAAACAGCCATGGCACAGGGGCTCTTCATCTGCATTGACCACTGCAAATCAATCAGTCAATCAATCAATCCATCAATCAATCCATCAATCAATCCTGCTTGGGCAGGATTTTGACACTGTGTCAGGAAGAATTAACTTAGGCCCAACTGTGGTTTCTGTTCCAGCCAAAGTTAAGTTTAGATTACACACAAGACAAGAACCATCAAGTGTTCCAGCCACTGATGATTTAAATCAATAAGCTCAGGTGATGGAAGAAGGGAGCATTTGAGCAAATAGCACCGAAAAACAGCAAGAAAGGGCTACAATCTTTCCTCCTGTAGCATTGATGCACGTTCCTTCAGAATCAGATGGGTTTTTCACCCTTTCCCAAGAAATAACCTCTCAGAGGAAGGGAATACTCCCATATATAAGGGGAATATTCCCACTGCTGGGAATACTCCACAGAGGAAACCCAAGAGGGCAGCTCAGCTCCTTCCTCTTCTGCCCAGCTAAGAGGAAGAAGAAGAAGAGAAGGCACAGAGGAGTCCTTTTGTCCTGCCTGACCCTCCTGAAAAATAGGGTTTGCATGTTTATCCATTGGCTCTGGATCACGAGGGGGAACAGATGGAATGGGGAGACTCCTTTTGGGAGCAGAAAACAAATTCAGGCCACTTGTGAGCCTGGTAGGTTAAGAGCAGCCACTGAGCTGAGAGCAGGATGAGCAGCAGCCTTCCTGAAGGATTTTCTGGGACAGGGGAGGAACTGAGTGAGCCCAGCTTTGTTTACAAGCAGCAGATCTGGAGCCTGCACGTGGCAAACAGAACGAAGCTTTCTCTTTTCCTTACAGAGCTTTCCCTTTCCTCCCTTGTAGCTGGCTTCTTGCAGTTTTCCAGCTGAAGGGCTGCGGGTTCCCTTCCAGCTGGCAAGCCCCAGAACTTCTCTGCTGGCAGCTGACAAATCCTCCATCAGCTCTGGAATTTCCCTGGTGTTTTGGTGGATTTTCACTGACAGGCTCGAGGTGGGTACGGCCTGTGGGCTGCTGCCGATGTAAATTGTTTTATACTCCCTGATGTTTGGAATAAAACAATGCACCAGCAAACTCAGACAACATGTGAAACTTGGCTCTGCTGCAGCATGGACAGCTTGGGGAAAAAAAGGCCTGACACTGCTGGATCCACACAGGCACTGCTGGACAAGCCTGGAATTAGCTCCAGAACGTTCTACAGACCGACAGCACCAACAACAGACAAAAGTTCAGATGTTTTTTAACAGGGCAGCTGGAAGCAGAGGAAGCCCAGCCTACCCAAACCCACGGATGATCAGCTGCACAAGGAAGCAGAATCCAACTTTTTTTGCCTGTTTTTAGGCATTAGATCATGCTGACTTTCCAACAATAAACGCTGCAGGCACGTGATAACCAAAAAGAGACAGGATGAGGGCAGTCAGTGGTGTCTATTCCCAGCTTTAAGGCTGGACCACTGTCCTGGCCAAGTAATTAACCCAGGGCAGAGCAGCCCATTCAGCAGTAAAACGAGCCTGAATATTGACCTCGATCTGGGCTCTGTGGGAGCTGACAAATACTCCCCAAGATAAGCATCACTGCAGAGCATTCCTGCCTTGACACACCATTAAAAACAAACCAAAAGGCTTTATATCCCACTTGGGGAAAAGTGAAAGAGGAGAAAGGAGCTTCGTTTACCTTCGAATGGCTCTCCTCAAGTCACAGCATCCCAAAGAATCCCAGCAGAGCGCTCCCAAGCTCAGCCAGCCTGACACAGGCAATGGGAGAAATCCCAGAGCAGGGACGGAGTGAAGAAAGCAGGGGTGCCACGTGGCTGGTGCAAAACCACATCGTCTGACCCCTGCCACAACACAGACCAGGATCTCTGAGAAAATAAAAGTATCTTATTGCCCAGCAGAGCCCTTTTTTTTGCAGCAGCAGCAGCACAGACAGAGCTCTGCTGACACGGAAAAGCCCCGAGCCTCCGGGCACTCAGGTGTATCCTCAGCGAGCTCGCTCTCACCTCAGGGTCCAATTCCTTTGCCAAAATATTGCTCAAGTGGCACTCTGTGCTTGCAGAACGCTTCCTCAGGTGTCCTGCCTGACCCCAAAGAGCAGATGGTTTATTGTCTGTGCAGCAAACAAGGTCATTCGGGGGTTCCAAGTGGGCCGTGGCTCGGCTGCACAGCGAGCAGCTGCGTTCACTCTGGGGATGGTCCGTGTTTCGCCTGAGGGACCCGAGTGCTTGCCAATCCTGCCTCTTCTCCTCCTCCTGCTTCAACACCTTCACCTGAAGGTGCCACAAAGCAAACATCACCAACCCGCAAACTCTGCAGAGTTTCAGCCTACTGGGCATCCCAAACCATCCACACACTCCAGAGCGCTCTAGAGATGACTCCATCCACCCCACTGCCGCAGCTCTCGCCACCTTCCTCACCTCAGGCCTTTTGCCAAGGTGTTCAGCATGGATAAAACCCCACCTGTGTGGGTTGAGACTGGCTCTGCTCACCGAGGTGCCTCAAACCTGCGAGTGTGTCTGCCTGTTTCCATCCCTTCTGCAGTTTGTTGCAGGGTTGAGTTCGGAAGCCCAGCCAGGCTTTTAAAAGCCCTTCACGGCACGTGACAGCCTCCATTAGGGCAGGGTTTCAGAACTCAGTCCTAGGCTTGCCTTCATGCTGAAGTGAAGACCTTCCAGACCTCACAGTGTTACGATTTTCACAGCACTCTGCATGGCAGTGTGACACAGAGAAAGCCAGAATGAACAGCAGGTTGTCAGCTCTGTGCATGAACAACTGCAGCTCCTTCCACCAACTCAGCGTGGCCCATGGATCTTCCCAAAAATCAGATTCTACTGATGCCTTTTCTTGGTCTTAAAATCAAGAGCCAAACATGGTTAGAAGGGAAAAAAGGGATTTTACCTTGGTATTNCCAGAAGAGTCTATAGAGGGGGTAGATATAAAAAGCAAAAAAAGCACCATGGCATCACTACCACATCTGCAGCTCTAACAGCCACCCCCACCTCTCTGCTCAGTCTCAGATCAACAGATTCCCAGATTTAGGCAGGAGGGTGGGGGCTGAAGCACGAGCAAAGGCAGAACAGCTCAGCCTCACCGTCCTGGCTCGTGACCGGGATTTTTCCGGCAGAGAGCGAGCCGGGATCGCAGCACACGGGACACGTCTGCTCCAGGAAGGGGAGCACGGACACACAAAGGAGCAGTGCCCAGTTTGCAGCTGATTTAGCACAGCTCAGGGAAGAATAAAGGAACGGGGCTGCCAAGCCACGTCAGGTGAAGCAGTGCCCTCGCCTCTCCCTGCACGCAGCCTCGGCTGCCTCTCCTCCGCAGCCAGGACAGAGCCGAGCACCTCCTGTGCCAAGTGCTGCCAGCAGCACTCACCCCAGTCCTGTGCCAGACCTGTGCCCAGAGCTCAGGACAGTGAGACACACACAGACACATCCCAGAGCAAACCAAAGGTAGGGCTGGATGGGCACTACTGATTTCATTTCCAGCTCCCATACATTTTTCAGAGCCAGTCCTTCAAGTGCTCAGGTTGTTTTCTTTCTTTTTCTTTTTTTTGTTTAATGTCAGTTTTTGCTCCATTTTAATACATCCTCTTTAATTTCCTTTACAGCTAAGTGCTGGTCAGAAAAAAACGGCAGAAATTTCCCTTACCCCAGCTGTTGGAGGATCTAGTGCGGATTTCAAAACAGAATAGAGCTGCAGCCTGCATTCCAAAAAAAACCCCGGTGAACCATGTGAAGAGCATTGTTTGGGAGCAATTGGAGAGACAACTGCTCTCCTGATTTAACTCATTTATTATCCCCAGTGTACAAAACAAGTAGCTGCAGTAACATCATTACACTGAGAGCACTGAAAAGAACACAAACCAGAAAGCCTAATCTACATTTCTGATACTGAGCTGTTCAGCAGCCTCAGCTGTACCACGGTGGGAACCCAGTGGCACAACTTTACACAGTCTGGCCTCACGAAAACTCTTTTTTTTTGTTGCACAGTGTGCAAAATAAACAGCCTTGCACTAGGAAGAGGTAGCCTTGATTATGGTCAGTGAGCCCAAAAAACTGAGCTACCAGTGGGGCTGAGTTGTGCAGCCGTGCCTCTTCCTATTCCTATTTTACTCAACTTAACTCCCCTTGATTCTTCGTACGTGCACATCAGTTCCCTCTCTTTGCAGAGTTCTGCTCTTTCTGGAAAGATTTCAGGGGAGGATCAAACAGAAGGGCAACCTTTTTTACTTTTGTCATTAATTATTTGTGTTACTTTGGTTTATTATTTTACTACCATTTCACGCCGATATCAGAAGCCGGGGCTGAGCACGGTAAAGCCCAAGGTGGGAAGAAGAAACCACGTTATTTACAAAGCTGCAGAGCTGTTCTCCTTTCCCTGCTCACCTGTCCAGCAAGCACTGTGCTCTTCTGTTTTGTTTTTATGGCCTCAACACCGCGAAACTCCCCAACCACAGGCTGCTTTTGGGAAGGGCCAGGATAGAGCCCTCCCTCAGCCTGGTGTCCAGCAGGCTAAAAGGACACCCAAAAAGCAAGCCAGAACAAATAACAGATAACCAGAAAACAGAACTCCCCACTGAAGACTCCTGAAATAAACAGAAACTTGGACGTGCACTCGGGAAGTGGGGAAACGAGTCTGGAGCGGCCTGGGTCTCCCTGCAGAAGGCACCTGGGGAGCAGGAGCTGCCTGACCTGCCCAGGAACTCAGCTCTGGGGGCTCCTCAGCTCTGCTGTGCCACCAGCCTGTCGGGCAGCCCGCCAAGGAGCCGGGCAGGAAGGAAACCAGGGAGGCTTCCAAGAGAAAAAAAACCATCCCGCTGGAAAATTTCTGACCGCCCTAATAACGGCCCGGCTCTGCGAGTTGGTGATGGAGCTGGCAGAGGGCAGGAGACCCACTGCCTTCCCTGCTTACTTCCTGCCTTCCTAGAGACATTTCTTTCTACTCCAGACACACAGCATCAACCAAACTAATCCCTAAGGAGGACGCCCACAAATCCCTGAACCCTCCCCGCAGCGAACGGGGGATTCAATTGTCATCGGCTTTCTCCCAGAACGATGACAATTGTTAATTGGCGCCGTTCAGGAGGTAACATTTTCTTTGGGAAGGCCCTCCCTGCTTTAGGCAACCACATGGACTTTTGGCAAGGTCTCCAGACAAGCCCTGCTGGCAGCGCACAGCCTCGCGCCTCGCTCGGAAAGATCGCGGGGAAAAAAAAAACCCAGCTCACTTTCCAGCCCCAATTCCAAGGCTTTGCGAGCTTGGCAGGGCTGACAGCCCCGTCTGGCCTGGCTGCAGGAATAACTGATGCCTCCTAGGCAGCATCCCACAGAACTTCCCTGGAAACCCAACAGAAGGAGCCCTTTCAGCGCGCCCCGGCCCCGCTCCCGGCTCACCGACCTACCGCTCATTGCTCAGCGTCATCCTCGGGGGGTCCAGGTTGGGATTCTCCATGGATTCCATCTGGGGGCAGCGCAGGAAGTAGTAGAGGGTGTGGAGGGCGTCAGGGGACCAGGAGATGGGCTGCTGCTGCCGGGTCTGCCGGACGGGGCTCACGCCGGGCCGGACGGTGTTCAGGCACTGCATGTGGTGCATGGCTCGCGACACCAAATCGCCTGCACTCGCACACAGAGAGAAAACACCAAATCATCTCTTCAGTCGTCACCCACAGGGCTTTTAATCACTCTTTTTGAGCAAACCAAAGCTCTCACAGCTCACAGGAATGGCTGCTGTGTGCACAGAACCTCCTCCACGAAGGTAGAGGGTGTCCCGTCCCTCGGGCTGCCATGCTGCAGCACTTTCTTTCAAAGACCAAGTTATCACTTAGAAAACACGAAATCCAACACTTCTCGGTTACCACACGTTCTCTGCAGTGAGTTTGCTGGTTTACTGCTGGTTTCCTCCTCTTTCCACCCACAAACACCAAGTTGTTTTGCCAGCCTACTGATGTCTTTGCGAAATGTCCTCTGCCCGACCTGGGAGCGAGAGTTTCACAAGGCAAAGTCACCAACACTTCACTCTCATTTCTGTTAGGAGGTTGCCCCCATTTCTTCCAACTGGGTCATGCTGTTCTACCCTCCTGCCCAGGAACTCGAGACAAATTAGGGACATTGTGTTCCAGACAGAAACCCCTCCTTTTAGGGGGTCTGCTGCTCCCATTCTCACTCTAGCTGCAGGTTTCTCCAGAACTGCAACACCTGACTCTCTTACTAAAAAGCCAATCTTTATCATGCTGGCTGTCTCAAGCTGTGCCAGAAATGTGTCCCTCAGCACTGTAAGAAGCTCAGTCCAGGAGGTTTCTGGGCTTCTCAGTCCTCTTGGGTCTTTGAACTTGAGCCAAGCTGCCTCTGTGTCGGAGCAGGGTGGACCTGAGGAGGCTGGGAAGAAGGTGACCTGGATCACACAGCTGCACTCAGAATTTTAGGGCTGCAGATTTTTAAAAAGTTCCCAGAGCAAGGACCCCAAAGCTGGTCTTTTTGCAATAAGCTTGCTTTGGGCACAACCCTGTTTACTCTCCCTGTGTTGTGGTGCATCACAAACTCCAAAAAAGCTTTAAAAGCTTCATCTCTGAGCAGTGTGACTACCAAGCAGCGGGCTGAATTATTACTATACTTAGCTAGGATCTGTTTTTTCCTTGGGAGAATCTCTGCTGCTTTATGCTTTACAGTCCCCTCAAACCCTCACAGGAAGCATTGCTCTATTGTGTCCAAAAGTCACAATGCTGGGAAAGGATGGAACCGAAACAGTCGCCCCATCACAAAGCTGGCTCCTGGGAAAGCGCCCTGAGTTCAGCAGTGCCACACATGCACCAGCAACACCTCCCTCTGAAACCCCTGGCAAGATATTATTTGTTCATTTAGATCTAAAAGCAGTACAGTGAATCTGCCAGCCAGAACCCCTGGGGTTCTACCCTCACAGGGGAGAAAGCCCCACAAAGCTACTGTGTGTCTAAACATGACATTTTTAGTGCTTCAGACCAACGGGGTATTAAAAAATCTCAGTTTGCAGTCTAAAGCCGTGCCACTCCTTTGTTGTAGAGCACATTCAGCTTTAAGGACCCACTTCAGAATAATAAAAAAAAATCCTTCTAACAACTCTGCCTTTCCACTTCAGCGGCTCCAGGATCCGCACGTTTCACGAGAGCATCACGGATCCTCCAGCGCTGCTGCTAACACAGAAGTCTGCACAGTTTACAGCAGAGATGCAGCTGGAATTCAAATTTCCAGCTCAGAGCAACGTTCCTTCTCCTTTGCACACTCACTCTATTTTTCTGGCAATGGGCAGCAACGTTTGAAAAAGAAAAAAAAAAAAAAGGGCAAAAAAAAAAAGGCAACTGTATCAGGAGATCCATTCAGTGCATGTACTGACCAAGTTGGCCAGGCAGGGACGGGGGAAGAGGGAGAGAGGAAGCTGTATTCAATCTCAGGCCCTTGCTACAAATGTTCTCTTGTGTTCCAGGATAAATAGAGGTGTGTTAGAGGAATCTGAAAACCTCAAATGAAGGCAGGTTGCAAAATAAATGGTGAAAAACCCACAAACTCCTCGCTGGCCCTGGCATTCATTAACATTCAGATGGTGCAGGCTAAGAAAGTGATGCCAGCAGAGAACGTTGCAAGGGAAAAAGTAGACCAGGAAAACACAAATCATTTTTGTTTACTTTAAAGGGGCTTTGTGAGTACTCTAGGAATGGAACATTTCATTTGGTCAGCTTTAAAAAACAACCCCAAAAAACGGGGGGTTGAACAAGTTTGTGTTACCAGAGCGAGCTCAGATTTTCTTTTTCCTCCGCTTTTTTGTTTTTTAAGTAACCAAAAAGCTTTTCCTTGAATATCCTGGACATTTCCACTGCAGAAACGCCAACAAAGAGAACCCTCTTTGCCGTCTGAGGGAGGTTTGCTGTGCTCTACAAACGCACAGGACAGCCTCCAAGAGGCATCTGGGAAAGAGCATCCGACTTCAGCTGGCAGGAGCACCTCCACCAAAGAACAAAGCCAAAACAAAAAGGCACACCTTGCACCTCCCCAGGTGAACGAGGCACAAAGCAGACTAATGGAACCAGCTGGCTTTCACAGGCAGCAGCACCAGGCAATTAAATCTCACCCAGCGCCGAATGCCGCTCGTGCTGCCAACGGCGGCGGCGCTCCCACGATTTCTTTTAACTTTGATCCCATGGGCTCTCCTGCTCCGCTGGGAGAACCCCGTGGTCCAGCACACCCCAAACTCACTCAGCTCCGAGATGCTCCCGACGCACGTGGCCAGCAGGGACTGCTCCAGGGTCCGGAGTTCCAGCTGGGCGTAGGCGTCGGCCCGTCCGTCGCTGCACACCGAGCCGTCGTGGTAGGGGCTGAAGTAGGCAGGGAGGGACAGCACACCTGGGGCAGAGCACACAGCGCACAGAACTCTTAGGAATGAGCCTCCACGCGTGGAAAAGCAAAACACCCCCCCCCGC
>VZTH01019148.1:2666-28131 GCA_013397815.1 Aleadryas rufinucha
AGAGGCGAGGCGGTGGCCGGGGCCGGGGGCGGCTCCCCCGGGGCCGGGAGGTGCCGCAGCCGCCGCAGCAGCGGGGCTGGGGCTGCGGGGTAGCGCTGGCACGGTGGGAAGTGGTGATGGCGTGGCTGTGGACGTGAGGTGATGGCGTGGGGGAGCATCGGGATGCTTTTCTTGGAGTGGGGAAATGAGTCTGACCTCCGTTTCTCACCACGCTGGGGGTCGCGGACCCCCCGGCAATGCAGATATGATTCCCCGATCTCCGCTCCGCAGGCGTGATTCCCAGACACTGCGTTAGGCTTTCCAAACTTCTGGCGAGGTCCTCCCTGAAAAGCCAAGGCCCTGGGAAAGCCCTTTTGGGTTTAATAAATGACTAAAAGGTGGCAAACGATTGGTGCTCACGGGGGAGTGAGGTGATTGTGGAGTTTCGCCGTCATCTCCGCTGCTCTTTTTTTTCCTGAATAGGGTGATGTGGAGAAGGAAGTTACTCCTAAATTATTTAGGATAACTAAACTGTGAGGAGTTGCAGAGACCAGATAACACCGGGTGGGAGTGCTGGTGTGGTAAATGAGATATGGCAGAAGGTGTAAGGAAGGTAACAAACACCACAAAACTGGCTCTACATCAGCTCTTGTTATTCAGGGAAGAGCAGGAGGTGTCTCAGCAATTGTTTCTTTTAAAACAACTTCAACACCCCGTTGTCGCCCAAGAGGGATATTTTGAAATCACGTTAAAGGAGGAGAGAACGAAATAGAAAACATTGTTATGCTGCTGAGTAAATGGTTGGCAGTTTGTGCCCTGGCAATTCTGATTAGACCATCCCAAAAGGAGAGCGCTGGAAAAGGCAGGGGCAGGATCAGAGCAGGTTTTTGGGCAAGCAAAGCCCTCATGCCCTCACCTTAGGGGAGAAGCTTGCTGACAGGAGATACGATCCAGGTGCATGAAGTCACGGGCAGGTCAGAGAAAGCGAGGAGGGAGCATCAGTTTTCTGTTTCTGGCAGGAAATTATGATGCAGCAGGGCTAAAATAAACAGGCGGAAGTGCTTTTTCGCACAACATGCTATTAAATGTGTCACCCTGCCACAGGACGTGCTGCCACCTGATAGCATCGGGGGCGGTGGGACCGACAGGAGCATTAAAACCAACAAAGCAGGTATGGGAAGTTCCTGAGCTGTGGTGGCTGCCTGGACTTTCCTCGTCCTTGGTCTCCAGTCGTCACTTCTCCCTGTGTTCCACCAAGCAGGGTGGGAGTGTCTGGTTTAGATGCAGACTTCAGAAACCTGTAAAACAGTTGTAAAAGCTAAATAACTCATATATTGCTGATGTCAGGGCTGGCAGGCCCCAGTGGCCGTCAGAAGTCCGTGTGGATACCAAGGAATGCCTGTGAGGAACAGCTCAGCATTGAGGTGCCCATGAGGGTGGTTTCTCATGGTGTGAGTGCCTTGCAGTGCTTCACAGGGATGTTTTTGTTAGGCTCATGAGCTTCAAATTAAAAGATGCCAAGATGATTTTGTCTGAATTCTGTGGTGGGACGCAGCCTGAAGATCACTGCTTAATTATTAGTGTTAAATTCCAGCTCAGCCATGGCTTGCTTTTTTTTTTTTTTTTATTTTAAGAAAACTGATGTGGATTTCACTGAGAGCTTCAGGGGGTGAAACAGTGGCATTATCTTTGTGGTTCTTTTGGGTTTTTCCTCATCAGACATTTGTTGTCAGTCTTGAACTCCTGTGGATGTACTTGGACTGTGCTAAAATTAATTTCACAAGCATTTAATTGACAAAATTAATAGATTTGGCTTCCTTAGGCTCCGCATTTTGAGTTGAGTTCCCCAGCTCTCTTATTGTCACAGAATCCTCTGCAGTCTGACTCTTTGAAATGTGGCCCTGAGAACTGAGTGAGATGTTCAGTGGTGGCTTCGGCAGTGTGGTTCCATGGATCTATGTGATCCTAAATGGACTGTGAGTTGAACCATGAAGTAGCAGAGGTTAGAACCACCCCTGCTCAAGCCCTCTCTCCCCCCAGAAAAACCCCACAGAACCAGTGTTAATGTGGGATTGATGCTGTTTCTCTTGCAAAGGACTGTCTTTGCTGCACCCAGGCTGTCCTAAAGCCAAGATGAGCACTTGGCTTTGCTGGTTTGTGTATTCACACTGCTGTCCTGAGGTTGTCTGCTGAGTAATAAATATTTCTTGCTCTGAGGACACTGCTTGGTTATTCTGTGAGGACCACTGAGGTCTCCTGCCTTAGGTGGCATCCCTGTAGCTGGGAGAGTGTCGGATGTTTCTGCTTTCTCTCACCCCACACCTGCTCAGGCTGTGAAGCTCTTGGGGGATTCTGCCATTCCCAATGTCCTGAACAGCCAGCAGATACCTGGATGTATGAATGATTTCTGAAATCCTCAGGTTCTCACAAAGCAGCATTTGTTCTGAAGGCCTTCCCTCGCCTCACAGAACCTGTGGCCAATGTCCATCCTGGTCCTGACCTGATCAGAACTCAACGGTCCCAGTTAAAAGGAGCTTGTGGACTCTGGATCAGTGCCACTGTGCCCTTGAGCTGAGCAAAGTGCAGACACTCCTGATCAAAACAGCTGGGCTGGCCCTGCACTCCTTGGTCCAGAGTCTTTAAACCCTCCTCAGGTCTCTCCCTGTGTGACCACACCAAATTCTGTCTCTGCACCTCTGCTCACTTCCCTGGCTTGTTTCATTTCAAATTAAGGCCTCCCTGGCACTGAGGGTGGGAGAGGCACCTTTAATCCATATCTGGTTCAACATCTTGCTTCTGTTTTCCATGCTAAGTGACGTCCCTGCTGTCTTGAGGTGAATTTCGCTGGAGCTGAAAGCACTCGGGTTTGTGGGTGGTTGGCTTGTGTGGAACCTGCTTGGCTGGATCATTAAATAAGATGGTTTTCTCAAGTCCCATTTGTTCCCTGTGTCCAGACAAATTTGAACTGACGTGGAGTAAAATTGCCAGGAAATTTTAGAACAAGTGATGAGGAAGAAAGTTGGAATTGTGAGCTGAACACTTCACTGGCAGAGGATGGTGAAATTGGATGTGATGCTTTGTGGGTTTGTGCATTGATCATGGGCAGGAGATAAACGAGGTTATTAGACTTGGAAATGCTCTAGGAAACGCCACTCAGCCTGCAGGTTTGTGTATGTTAATGCACCCTGGTGAATACCTGTAGCAGCAGAATCGGTGAGAAAGTGTGAAGTTGACAGAATATTCATTCACAGGTGGGTAAACATAATCCCTGTTCCTCTACTGTGTGTAGTCACAAGATTCATCAGCGGCATTTGCATCAGGAACACGCATTTAACTGGCATCAGTGCTGCCCTCTGAGGCATTATTTCTGAGAGGGATGCTTAAATACAAGTGTGTGACTTCTAAAGTGTCCTCTTGAGGATGGGGATCCCACACTGAACCAGAGCAGCCACGTCCTGTCTGGACGCAGAGCAGTAGCCTTGGCCTGCTGTGATTTCTGCCTGTCTGGAGCATCCTGCATTGGCCACAGCCATATATTCTGCAGCCAAGGAGTATGAGCTGCTCTCCACTCACGTCTGAAATCTGGCAGAGGTCTCTCCCTGATCTTTGTTGTGTTTTTTTCTGTAATGAGATACGGATGACACGTTCCTTCAGAGCTGCTCGTATTTTAAGACTTAAAAGATCATCCAAGATCAGCCTGGGACCTTTTAACTCTGAGCACTAAGTCCCTCTTTTTCTCCAAGTTGTTGTATTTGTGCAGCAGATGTATGGATCTTGGGGCAGAACAAGAAATCCTGCACACAAGAAGTGTCGTGGCAAAGCCTTGATCAGGTTGTCCCGTATGGGACTGATTTCCTTCAGCGGGTTGTTTGCAGTGGGGAAATGATTATGGGAATATTTTAAAGTGTGTTTATTTAGGTATCGTTCCGTGCCATATGGAATTCTTTTCTCATCTTTTTTCCCTGTTGTGTTTGTGTGTTGAATTACATCAGATGTAATTTAACATGGAGGTTTTGGCTTTAGATCTGACACCTCTGAGCTGCTTTTTGTACCTTCCCAAAGGCCTGTACTTCTTCCTGGGCTGGTGTTTTCATCCTCACAGCCATTTGAGGAGTTGATTTGGTTTTCCTCATAGCTGACTTTTGTAAGCTTCAATTGTTTTGATGTATGTAAAAAGGAGGTAAAAAAACTTCCTTTGAAAATTTCAAAAATATCAGTGAGTTTGTAACCACCAGAAGTGGAAGGCTCAGAGAGACAGAACTTGGCAAACACTTTCCTCTGTGCCAAGCTTGATTTATATTGTTTCCAGAAACCCCAGTCGGGAAAAGCATCAAACAAAAGGTTCTGGATATAGAAAATTCGCTGTTTCTGTAGTTTTCTTGTTGCTTCCTCAACTCTGGATGGAGGCCCCTGGCATGGAACCTCCTGGCTGTGGCTCTGGCTTGTGGGCAGCCACAAACCCCCAGCCCCAGCCCAGGACCCCCAAACCTCTCTCCAGTTTGCTGCATGGGCTCTGCAGAGTCTCACTTGGAACCGGCGATCGCAGCTCAGTCGAGGCCCTTTTCAGGGTCACCCTGGCTTCGTTAACTGAGCGAGGATTAATCATATTAAGATCCTAATTAGTTGGGCCGTGTGCCTGACGCCGTGCAGCATTGGTGGGAGCCTTCCCAGCGCGTGGGAGGGCGTGGATGGGATGAAGGCTCTGGCCGGGAGCGTTGCTGTGACAGCTCCTGCCCTCCTCACCCAGACACGGGTTGGCAGGAGCTGGCAGCTCTTGGCTGCTGCCTTCTCCTGCCTAATCTCTGGTGACAGGGATGTCCAGGCAAGGTGGACACTGGGTAATTCAGGGCCTCCATAGCTAATTTGAAACGCTTCTGGCTTTAGCTGCCTTCTCTCCAAAACCTGAAGGGGGAAGTGTTTGTGTTCTGCTTGCTCAGCTGATGCCAGGGATGTTTCCTCTCTCCCCAGCCGCTGTGTGAGAGGCTGCAGCCATGTCTGACTTCGTGGAGAGCGAAGCAGAGGAGTCGGAGGAAGAGTACAACCAGGATGGGGAGGTTGTACCCAGAGTAACCAAGAAGTTTGTAGAGGAAGATGAGGATGGTGAGTTTGCTGAATCGTCCATGTTCACTGCTGTTCTATTCTGCATCCTGTGACACTGCAGATGGAGCAATAAGTGTGCTGTAATAGCGGGGCCATCTGTAGTCAATAATCTCAGCTGTTTGAGTGCTTCCCTTCCCTCCAAGTGCTCCAAGTGGTTTTTATAATTGGCAATAAAAAATGCGCTGCTTCACCCCCGTGGGACTCGCAGTCGCACAGTTTGATAGTAAATGGTAAAAGCAGAGGAATTCTCCCAGTGTGACCACTCCACCTGTTCCCTCTGCAGAGGGAGCACGAGACAAGAAGTGGGGATCTGGCAGGAGCAGCTGGCTGGGTTCTGTGTCAGTAAAAGTGTTCAGTTAAAACTCTGTGTGGATGGTGTGGAGGAAGATGCTGCTTGCACAGAGCCAGGTCTCAGTGGATAACCAGTAAGTGTCTAACACCTGCTGCTCTGCATTCCAGATGAGGAAGAGGAGGAGCTGAACCTCGATGATCAGGATGAGCAGGGGAACCTGAAAGGATTCATTAACGATGATGACGATGAGGAAGAGGAGGAGGAAGCTAGTGACTCTGGAGACTCTGAGGATGATGTTGGCCACAAAAAGAGAAAGCGCAGTAAGTTCTGTGATGATTGTTATTAGCAGGGCACGGTGTAATGCTGGCAGAGAGCATCCTCTGCCCTGGGTGTCTGCATGAGCTGGGTAAGCTGTGCCCTTCTGGGCTTAGTTCTTTCCCAGATTAGTAAAGGGAGAGTGTAACTTGTCTCTGGTCTCTTCTTCAGCTTTTGATGACCGCCTGGAGGATGATGACTTTGACCTCATTGAAGAAAACTTGGGCGTTAAAGTCAAAAGAGTGAGTTGTGTTCCCATGCTGCTGTTAATGGTGTGGTGTGTTTTAGCACAGGGGAGGGTGGGCTCCAGCCTGGCGTGAGCAGACAGTGCCTCCCATCAGCTCCTGCCCTCTGGGAAAGGGATAGCTGAGTGCTTGAAGAGAGCAGGATCTCTCCCTGCCCAAGCAACTGGGACCTGACTGCCTAGAGTTTGCAAAACACTTTTTTCTGGTTCCTAAAGTCTGCTGTGCTCCTCCCTTTCCACTTCTTCAGGACAGTTTCGTCTTCCATTCCTGTGTGGTGCTAACCTCAAGGTCAGCACAGGCTGTTAAGGGCTCTAAAGCTCTTTCTGTAGCATTAGAGTCACATCAAGCAGGCCAGCACTGGTGGTGACTGCATGCAAGTGACACAGGCACGGCTCCTGAGGGGGTGGCTCTTCTCCCCTGTGTGCCTGTGCCATGCTGGGCTCCATCCTGCTCCCTCCCAGGTGCCTGCAGGGGAAGTGCAGTGCTGAGCCAGGGATTTTGAGCACTAACAAGGCATTTTCCTTGCAGCAAAAATTCAGGCGTGTGCGAAAAATGTCTGATGATGAGGATGATGAAGCAGAAGATTATGGGAAGGAAGAGCATGAGAAGGAAGCCATTGCTGAAGAAATCTTTCAGGATGGTGAAGGCGAGGAAGGAGGGGAAGCTGTGGAAGCTCCTGTTGCTCCACAGGAAGAGGAAGAGGAGGAGGAGGAAGATGAATCTGGTGAGTGTGGATGGTCAGTTACATCCAATGTTTGTCCTAAGATTAAAGCACAGGAACAAAGTTCAGACTTTCTCTGAGCTAGCAGTATCCAAAGGCTGTGACCCTGCCCTAGTGAAGCTCTTGTTGGTCTGATGAGTACAATCCTTAGAATTAAACATTTCTGAGTGACAGATTTAGTTTGTCTGTCTGAACCACTTTGTGCAGGAGCACGTTATGTGTGCTGAGGTCTTGAACACCTCCCCTAAGCTGCCTCAAAAATGAAAATGCTTCAGAGGAAGGCACTCAAGGCACTGTTTAGTACCTCATAGCACAGTGTGTGCCTGCCCTACCCCTTCGGCATCAGCCTGTCACTGCTGCTATTACCATATCAGAAAAGTTTCAAGAATTCCTTCTACTGCCCAAAGCAGCCAGGCCTTTCCTGACTGTATTTTCAGTGCACTGAGCTGCAGCTAATTGCCAAATGGCTTTGCCTGTGTCTGGAAGTTTGTTCCAGCTTGTTACTGTGGTTCAGGCTCCTGGGCTATGTGAGATTGGTGTAGGAGCTGCTGTGGGGAGCTGGGCAGCCTGACAGCCAGCAGCAGCCTGAATCTGTGGTGGAGGCTCGTAGTTACACTGGCTGAGCTTTGTCAGAGGTACCAGTTCTGTATCCGAGTTCCCTGACCACTGAATTGTTTCTCAGACATTGATGACTTCATTGTGGATGATGATGGACAGCCTCTGAAGAAGCCAAAATGGAGAAAGAAGCTTCCAGGATACACAGATGCGTAAGTATTGATTGGAAGTTGGCCCGGAGCCTTGAAAATACTGCTCAGCTCACTTGGTTCTTGCAACTGCAGAGTGATTCAGCTTGTGGTTGGACACTGCTGGTCTTTTTCCCAGAAGAAACCTGGTAAATTTAGACACAGAGCTTTTAGTGTGTGATTTCTGAAATGTGTGACTCCTTCCTTTTTCCCCTGGATTTTTTTAAAGGGATACCAAAACCAAGCCCTTAAGAGAAATATTTGCAGTAAAGCTTAGAGTCTGTACCTGTCCATGATTTTTTAACCTGGGTGGGAAACTAAAGCTTAGACTTGGCCTCCTCTGTGTGGCTGTAGAGATATTCTGTGAACTGCACCGCGGGGCTGAACAACAGCGGGTTTTTTTTGCCTTCCAGTGCTTTGCAGGAAGCCCAGGAAATCTTTGGTGTGGACTTTGACTACGATGAGTTTGAGAAGTACAACGAGTACGATGAGGAGATGGAGGAGGAGTACGAATACGAGGACGAGGAAACCGAAGGGGAGACCCGCGTGCGGCCCAAAAAGACGACCAAGAAACGCGTCAGCCGCCGCAGCATCTTCGAGATGTACGAGCCCAGTGAGCTGGAGAGCAGCCACCTCACGGACCAGGACAACGAGATCCGCATGACAGACATGCCTGAGAGGTTCCAGGTGAGGGAAGGGGCTGCAGCTCTGCAGGCAGAAAGCATTTTGGCTCCCAGGCCTGGGACGTGCAGGCTGGCAAGCTGCTGGATGGATTTTGGAATCTTTTTCCTTCTTTGACGACCCCACCTGTCAAATGTCCAGGGTAAAACTGCATTCAGGCATACCAGGGACTTGGGAGCTGTTGTACCTGTGTGAGGCTGGGTTTAGCTCCAGTCACAGCTTCCCTGTGGCCACTGGGTGCCAGTGTTGCACTGCTGAAGTGCAGGGATTGGGCTCTGCTGAGATGGCTTTGTGCTGGATGATGTTAGGAATCCCTTGAGCTGGACATATGGAGAGCAAGATGCAGTGCCAGAGAAGGGTTGGGAATGTTTCTAGCCTACCTATATGCCAGCTAACACATCACTGCTGTAAACTACTTCACTCAAAGTGATGGGAGTTACACTGCTCTCCATCCAAAGTGCTGTTTGTGCTGGGAGGAACTCCTCTGGTGTCTCATAGTTTTGTCTTGATTTTACCCTGTATTCAGATTTTCACTGAAAAATCCATCTCCCTTTAGTGTATGTTGGTGTAATTCTGTGCAGAGGTTTCTCCTCTGAAATGGGATGGATGAAGTTGCCAGTTTTCCAAAGGACCTTTTTTTGCCAATCCAGTCTGTGCAGCACAAGGGAATGCTGTCTGTGATGTCTCCTGGCTGTGGGTGGCCTGTTCACACATACTGTGATCTTCATGGATGTCAGTGGTGATTAGAGCAGCACCTCTGAAAGAGAAGTGGCTGACACTGAGTGCCCAGAGAGGCTTTGGAGCTGCTTTATGTCCTGTTACTCCATGGCTGCAGCAAGAAAAGTGCTAGCAAGGCACAGATAGGTTGGAACAGAGGATGTAACTGCAGAAGGTTTGGGAGTCTGGCGGGAAGTGGAGGTATCCTCACCTGATTTTCACAGCAGACTTTGCACCGTTGCAGGCCTGCCCACAAGCCTTTGACAGGATTGTAGCTGCCTTTATCTAGTGTAAAGCTGATGCAGTTTCCTGTGTGCTCAGAAGGTGCAGACATTGAAGTGATATCCTTGACACAGCCCGTAGGTGGGGGTCCCCAGAGGTAACCTGCAGCTCAAAACAGTAATTTCCAGGCTTCTTGGAAACGTAGCAGTGCAAGCCTTGGTGTTGCACGTGCCTCTGCTCACGCTGTTGTCTCTCCCCAGCTGAGATCCATCCCGGTGAAGAGTGCTGAAGATGATGAGCTGGAGGAAGAAGCCGACTGGATTTACAGGAATGCATTTGCAACACCCACCATCTCCTTGCAGGTAAAGGACTGTTCCAGGGGTCTCCTGATGGGAATGTGGTGCCCCAGTACCACCTTCGTTTCTGGTTTTGAGCAGGTCATTTAACGTGCGTGTCTTCATTTTTGCATCCACGAAACAGGACAAAAAGGGAACAGAAAGAAGTGGGAAGAACCACAGTTTCTCAGCCTTAACCTGGGGCTGCTATTTTAGGGGGTCAGCTCAGGAACAGAGTGAACACCGTGTGTTTCTCCTTTTTAGGAGAGTTCTGACTACCTAGACCGTGGGCAAGCCAGCAGCTTCAGCCGCAAGGGGCCCAGCACCATCCAGAAGATTAAAGAAGCCCTGAATTTCATGAGAAATCAGCATTTTGAGGTAATTTGCAGCTTTTTTTCATTACCAAGGTCTGTCACCCTGACAGGACTAGCAGGAAACATTTAGGGCACATGGAAGGGGCTGAGATATAATCCCTGGTTGCCTCTGCTGTGACAAAATGATGCTTTATTGGGAACGGCAACTCGTCTTACATGAGCTGTGGCAATGCAGGTTTTTAAGGCCTGTTTGACAGAGCTCCTGTCATTGTCTTTCCCTGATTCTGGACAAATTGAGGCTGAATGAGGTGGGGGAATTTCCCTTGAGCCTTTCTCGGTCCATCCAGTCTATTCTGAGGTGTTGCCTGATGTTGCAGAAGTTTTTTGGCCTGTGTTGTGTATTCTTTGGTGGAGTAAGAGCTTGCCCCATTAGTTTGTTCTCCCACATGGAACAGGAGCTCTGTCTGGGCTCCTGGCTGCCAGGAACAGCCCAGTCCCCTGCACAGGGGTGATGAGTCTCATTTCTGACCCAGGTCCCGTTCATCGCCTTCTACAGAAAGGAGTATGTGGAGCCAGAGCTGCACATCAACGACCTGTGGAGGGTCTGGCAGTGGGATGAGAAGGTGAGGAGTGTTTTCATTGCTGGTTGTCCCATCAACATTTGTCTTCCCACCTGGTACTTGCAGCAGAGTTTGTTTTGGCCACGTTTGGGTTTTTTACCCATGTCTTTTTGCACGTTTGCTGTCGTGTGGTGGTAAACGAATATCTGACAAAATAGGATTCAAAAAAATCCTTCCCCTTTACTGAGTTCCTTTTGTGTAGTGACATTTCCTGCCAGCAGTGCAGGTTGTTTCTCTACTATCAGATCCAAACTTTGATATTTTTCTGGGGTTTTTTTCTGTTAATATCTCTGAGATGAGACCTGCCACATGTCACGTTTGGCTTTGGCTGTGGATGAAGATTTTAATGATTGTTTTTATATGACAAATATCCCCAAATCCTGGAAGTCCCTGTTTGGGAAGGGAAGAGACAGGTGACACACTGCAATGGGGTGTTTCACTGGAATTCTTTTGTTGTCGTGTCAGTGGACCCAGCTGAAGATCCGCAAGCAGAACCTGACACGGCTGTTTGAGAAGATGCAGGCCTACCAGTATGAGCAAATCTCTGCTGACCCAGACAAGCCCTTGGCTGATGGAATAAGGGCCCTGGACACCACTGACATGGAGAGGTAGAGTGCCATGACTTTTATATTCATTCCAAAATGACTTAAAATGTGCATTGACTTGCCCAAACAGCACAGGCACTCTGACTGCTGCAGAGTACTCACAAAGCCAATAATGAGAAATACTTAAAATTCTTTTGGAAGATGAATCCAAGGGCTTCTCTTCTGCCTGACCTGAGTCAGAGCAGGTTCCTTGAGTGCTCTGAGCGTGACCCAGCTGCAGGCAGGGCGTAACGTGCTGGTTTTCTCTAGGCTGAAGGACGTGCAGTCCATGGACGAGCTGAAGGACGTGTACAATCACTTCCTGCTGTACTATGGGAGAGACATCCCCAAGATGCAGAACGCTGCCAAGGCCGCTCGCAAAAAGCAGAAGCGTATCCGGGAGGATGGTGAAGAGGAGGAAGGTTTGTCTCCCCACATTTGGTAGTTTTCTCCTTGTGGGCTGCTTGAAAATCTTGGTTTGGAAGAACAGGACAAAAGTTTGGTGAAAAGCCCATGGGTTTGCACAGAGCATCTCTGCTGGTCATTTCTATCTCAAGTTTAGTCCCAGGTCTTTCAGATACCTCTGAAAATGTTTAGGATTTGCCACACAAGGTGCTTTCCAGTGGAATATGAATGCCACTTCTTGTGTCAGGGGCCGAAGCAAGGATCAGCCATCTTGATGTGTGTTTTAATGTGCAACCCAGAGATACTCCTATTAAAACTGAAGGTAGTGACCCTGGAGATAGTGTTTCCAGGGTCTTTTTCCAACCCTGAATAATTTTAAGGCCACAGTGACCTTTGAGATGCCTCTGTGAGATTTGGGGGCTCTGTTGCACAGTGTAGGTTGTGTTTAATCTCTTTACTGTGCTTCTGACGTGCTGCAGCTGTCTGGATGCCTCTCTAATGTATCCTTCCTACAGGTGAAGGGGAGGACGCAGAGGATGATGAGCAGAAGGGGCCTGAGCTGAAGCAGGCTTCCCGAAGGGATATGTACACCATCTGCCAGGCAGCTGGGCTGGGTAAGGCTCTGCTCTGTCCTGCTGAGCGTGCAGTGGCCTGGCCCACGTGCTCTGCTGGCTGCTGTGACTTACCTGTGGAAGGAAGACCGGTAGTTTTGCTCACTATTAGCTACAATACCCTTGTCCTCATTGGTTTTTTTTGGTTTTTTTAATTTACCAGATGGTCTGGCTAAGAAGTTTGGTCTGACACCTGAGCAGTTTGGAGAGAATCTTCGAGACAGTTACCAGCGTCACGAGACGGAGCAGTTCCCTGCGGAACCCTTGGAGCTGGCCAAGGATTATGTGTGTAGGTCAGTGTGGGGGTGGTCTTCGTGGAGTTACTGTGGATGTAACACAAGTGAGGGGGTCTGGGGACATTGTTCTAAGCCTTCACGTTGCCTTTTTGCTTGTAGTCAATTCCCAAGCCCTGAAGCAGTGCTGGAAGGAGCTCGGTACATGGTGGCTTTGCAGATCGCCAGGGAGCCCTTGGTCAGACAGGTCCTGAGACAGACTTTCCAAGAACGAGCTAAAATCAACATTTCGCCAACCAAAAAGGGGAAGAAGGTAAGGAAGGGAGCTCTGACTCTGTGGCTCAGTTCAGGGAAGGATCTAAATAGCACACAAATGCTTGTTCTCCCATGTCACTGGCAACTCTGAATAAATCTCAGAGCAGCACTGAGCTGGGTTGTGGAGCCCAGCTCGGCAGCGTGCTGCGTTTTGAGTCTCAGCATTTTACCAGATGAGATGTTGCCTTCAATTATTGAAACAGTCTCTGTTTCTCTGGGACTAGGAAGCAATTCCACTGTGTCCTGCTGGGGAAGGAAATGCAGACTGGCTGGCATAGGGCTGAGGGGGTATTGAATAAAAACCATTGCCTGCTGTGGCACACAGAAGGGTCTTTCTTCATGAATGCCCTGTGTGCATGCTGACTGTCTCTCCTCTTTCCCAGGATATTGATGAAGCCCACTATGCCTATTCCTTTAAATACATGAAGAACAAGCCTGTGAAGGAGCTGCGAGATGACCAGTTCCTGAAAATGAGCCTGGCAGAGGACGAGGCACTGCTCACCATAGATATCAGCATTGACATGAAAGGAGTGGAGGGGTGAGTTCCCACTGGCAGTGCCATCCCTGACGTGGCAGAGCTCATTCATCCAGTGCTGCTGTGCTCTTAGAGCTTCTCTGTAACCCAAACTGCTCCTGAAAGTCACAGCCTCAGTCAGTTTCCTGCACCTCAAAGTCAAGCAGCCTTTCAAAGTCTTGCCTTTTTTATTGTCTTGGTGAAAACTAGCAGACATCTGTCTTACTCACTTGAAGGCAAACTCTGAAGCCTTTGGGATTTTTGTGGAAGATGATGCTTGTTTCCCAACCAACTTGGTTCCTTCCCTGCACATCTGAGTGGCCACACTGTGCAACATGGGTGTGCTGGAGTGGCTGTGATCTTTCTACAGCATCACTTCAGCCACTAAAGCAGCATTTGATGGGAGGGTTGGCTCTTCCCTAATTTTTCCAAGCAGCTACCTGAATCTGAGGCGCTGCTATTGCGTCCCTGTGCAGAAACCTGCCAGATGGTGTCCATGCAGGTGTCTGGAGCCTTTCTGCATCTCCTTTCTTGCAGTTATGGCAGTGACCAGACGTACTTTGAGGAGATCAAGCAGTTCTATTACCGGGATGAGTTCAGCCACCAGGTGCAGGAGTGGAACCGGCAGCGCACCATGGCCATCGAGCGCTCCCTCAACCAGTTCCTCTACGTGCAGATGGCCAAAGAGTTAAAGAACAAGCTGCTAGTGGAGGCCAAGGAGTATGTCCTCAAGGTGAGGTGGGGCACAGGTTTGAGGCAGAGCTGGGCTTGCAAGCGCTGGCAGCCCTGCAGTGTTCTGGGGATAGCTGCTGACAGGTCATACACAGGTTCTGGGGGAGGAGGAAGAGGCAGGGATTGAGTCTGGTTCGACTTTCCCTCCAGAGAAGGGGCTATGCCAAGGCCCCTGCAGTGGATTTTCTCACTCCTCTTTGTCCTTTCTCTGCTCTCCCAGGCTTGCAGCCGCAAACTGTACAACTGGCTAAAGGTTGCTGCCTACAGGCCGGATCAGCAAGTGGAGGAAGATGATGATTTCATGGATGAAAACCAAGGGAAAGGGATCCGGGTGCTGGGCATTGCGTTTTCATCAGCCAGGTAGGAGGTGGAGGATGGCCTCTGTCTGCATGTCCAGCTTTAGCAGTCCTCCATGTCTGAGTGATCTCTGTTTGACAGGGACCACCCCGTGTTTTGTGCCCTCGTTAATGGAGAGGGTGAGGTGACAGATTTCCTCCGACTGCCACATTTCACAAAGAGAAGGAATGCCTGGCGTGAGGAAGAGAGGGAAAAGAAGGTGAGCCTTGGTGCAGCTGTCACTGAGATGAATGTAGGTAGCTCAGGACAGAAACCCTCCAGCTTTTCTACTCTGATTTTCTACTTCCCTTTCCAGGCCCAGGATATTGAAACCTTGAAAAAATTCCTCCTGAACAAGAAGCCTCACGTGGTGACAATTGCAGGCGAGAACAGGTCAGTCTTTGTGTTCCTTCCACTTCCCAGTCTCTTTGCAGTCCTTTCCTTGTGCCTGTCTACATTTCACTGTTTCCAGGACCCATCTCTGTGCTGTCCCCTCAATCCTCTTGGCCATCTCTCCCTAGGGATGCCCAGATGCTGATGGAAGATGTAAAGAGAATTGTTCATGAGCTGGACCAAGGGCAGCAGCTGTCCTCCATCGGAGTGGAGCTGGTGGACAATGAACTGGCCATCCTCTACATGAACAGCAAGAAGTCTGAGGTGAACCTTCTGCTACTCCAGCTCTCCCTTAGTCTGTTGCTCATTCGTGCTGTGTCATCCTCCATTTGTTGTGCTGGCCTTGCATCATCCTCTGTCTCATATGATCCATCTGGACAGTCACGTACTGATCTTTGGATCAAGGCAAAACATCTTAGGCTTCCCTGAAGAGATCAGCACCAGCAGATGCACAAAGTGGATATTGATGTAGTCAGAAATAAATGAGATTGTTCCATTACTAATTGCATAAGAGCTCCTGGGAGCCTTTGACCTCAGCTTTCTTTGCCCTGAGCACCAAGTGCTTCCTTGCTCCAGTCCCTGTCTGATGTGTCTTTGCTGCCTGTGGTACAAAGTGTGGAAGCACCACGAGGGTTTTGCCTGATTCTGTGTCCTGTTGCAGAATGAATTCCGGGATTACCCCCCTCTGCTGCGCCAGGCCGTGTCCCTCGCTCGCCGCATCCAGGACCCCCTCATCGAGTTTGCCCAGGTCTGCAGCTCTGATGAGGACATTCTCTGCCTGAAACTCCACCCTCTGCAGGTAAATTTTCCTTGGGCAAGGAAGATCCTTCTCTGCAAGAGAAAGCAACCTGTGAGGGTTTGCTTTCAAAGAAAAGGTTTCCAAGTTGAACTTGTGCAAGTTCTGCGTGTTCTGTGCCATATTCAGGCTACACAGCACCTTGCTTTCTTTTCCTTTTTTTTTTTTTTGCTTCTTCCTCATCAGCCTTTAGGCTGTTCTCAGGGGTAACTCTGAGGTGCAGCACAGCTCCTGGGAGCCAGTGTGTTGCGTTTGGCTCGTGGCAGAGGGTTGCACAGATCCATCTTTTCCGGGGCTAACACCTCTTGTCTCTGCCAGGAGCACGTGGTGAAGGAGGAGCTGCTGAACGCGCTCTACTGCGAATTCATCAACCGTGTGAACGAGGTGGGGGTGGATGTGAACAGGGCCATTGCTCACCCCCACAGCCAGGCTCTGCTGCAGTACGTGTGTGGCCTGGGACCACGCAAAGGCACTCACCTGCTGAAGGTAAGGAGGCTTCTGGCCCTGCCTACAAAAACAGCACATCACCAACGCTCTGCGAGTGCTCAGGAGGCGAGTCGGGGTCCCGTGTGCCAGGTGCAGCTGACAGCTCTGTTGATGTGTGTTTTTACCTCACTGTGCCTCGCCCCGAGGCTACACGTGGACTTGTGTCCTTGGCAGACCCAAAACAGCTCAGCAGATCCGTCAATCCCAGCCAGCTCCCGAGCCCACGGGAATGGATGCGCTGTCAGAGCGTCAAGACACCTCCACAGTGTGGAAAACACCAGGCAAAAAGCCAACGCTTTTCCTGAGAGCTGGAGCCGTGATGATGTGGAATCATCATCTTTCACACAATGTTGAGACACTGGCAGGGAGCAACGACTTAAGAGTTGTGATGGGCGTGTGTCAGATGCTTTAAACACTGCAGTGTGAATCCTCAGCTTTTTTCCCAGAGAATCACAATGGTTTGGGTTGGAAGGGACCTTAAAGATCATCTAATTCCAACCCCTGGCCATGGGCAGACACCTTCCACCAAAGCAGGTTACTCAGAGCCCCATCCAGCCTGGCCTTGAACACTTCCAGGGATAGAAGTCCACAGCTTCTGTGGGCAATCTTGTGTTTGAATAGCAGGGTTTATACTCTTTGCCTCTCTCAAGGTTTCGATTCTTGCCTCTCTCTGCAGATCTTGAAACAAAACAACACCCGCCTGGAGAACAGGACCCAGTTGGTTACGATGTGTCACATGGGACCCAAAGTGTTTATCAACTGTGCTGGCTTCATCAAAATTGACACAGCATCACTGGGTGATAGGTGGGTATTGGGTTGTATTTGATGTCCTGTGGGGTGTGGAGTTTGTGAGTGACAGGCTGAAGCAGTGACCTTCCCTGAGTCAGTGTTCCCCAGAGTTTCTGTGTGGCCCCTCTGACTTTTGGCCAAGTTCAGGTATTGCTGGTTATTAATCTGATTCTTAAGGGCAGCTAAACTTGGACAGCAGCAGTGTGAGCTGCAGAACATGAATTATATGGCTTACTTTGGGGTGAAGGACCCTTTGTGGTCAGGAGGAACTAAACTAAAACCAGTTGTTCCCTAAAATAGTTGTCATGCAGTCGTCAGTAACCCATGGGCACTTCAGCTTAGTTTCTGCCTGGTCCTTCCAACACTATTTGATTTTTCTAGAGTTTCAAACTTGAGAAATAACTCAGCAATTTGGCTTCCTTTTAAGCCAGAAGCAATACTGGGAAGTTTATAGAGCATTAAGTTACTGGTAGCAACACCAGAGGTGTTTTGAGGACAGCTGTAACCTTGTTTCTGAACCTCTGGCTGCTTTGCACAAAGGGTTACTTACTGGAAAGGTGCTTTCTCCAGGGTTTTTTGCCTTTGAAAAGCGATCTGAGAAAGAACACCTGGCTGAATCCCTGCACTGAGTGATCAACCCCTCTAGATCCCTTGATTCTTGCAGGATACAAATCCCAGAGATGCTGGGGGCAAATTGCAGCCCATCCAAACAACTCGAAGGCAACACTGAATTTGTATGAGGAGAGAAACTGCAGAGAGCTGTGTGCTCATAGAGCAGCTGTAGATCAAATCCACCCAGCATCCAAAATGCCTGGCTGTATCTTTGGAGCTGCAGACTGGAGTTTGCCAGGTCTTGCCTTGGCTGCTGTTGGTTTAGCAATGAATAATTCATAGTGTCCTTTTTGGAGTACTTTGTTCCGTGGAGGGCAGTGGTGGTGCTCAGCATTGTGCTTGATCACTGAGCTGCAGGAACAGCTGGAGCCCTCAGAGCCCTGATCTGAAGGTTGGTTGTGTTTCAGCACTGATTCCTACATTGAAGTCCTAGATGGCTCTAGGGTCCATCCTGAAACCTATGAATGGGCAAGGAAAATGGCAGTGGATGCCCTGGAATACGATGAGTCAGCTGAGGATGCAAACCCTGCAGGAGCTCTGGAGGAGATCCTGGAAAACCCTGAGCGCCTGAAAGACCTGGATCTCGATGCCTTTGCTGAAGAACTGGAAAGACAGGTGCATTGGGGGTTCCTGGTGCTGAGAAACAGAGGAGAAGCTCTGCTGCCCAGCTGGGATTCTCATGTTTTATAGCTGGTGACCCTTTATCCTTTTTAGGAGCTGGGCATTAGCTGTGCTGTCGTAAAATGTATAAACAGCCATGATGAGCAGCCAGTGTCTGACAATGGCATGTAGTAAATGCTTGCAGGAAGTATACTTGGGGCAGGAGACAGGAATTAAGACCATTTAAGCTCTTCTCCCTGAAATTTTTTTCTAAATATGTTTGTCCTTTTGACCTCCTCAACATCCTATGACTGAGTTTCACCATTTGTTGGTACCTGCTGCATTCCCCTTTTTTAAATTTGCTGTCTGATAAAGTTCCTTGAGTTCTTCCATAGCTTACCCTGAATTCCTTACTGACCTTCTTCCTTCTGCTCATGCCTTTGTAACCTCTGAATTCCCCACAGGGCTACGGTGACAAGCACATCACTTTGTATGACATTCGAGCTGAGCTGAGCTGCAGATACAAGGACCTGAGGACCCCGTACCGTTCTCCCAACACAGAGGAGGTCTTCAATATGCTGACCAAAGAAACCCCAGAGACATTTTACATAGGTACATCCCTGTTCACATCCCTGCTTTCTGTCCTCTTAAGTTAACACAGGATGTGTGAATGTGAGGCAAAGGGATCTTGGTGAGCGTGGTGCTTTCAAGTACCTGGGTGGTCTCCTAACACCTTCATGCATGAATAACAACCTTAGATGGAGGG
Source organism: Aleadryas rufinucha (assembly GCA_013397815.1). Taxonomy (NCBI): domain Eukaryota; kingdom Metazoa; phylum Chordata; class Aves; order Passeriformes; genus Aleadryas; species Aleadryas rufinucha. The sequence goes on from VZTH01019148.1 coordinate 21,123, forward strand.
AACTGCCCAGCTCTGCAGTTTTTCAGTCTTTCCTTCCCCTCTCCCATCACCCCACAGGTAAAATGATCATCTGCAACGTGACTGGGATTGCCCACAGGCGCCCACAGGGAGAGAGCTACGACCAGGCGATACGGAACGACGAAACTGGCCTTTGGCAGTGCCCTTTCTGCCAGCAGGACAACTTCCCAGAGCTCAGTGAGGTGGGGCTGCTTCTCCTGACAGGCCTGCCTTTGTCAGGAGCCTGCTATCAGCAGGCTGGAGTGTTGTGTAGGGTTCTTGGGAGACAAGGTATCAGAGCCAAGATTGCGTCCACAGTGCCCCAGGATCCCAACCTGACGTGGCCTTTGGCTGTAAATAAAATCTGTTGCACTTCTGACTAATTGCTTCAGTATAGATTTGACAGGTCTTTTATGGCTACATTATGGATTTTAGAGTGAAATGAGCCTGGGGCTAAGCTGACCAGTTCTTTGCAGATCCATAAAGCGTTCTTGTTTGTGGTCTGGGATTGTGTTTTACGCAGAGAAATTGCCTGTGACACTGAGAACAGAAGGCTCTGCCACCTTCTCAATTTTAAGAACTTATCTGGACCACCTGCTGCTTAATGCAGCTGTACTTTAGGTCCCTTCTAAACACTGAATTCCAGCCTGGGTAATCCGTGACTTTAAACCCCTATAGTGTTCATTAGAGACCAGCCCTGGCTGCAGGCTGCTGTTCAGGGTCTAAAAATGTTCTGACCTTCGTGGTTGCAATGTCCCATAAGCAGAGCAGAACTGGAGGAGGAAGATTGCATTACTGGCTAGCATTTGTTGAAGTCTTCTGTCCCCTGCCCTTCCACAAGTCTCTGCTGGCTGCACCACTTTGCTGACACAGCTTTTGGACTTGTTTGAGTATGAACTGCTGGGGCTATTTTGTTTCCATGCTGAATGATTTATTTATTTTTGCCTTGCTCAAGGTTTGGAACCATTTTGACAGCGGTTCCTGCCCGGGTCAGGCCATTGGAGTGAAGACACGTCTGGATAATGGTGTTGCTGGCTTCATCCCAACAAAATTTCTTAGTGACAAGGTGGTCAAGAGGCCAGAGGAAAGGGTGAAGGTATGAAAGCAGTGGATTTTCACACCCCCAGCGTGAGCTCGAAGAACCTGGAGCCAATACCAAAGACTCAGAATTTGGTTAATAACACTGTTCTTAAATGACTTTTCTGACCTTATTTTCATGTAAGGACTTTAAATCAGCAGGAAGTTGAGGTTCTGGTTAGTGTCCTTGTCCCACAGTGCAAATCTCCCTTGGCAGCTGGTGGGACCCTGTTAATCAGTTAACACGTTGTGCTGCAGGAGGATTTATTGTCGTCTGGCTGGAGTCTGGGTTTAGGAGAGCAGAAGGCATTCTAATGCAGAGCTGCCCTTTGTTTATGGCTTTCTAAACAGTTCACAGAATTGCTTTTGGACTGGCAAGGGTCATTTTCCCTTTTATAGCTTTTTCTTCCCTGTCCATTAATTTGTGGAGGTCATCAGAGTTACTGGTCCTGCTCAGGACAGGGATTGGGGTTCTGAAAGAAATGGAATAACACTTTTTTTATCACATAATAAAATAGTGGTTTAACATCTTTGCTGTCTCTCGGGGTTCCCAACAGCCCATGCAGGTGATGGATAATCCTGTAAGCTCAGAGGTCTCAGCATTTCTTTTAAAGAGTTATTAATTAACTTCATCATGGTTAACTGAACTAAGAAGTTGCAGTTTTTGTGAGGGGATTTTCTGCCTCACATTTTATTAGAGCAGTCCTTTGGGTGTCTGCTTCTGAACAGACTTAACTGCCTTCTTGCACATCTTGAAGTCCAGTTTTGCTGCTCCCATTGTGAAAGATATTTGGAATGGAAAAGGTGTTTGTCCTCACCCTCCAGACGTGCAGTTTTCTGTGTGGTGTGGGTCATATGTAGTAGATGTGCTGGAGAACTGCCCATTTTTCCTTTAATCTCCTTTGATTCTGGTCATTTTTGGGATCAGTTGACTTTCACTTTGTGTAGAGAGATCACTTTTGAAGGTTCTGTCAGTCTGAAGTAGGTGAAGTGGTTTGCACCTCCTCAGTGTCAGCGGGATCCCACGTGGATTGTTCTGTAGCACGGGGATTCTGGTGTGTCTGCCAAACCTGCTGCTCACCTTGGCCTGCACCTCCTCTGCAGGTGGGAATGACCGTCCACTGCCGCATCATGAAGATTGACATTGAGAAATTCAGTGCAGACCTGACCTGCAGGACCTCAGACCTGATGGACAAGAACAACGAGTGGAAACTGCCCAAAGACACCTACTACGACTTCGACTCTGAGGCAGCGGATCACAAACAGGAAGAAGACATGAAAAGAAAGCAGCAGAGGACAAGTGAGTCTCTTATTCTCTCTCCCTTGTACTTCCAGCCTTCCCAGGCTGCTTCAGGACAATCAGCACAGTTAGATATGGTTGCATTAAAGCAGCTCCTCTTGGAAGGCTGAACGTTCCCTTTGTTCCCCAGCGTACATCAAGAGGGTAATTGCTCACCCATCATTCCACAACATCAGCTTCAAGCAAGCAGAGAAGATGATGGAGACCATGGACCAAGGGGATGTGATTATTCGGCCCAGCAGCAAAGGGGAGAACCATCTGACTGTCACCTGGAAGGTCAACGACGGCATTTACCAGCATGTGGATGTCCGGGAGGAGGGCAAGGAGAACGCCTTCAGCCTGGGCTCCATGCTCTGGATTAACACAGAGGTAAAGCCCTGCAGAGCATGCCTGGGAAGGGGAAGGACCTATTTGACAGGTTGACACAGCTTTTCTGTCCTTGCAGCTGCTTTCACACTCTTGGAGAGTAACTTCCAATACATTCTCTGGACCCTTAGACAACACTTACCTCTTTTTTTTCCCTCAAGCCTTGCTATGCAGAGTGTATGACTAAATACACCCTAAATACCTCTTTAAATGTGTTTGTTCGAAGGAGTTTGAAGACCTGGATGAAATTGTTGCTCGTTATGTCCAGCCAATGGCTTCTTTTGCCAGAGACCTGTTGAATCACAAATACTACCAGGACTGCAATGGTGGAGACAAGAAGGTAAGACTGTCCCAGGATGTGGTAGCTCCTTAGGAAGATATCCATAGGCTCTGTGTGTTGCTGAAAATGTGGGCTCCCCTGGAGCATTTATCTTCTTTGTCTCTCTAATTAGAAGCTGGAAGAGCTGCTGATAAAGACCAAGAAAGAGAAGCCAACGTTTATTCCATACTTTATCAGTGCCTGTAAAGATCTACCTGGTAAATTCCTCTTGGGATACCAGCCTCGAGGCAAACCAAGGTAAGAAAGAGGCAAGCCCAGCATCTGCACTGAGTACTGCCAGTACCAAACCTCAGCTGACTGCTGCCAGTTTTTCTTCCAGCTCTGACAGAATCCCTGTAAATCACGCCTCCTCTTTCTCAGGATTTGGCCTCCTGATAGTTGAGGACACAATTCTAGCAGTAAATCTCACCCAGGAGACTCCCATGTTTCTTAACCATCTGGCTGCCACTGTGCTGTGGGTGTCACGGGAGTGTAGGCAGGGAATGATGGATTCTTCATGGAAAGGCAGGGAATGATGTGTTCTTCATGGAAAGGCAGGGAATGATGGATTTTTCATGGAAGGGCAGGGAATTTTTGAGTAATTATTTGAAGATAAAGTGTCTTGGGTAGATCTATCTGTTCATTATCAGCACAGCCATTGCCTGTGGTTTTAGTCCATGCCTGTTCTGGCTGTGAGCTGTCAGTGAGTGACTGGAGCAGCCTGTGATGTGTTGTGCTCTCCCTGCTCCTCCCAGGATAGAGTATGTGACAGTGACACCAGAGGGATTCCGCTACCGGGGCCAAGTCTTCCCTACTGTGAATGGACTTTTCCGATGGTTTAAGGATCATTATCAGGACCCTGTTCCAGGTAAGCAGCCTAAAACTTCAGTGCCTCAGCTGTTTGTTTATCACACAGCATCAGGGACAGTTATTAAAGGACAGTTCCATCTTCTTTGTCCCTAAAACGTGTCCTAGGATTTTTCTATATGTAGGAAGTTTCAAAGCAACACTCCAAGTGTTTGGCTCCTTGAACCCACTGAGAGCTCTCCTGAGAGTTAATCTTTCAGCCAGGTGGGCTGTGCAGCACGGTCTGGACCAGTCCCCTTCCTCTCCCTTGTCTTCCCCACCATACAATCCATCACACACCATTCCCTGGTAGCAAACATAGTGCCAGAATAAATGTAGCCTCCATTTTTTCAAATCCCGACTTTCAGGTTTCTCTCTTCCAGGAGAATTAATCTACCTATTGCTCTGTATTTTACACAGGTATTACCCCCAGCAGTAGCAGTCGGACCAGGACTCCAGCCTCCATTAATGCTACTCCAGCTAACATCAACCTGGCAGGTCAGTGCAGGCCATTCCCGGTTGGAACTGGGATGTGAGCTGCTCCTCCAGGCTCCACTTTCCCTAATGCAATGTGTCTCCCTTGCAGACCTGACACGTGCAGTGAACGCTCTGCCACAGAACATGACCTCCCAGATGTTCAGTGCCATCGCTGCTGTGACAGGCCAGGGACAGAACCCAAATGCCACCCCAGCACAGTGGGGCTCCAGCCAGTACGGCTACGGAGGCAGCGGCGGCGGCAGCAGCGCCTACCACGTAGGTGTCACTTCAGTTTCTGCTGGCTTCTCACTGGGAGCCTACAAGGAGTCCCTCTTTGCCTGGGGTCCCCAAATCCTGGTTTTGTCCCCCTGGTGCTGCACAGGTTGGATTCTTGAACCGGGTTTCCTCTTGCCTCCCGTGACCGGAGAAACGAGGCGCGTAACACAGCCCTGCTCCGGGGGGGAGTTGGAGCAAGGAGCAAACTGGTCTGGCCCCCTAAGGAATGTGGCAGGGTGGAGAGGTGGGATCCAGCGGTGAGGGCACACAGCCTTCTGATTGTGCCCCTGAGTTGGCAACGTGAGCTGCCAGTGGAGGAGATTAGCTGGGAAAGTATGCGCTGAGTTTGCAGGGCTTTTCAGCTCAGCGCTAATCTCCGAGCTGCACCGGCGAGGAACACCTCAGCCTGACCCACACCCGGGGGCTTTGCAGGGAGTGAGATGGAATTGGACAGTTTTGGCTCATGCTGAAGCCTTTCCTCATGTGTGCCTGCTCCCAGCCCACTCTGCAAGCTCCCAGCTGATACTGAGGCAAATTCCAGCTGCGGAAGGACTGAGGAGCCTGGGTACAGAAAACACACCCAGCTGTTGCACCCCAAGAAGAGATGCTGCAAGACAAGGCTTGCAGGGAGGAGTGATCCTCCTTCAGAGCACCTTGGGAGGCTTTCAGGAAGTTTGGCACAGTAAATGCTGAGCTGGGGATAGGCAGGGACTGTGGCTAACCCGATTTATTAATCATCAAGACATCTGAAGAAAAAGGGAGGTGAACACCGGCAGGCAAAGACGCTAAGCTCTCCATGGAACAAGCAGCCAGCTGGCTTGGGATGTGGGAGGGAACCATCCTGGGAGCTGCTGCACCTTCTCTGCAGCCTGCAGGGGAAGAATTTATCTGTTCTTCGTGCCCACTGCAGGATGTCTGTGTTCCTGGCTTGCCCCAAGTGTCTCCTGTGCCCCTTGCCTTTGCTTGGCTTGAGCATCTCCCCTTGGGGTGACCAAGGAGGGCAGGCTGTGCTGAATGTGCTGTGCTCAGCAGGGCTGGGAGCTTGCAGTGAGGGTGGGCACCCTCCTGGCCGAGCAGGGCAGTGCAGAGCCCCCCTCCCCAGCCTAGCAGGGTCCACCCTCTGTCCCCTGACAGCCTCTGCTCTCTGCAGGTCTTCACGACTCCAGCACAGCAGCCGGTGGCCACCCCTCTGATGACCCCCAGCTACTCCTACACTACTCCCAGCCAGCCCATCACCACGCCCCAGTACCAGCTCCAGGCCAACACCACACCCCAATCCACCCAGTCCCAGGCACAGTCGCAGCCATCGTCCAGCTCCAGGCAGAGGCAGCAGCCAAAGTGAGTAGCTCCGGGTGTTTGTATCCATGTCCTGTCTCCACTGCTTTTCATGATTTTTGTAGAAACAGCATGAGGGAGGAGAGGGGAAGGGCAGGGACGTTTTCCTGCCACATCTCACCTTGTCCCCGTGTCCTTGCAGGACCAACAGCCACGCTGCCATCGACTGGGGCAAGATGGCCGAGCAGTGGCTGCAGGAGAAGGAGGCTGAGCGGAGGAAACAGAAGCAGAGGTTGACCCCTCGCCCGTCTCCCAGCCCCATGATCGAGAGCACGCCCATGTCCATCGCCGGGGACGCCACGCCTCTCCTGGATGAGATGGATCGATAGGACCTGACACCCGACACCTCCGCTCTCTTCTCCAAGGAAGGGGGAAGGAGAGGGAACAATTGGAAGCGACTTCCCTTCGCTTAGACACATAACTCCTGTTTTATACGTCGTGGGATGGTGGGAAATGACTCTTGGTGATGTGCACCTGAGTGAGAGAATAGACTTGGCAGGGCTGGTTTAAAAATATATACTATATATAAGAAAAATATATCGTAGAAAGGAACACTGCATCGGCCTCTGCGGTCCGGGCTCCGGTTTTGAGGCACCTTGGAAACTTAGCAAAGCAAACATGAGGTCAAAGGAGTCTGTCCTTGTACATGCACAGCACTCTGCTTTCACCCCAAAGACTGGGAAGCAAACGGAGCTGAAAGTGCATCGCCCTGGAGTGAGCCTGTTTCCTTTGGTTTTCCCTGACTGTCACCTCCCCTCGTCCCGAGACCACAAAGCAAAGTCGTGGGGGGTCATGACAAACGAACCAGAGTTCTCACAAAGTTCCTGTTGTTGTTTGCTCCATGTTTTCACCTGTGGCAGGCTCAGCAGAGCCTGTGCCAACCCCAGCTGTGTCTGGAGGGGTCCAGCACAGCAGCTCGGGGGTCTTACTGGAGATGCAGCTGTTGTACCAAAGGCTTGCTCTCTCCTCTGGCTTCTTTTGGAACAATATTTATTTAGTTTTGATTTTTTTTTTTT
>VZTH01019154.1:3861-14245 GCA_013397815.1 Aleadryas rufinucha
AACAAAAAAAAAAAAAAAAACAACCACCCTAAAAAGCCCTCCAAAAGCTTTTAAAGGCACTGAAATTACACTTGAGCCTGAAACACTCCACCCAGCTGCTGGAGCCCGCAGCACAATGGGCTGGTTGTAAAGGGAATCCCGGGAAGTGAGGAGCAAGGAAAAAGAGACGGACACTTAAAAAGGGCAGCGGCCTCCCCACGGCTGGAACGCCGACAGGTGGTTCAGGGTTCAGATCCCCCCATGCCCCGGACCCTGCAGCAGATCCTGCCCAGTAAGGCTGGCCGGACACCCCAGTTACCCACTGGGGGGGAGTTTGGAGCTCTGGCGTGGGTTTGCTGTGCCCTGGTGGCCCCACAGATGTGTCCTGAGCAGAGGTGAGGCTTGCAAAGGTCTGCGCTTGTAGGGGAGCATCCAAATCGCTCCTGCAGGGAATCCAGCTGGGGTCCAGCACTGTCAGCCCCTGTCCTCACTGTCCCCAGAGCCCTGGCACTGGACAGTCCCTCAAAACCCCCACCACCACCAGCAGGGCTGTCCAGGGCTCAGGGCACCTCCACCAGCGACCCCAGAGGCAAAGCAAAGCCAAAGCACACTCACCAAAATCCTGGGAACACCTGGAATCTGCTTTTCCTCCCACTGCAGCTCCCTAAATTGCCCGGGAACTTCTGTGCTGCTCGTCACCACCCTGCTCGGAGGGACGAATCCTCCCTCTGCACCAGCCCTGCCTGAGCAAGCACACGGGATTTCCTGGGTCTGCATTGCTGCAATCTTTCGGGGAAAACTCCCGGTGGGGCCGGGATCACAAAGTGCTTACCCCAACAAACTGGAACTGGGGAAGGGAAGAGCAAACCGGTGCTGGTGGCACACGGAGCACCCACGTGGCCGTGCCGCTGCAGCCACAGCGGCCAGCCCAGACCGCCAGCGCTGAGTGAAAGGGAATTATTTCCCCATCTGTCACAGGGAGGAGATGGGGAGCCAGCAGCCCTCGCTGCTCTGCTGCCTCTGCTCACGGGGCTGGGAAAATGGGAAGTGAAACTGCAACTTCTTGTTTGCAGCTGGAGCAGAAATGCTGTGAGAGGGGACGTCTGAGCCCTCGCCAAGTCAGCTCCGGCTCCTCCGTGGCTTCCAGGCAGCTCCAGGACTTCTACCCCGTCATTCCTGGCTTTATCTGGGAAGCTGTGACAGTCGTGGGGCCAGCAGAGTCTCAGGACTGGTTTTGGGGTGGAAAGGACGGTTCTGGTGTCCGAGCAAAAACCAGGGGCCAGAGCAAAGGCCAAGGCTGGACACGAGGCTGCAAACGCAGACCCTGGGCCATGGATCAGCTGGAGCAGTGCAGGAACAAACTGGGGAGCTCTAGAAGGGATGAAGGCGTGTGTCCGTGACCCCAAACTGTGCCCACGCAGGGGTCAGACAAATTCCACCCCAGCAGGAGCCACCAGCACCCAACACCGAGCTCCAACCATCCCTGGTTTTGCCAGGAGCCTGCTCCTCAGGAAAAAAAGGGAACAATCCAAACTCCGCACGTCCTCGGAGAGCAACAGGCACACAACTTCCAGAGCTCCTCTGGTTGGAAGTTTTGGGACTGTGACCTCGAGCTCCTCCTCAAAGGAGACACTGGAGCCCTGGACACACAGAACTAATGGACCCTTCTGCAATCACATGGTCCCTGGGCCATCTCCTCATGGCAATTTTCTGCTCCGTGATCCCGGTTATTTGTGTCCCTGCCGGAGAAGCGGGATGCTAACAGATCCCTCAGCCGGCCCTCTGACCTCCCCTGGCAGGTTGGGGGCTTCCTCCCTCTCTGTTTTCCGTCTGTAAAATGAGGTCATGGCTTTGAACGAGACAAAAGGGCCTTTGCAGGGTGAGGAATAGCCCCGGGACAGCTGGGAGCGCTCAGCCCCATCACTCACAGCCAGGGCGTGCCCAGAGCTCAGAACACCCCCTCGGTGTGTCCCTGGCACGGGAATGGGCAGTGGGAATGGGCAAAAAGCAGGGAATGAAGCAAAAATCTCTAAAATATTTTAAACTGAGAGTTGCTCTGAGATCTCGCTGTCCCCCCTACTCATTCCCACCCTCCCCATCCCCCTCTGGCCATGGAGGGGGGTTCATGCCAACATTCCAAGGTATTTTCTGTCACACCAGCCATGGCCCAGCACCCTCTGCCACAGGGGGAGGAGGGCAGGGAATAACGGGAATTTTCTGGGGTGTTTTAAGGCAAAACCCACAGATCAGAGCTGTAAAGAAAAGCAGTTTTACGTGCCTGGGGTAGCGAAAGCTGCCCAAGCTCTGCCTCCTGCCTGCAGCACACCGACCCCTCGGGGTTAATGAGGGCCCTCAGATCACGGCTGGAGCACGGGGAGACTTCTCCTTATCGTGACAGAGCAGCCACGAGGCCTGGGTCTGAAAACGGGAGATTCCGCGATTTTATTTCTGCCCGATAATGGCAAAGATAAGGAGCAATCAGATTTTTATTTTGTAAGGCAGATAAGTTTCGCTGGGAGGTCTTGATGGGGAACTTAAGAAGCTTTTTCCTTTCTCCCTTCTCGCTATCAGTTTAACGTGGGGCGGGCTCCAAACGTGCAGGGATTTAACATTCACCACAAAACATAAAGCAGCAAGGAATATCTGGAAGGGAAATTTTCCACATTAAAAAAAAAAAAAACAACCCAAGGCTCAAAGCTGCCGTTTCTCCAGGAGGGGAATGGAGCGAGGCATTTTTACCACCCCCTCACTCCCCACCCAAACAGGAACCTCACTTCTATTTCGAGCCCTGGAAAGAACACCAGCCCTAAATTATTAGCTTTTTACTAATTAGGCATGGGGTTCAAGTTCAAAGCTGCCTGGATTTTGCAGAGCCCTCCGAGCAGGGGTTCTGTGGCGCGGGGCACAAAAGGGACGGGCAGCAAAGTGCCCTGAGAGCTGAAATAATTCCGTGTTTGCTGTTAAAAACCCTGGAATGGAAGTTTGTGCACCGAGGACTCGAGCAGGGGCAGGGTTTTCTCTCNGCTTTACCTGGGAAGTCATGGGGCCAGCGGAGTCTCAGGACTGGTTTTGGGGTGGAAAGGACGGTTCTGGTGTCCGAGCAAAAACCAGGGGCCAGAGCAAAGGCCAAGGCTGGACACGAGGCTGCAAACGCAGCCCCTGGGCCATGGATCAGCTGGAGCAGTGCAGGAACAAACTGGGGAGCTCTAGAAGGGATGAAGGCGTGTGTCCGTGACCCCAAACTGTGCCCACGCAGGGGTCAGACAAATTCCACCCCAGCAGGAGCCACCAGCACCCAACACTGAGCTCCAACCATCCCTGGTTTTGCCAGGAGCCTGCTCCTCGGGAAAAAAAGGGAACAATCCAAATTCCGCACATCCTTGGAGAGCAACAGGCACACAACTTCCAGAGTCCCTCTGGGCTGGAAGTTTTGGGACTGTGACCTCGAGCTCCTCCTCAAAGGAGACACTGGAGCCCTGGACACACAGAACTAATGGACCCTTCTGCAATCACATGGTCCCTGGGCCATCTCCTCATGGCAATTTTCTGCTCCGTGATCCCGGTTATTTGTGTCCCTGCCGGAGAAGCGGGATGTTAACAGATCCCTCAGCCGGCCCTCTGACCTCCCCTGGCAGGTTGGGGGCTTCCTCCCTCTCTGTTTTCCGTCTGTAAAATGAGGTCATGGCTTTGAACGAGACAAAAGGGCCTTTGCAGGGTGAGGAATAGCCCCGGGACAGCTGGGAGCGCTCAGCCCCATCACTCACAGCCAGGGCGTGCCCAGAGCTCAGAACACCCCCTCGGTGTGTCCCTGGCACGGGAATGGGCAGTGGGAATGGGCAAAAAGCAGGGAATGAAGCAAAACTCTCTAAAATATTTCAAACTGAGAGTTGCTCTGAGATCTCGCTGTCCCCCCTACTCATTCCCACCCTCCCCGTCCCCCTCTGGCCACGGAGGGGGGTTTATGCCAACATTCCAAGGTATTTTCTGTCACACCAGCCATGGCCCAGCACCCTCTGCCACAGGGGGAGGTGGGCAGGGAATAACGGGAATTTTCTGGGGTGTTTTAAGGCAAAACCCACAGATCAGAGCTGTAAAGAAAAGCAGTTTTACGTGCCTGGGGTAGCGAAAGCTGCCCAAGCTCTGCCTCCTGCCTGCAGCACACCGACCCCTCGGGGTTAATGAGGGCCCTCAGATCACGGCTGGAGCACGGGGAGACTTCTCCTTATCGTGACAGAGCAGCCACGAGGCCTGGGTCTGAAAACGGGAGATTCCGCGATTTTATTTCTGCCCGATAATGGCAAAGATAAGGAGCAATCAGATTTTTATTTTGTAAGGCAGATAAGTTTCGCTGGGAGGTCTTGATGGGGAACTTAAGAAGCTTTTTCCTTTCTCCCTTCTCGCTATCAGTTTAACGTGGGGCGGGCTCCAAACGTGCAGGGATTTAACATTCACCACAAAACATAAAGCAGCAAGGAATATCTGGAAGGGAAATTTTCCACATTTTAAAAAAAAAAACAACCCAAGGCTCAAATCTGCCGTTTCTCCAGGAGGTGAATGGAGCGAGGCATTTTTACCACCCCCTCACTCCCCACCCAAACAGGAACCTCACTTCTATTTCGAGCCCTGGAAAGAACACCAGCCCTAAATTATTAGCTTTTTACTAATTAGGCATGGGGTTCAAGTTCAAAGCTGCCTGGATTTTGCAGAGCCCTCCGAGCAGGGGTTCTGTGGCGCGGGGCACAAAAGGGACGGGCAGCAAAGTGCCCTGAGAGCTGAAATAATTCCGTGTTTGCTGTTAAAAACCCTGGAATGGAAGTTTGTGCACCGAGGACTCGAGCAGGGGCAGGGTTTTCTCTCCACACCGGGCTCCCTCTTGCCATTATTTGCCGGGGTAAAGTTCAGAGAGCCACAAACGAAGCAGAGAGAGAGAGAGAGAGACCTGTGATATTCCTGCTCCGGGCTGCCCCGGGCACTCAGCCAGGGCACTTCAGATGGGCTGTGCCCGCTGAGAGCTGGCAAAGGGCTGGTGCCCAGCACCTTCCCAGCCCATCCTGCCTGGCCTGGCACCCAGAGGCTCAAAAAGCCCCCCAAAAGCTCATCCTCGGCTATCAGCGGGCAGCGATGGAGGGCAGGGTCTGGGGGCAGCACAAGCGCAGCCCGTTGGCCGCGATCAGGGATGAAAAGAGGCCCTGTTGAATCATCTTCCCCGGGGCTGCCGCAGGACTGCTCCCAACAGCGCATTCTCCAGCCTCAATGGAGGCATCTCAAGCTCTGAGGCTGCAGGAATTTCCCCTGAAACAATATCCACGGGCTGGAAAGATTTAATAGCTGGGAAGCGTCCGTCCTTCCTTCCTCCCCTCCCTCCCTCCCTCCGGTTATCCCCCGTGTAATTCCTGCGCTCTCCTTTTGATTCGCACGCTCAGACCCGGCTCCGGACTGCGCCCAGCCTCTCTCCTAGAGCCGGCTTCAGTCAATTCCCATGAAAAGCCACCCTTCCAGGCCCATTAATTGCTCAGTCGGCCTTGGCCGGGGCACAGCAGCCTTTTGTTCCAGCGCCGCTCCAGCTGCTCCCGCCGCCCCTGGCGCACAGGAATCGTTTGTCACCAACATTCCCGAGCGCACCTCTGGAGCCCGGCGGCCGCACAAAGCCCTCCCCTGTCACGCCACGAGCCGGTACCTGGCACCGCAGCCCGCTGCCACTGTCACCTCCTTGTCCCTTTGTGCTCCGGAGCTCCGGATTTCTGAGCCGCCACCGAGCTCCCGAGGAAGCGCTCGCCCCGTGACCACAACAATCCTTTATTCTCTCCGCACAGCTCCGAATGGCAGAATTTGGTCATTTACGCCAGAACCCAGAGCGAGGTAGCGCGGTGGTCACAGGGAGAGCGCTGGCAGCACACTCGGTGGCAGCTCAGGGGCTGGAGAGGACCAGAAATCACTCTGGGTACCTCCTCTCCAGACTGAAGTGACCCCACAGCGCTGGGAGAGGGGAAAGAACAGGAAAACACCTCTGGAGCAGATCCTCCTCCAGAGGCAGATCCAGCCCAACATTCCCAGACTGAGCACTGCTGATGGAAAAGGCACAAAATCACCATCAGGGATAAAACCACTCCCAAGATCCAGTTAAGGTTTGGTCACACCCATTTCAAATCTCACCAAAGAGCCAGTTTCTGCTCATTAATCCTAAATTAAGAAAAGGCAATTAGGATGCAAAACAGCATCAGAGCCGAGGCCTGATCCTCACCTCAGCTTCTTCACGCAGCAAGTGAGATGCCAGCAGGATTCACTGCTGATGTTCGGGAAGGGAAAGCGCGATCCAGGGATTTTCTTGCACGCCCCATTTCACCCGAAGTCTCAAGCCATAAATCTAAAGCAGGATTTCGGTGCTGCCCACGGCTCTGTGCACGTTATTCCTGAGCTGCCTCCAGCCTGCTCTGCAAGAACATTAATGCCCTCTGAGTGCTGACAACCCGCACGGATTTGAGTCACGGCACTCATTATGTTTCTGTTTTTCCTGAAGTCCCAGCTCCTGCGGACAAACCACCACAGAGAACTTCAGCTCCCAACAAAACAAAGGTGGGGAAAACCCCCCCAAAAAACAGCGCCCTTGATCGAAGGGAAAAAAACTTTTACACCTCACAAACCGACCCCAGCGCCCGGCATTGTTTTAAGTTGCTATTTTCAAATAAACCTCATTGCTTTGCCAGAGGCCACCCTTAAACCTCCTGAGCATTCCAGCCCTGGCAAGGAGGAGAATTCAACTGCGAGTCACCGAAAGCCGGCTCTGAAATCCCCAGATGAACAACCCACAAGGCTTCCCTGGATGAAGGACGGGGCCAGTCCTTGGGAAGTGGGCTAAGGGCACTTTCTTTTAGCTCATGTGCAGCCACGGAGAGGAAGAAAAACGGTTCAGAGCTGCAAATCAGGCACCTGCTCCGTGCTGCGTGTGTTCCAGCCGCCCCCAGCCCCGAGACAAAGGAGCCTTTGGGACCACATTCCTCCATCGCAGCCCTTATTTTGCCAGACAATATTCACGGGGGTCTGTTTCTCCTCTTCTGCAGGCTGGCAAAACGTTAAGCAAATATTTGGGAACGGCGAGAGGAAGGGACGTTTTGGGGTATGAAAACAAGGAGGAAGGGCACAAATGAGGGGACCTCCAAGGAACACCGTGCAGATAAACGAGAGCGAGACGGTGGCCTCAGAGTTCCGCTGAGCTTTGTTTTCTGAACAAGCAACTCCTCAGCTCAGCGGGTTGGGCACATCAGCAACTCCTGCAGCCCCACGACACAGGATCAGCTCCTTCCAGCAGCGAGGAGCAACAGCAGCACCAGGGACAGGACGGGTTTCACATCATCAGGCTCAGATAACCGAACGCTGGGGCACAGAGATGTCAAAATAATCCCGTAGTTCGCTGCTTTCCTGTTCTTTCCTTTATGGTGAGCGCGAGATCGCGCAGCTTCACCTTGCAGGGACGGCTTTAAAACTTCCCCCTGCTTCTTAAAAGCCAGGATTCCTCCCTGAGGGTCTCCATCCCCTTTCCCAGCTGAGCCAGGGGGTCCCTGTTCTCACATGGGCAGTCTGGACGTCTGATATGAAGCAATCAGAAACCAAGACATCAGCACTGAGGAGAGCTGACAGCTGCTCACGAGCTTCTCATGACTCCCTTGCTCCACACTCAGCTTTAATCATGAGTTGAGCACGGCTGAGGGGTCACAAGACTTGCCAGGGTGGCTGTTTGGGCTGAGTTTTAGCTGTTTGGGCTGAGTTTTAGCTGTTTGGGCTGAGTTTTAGCTACCAGGAGCTGTCCTAGGCTGGCTGCCCGCTCCAGGAGCCACAGGGCACCATCACCCAATGGGATTATTTCCAACCAGAGGAAATCCCAGCCCATTTTGGGTTTCTGTGTCTCCCTCTCCACCCCCTCTGCTCCTAATAAGGCTCTACACCTGCAATTCCCTGCTTACCCCGAGCTCCATCTCCCACCCTTGCCATCCTGGCTTCCTCAGAGCCTCAAATCCAGCACAAACCTCCCCAACTTCCACCCTCAAATCCAGCACAAACCTCCCCAACTTCCACCCTCAAATCCAGCACAAACCTCCCCAACTTCCCCCCTCAAATCCAGCACAAACCTCCCCAACTTCCACCCTCAAATCCAGCACAAACCTCCCCAACTTCCACCCTCAAATCCAGCACAAACCACTCCAAATTCCACCTCGAATCCAGCACAAATCTCCCCAACTTTCACCCAGCAGGTCAAGCTTTGCTTTGATGTTGCCCCAGCCAAGATGAGGAGACACCAACGCATTAAAGAGCGCCTAAAGCAGCCCCAGAGCAGCCCCTCCTTGGGGATAAACACAAACCCCACTCATACCTCTCAGAGCTCCTCTGGAAACCTCAGCCATCCCCACTGAGACAAAATCAGTGTAAAACTCAGAGGGGAGCAAACCAGAGGAGGAAAAGAGACCCTGAGCACAGCACTGAAGTGATTTTTTATTTCTGAGAGCCTGCACTCCCAGTGCCATCAGCCCCGAGAGCCCAGCCATCGCCCTGAGCTCCGTGCTGAGGCTTCAGCTGGAGAGGAGAGAGATGAAACTCAGGGAGGACAAACCAAAAGCACCCCTCCTCCCCTCCCCAGCACTGCCACTTGAGTGCTCCAGCGAAATAAACAGTTTGGGGAAGAGGTTACCAAGAGTTTACGCTAAACATCATTTCCTAGGGACTCTGGCGAAGATGAAGCAGACCCAGGGCTGTATTTTTTAACTCAGAGATCAGACCAGTGATTCCAACCTCTCCCTCCATGGATACAGCGTGGACATGGACAAAAATCTGCTGAGAAAAACCGATTTTGCTCCTTCAGAACGATGCCACCGGTGGAGTTTGTCTGGAGCACTCTGAGGCGCCCGGAGCTGCTTCACTCCAGGGATGATGAGTGGTGGAACCGCTTCACCCACGGGATGGTGCCGCTGGCTCCGGGCGGGTTCTGCACAGCCACAACCTCCCAGCAGCCTCCCGATGCTGGGGAGCACCTGGAGGCTCAGGTGCTTTAATTGGGACCTCATTAAGGGGACCCAGCACCCACAGAGGTCACTGCACAGCCCCCGGCCGGAGGGGAATACCCCCAGAGCAGCCGCAGCAAAGAGAATTTCCTCCCTAAATCCCAAGATCCGTTTATACCCTGAAACACAGGGATTTACATCCCCTGCAAAGCTCTCATTTAATTTGCTATTAATGCTGGAGATTCTTGTTATCCATATCAAATTTCTAAGCCTTTTATTTCCAACCCCCCCCCAAATCCCATAAGCCAAGCGCTCTTGGCTTCCACGGCGTCCCGTGGTAACAAAATCCAGAGTTTTAGGCACTGCCTGGGATCCCAGGCTGGGCAATCTGGCTCCAGTGCCACTCCCCACGAGGGGAAGGAGCTCTGGATGATGCCAGAAAGTCCAGGTAGCATCACATATTTAAAAGAAAAAAAAAAAAAGAAGAAAGAAAGAAAGAAAATTGCAGGTGGGGTGAATAATAGAAAAGGTTTCAAGGCTGGTACACGTTTTTCAGGAGTGCCTGCATGACTTCAGGTCATTTGGGTACTTTTGAAGTTCTTACTCAGGTTCTATTTCTATAAATTCCGAGTTATTCTCCTGCTACACACGTAAAGGCTGCTCTCCTGAACCACATCAAGAACCAGAACAGGGCAAAAATGGGATTTTTGAACCTGGCCACTTTCTCTGACAGGTCCAGGTGAGCACCAGGAAAGCTCTTCCTGATCTGTTTCCCTCCCAATTTTTTGTTTGTTTGTTTTTAACATAAAAATGGAAATCAAGCATCTTGCCAGGTCTGGCCATCACCAGCATAAAATTAATAAGTTTATTTTAGCACTTTTCCCTTCCTCCTAAAGCTGTCATCCATGGGAAGAGAGATGAATCCTTTAGTTTATATTTATCACAAACAACTACAGCGTTTTACCACCAAAATCCCGACTCCTGCCGAAGTCAGGAATCCCTGGAATCACCCCCATTACGGCATTTAGGGACGGCTGTCGAGGAGCTGAAGGGGACGCAGCAAACCCAAGCCTACAACCAGGTGTAGTGAAAACTCCCCTCTGCCAGCTGCCGCCTCGCTCGGATCCCGAGGATTCACTGACCTGTCCCTGCAAGCCTCCAGGATTTCTGGGAGTCCATCCCGCTTCCCAAACTCTCTGCCCGCTCAGAAATCTTTAAACCAACGCGGTCACCGCGAGGATGTCCCTGCAAGGACGAGAAGTTCGGGCAGCGCTGCGGGCACTGTCCCGGGGCTCGCAGGACACCCTCCCCCGGCCCCACCTGCGGCCGCTCCCGACGCGAGAGGGGTTTTTGTTTTCCCGCAGCAGCTCCAGCGCAGGAGCATCAACCCCGGAGCGCTTCCTCCTCCTCCTCCT
>VZTH01019156.1:0-54089 GCA_013397815.1 Aleadryas rufinucha
TTGATTTTAAGACCAAGACAAGGAATCACAGGCAGTGTGGAGAGTGAGGATGGTGCTTGGGATGTGCCGGTGTGAGGGACAGTGGGATTGACACGGCAGCTCCAGGACAGCACAGAGGGGTGAAGGACACCTTGGCACTCCTGGCAGCTCCCTAAACTGCTCTGGGGGGCTGAACATGCTCTAAGGAGAAGGGACTGCAGTTGTGATTGAGTCCTTCCTGGAGTATTTTATGGAGGGAAATCTCTTATTGCCCAGAGAAGATGGGAATTCCCCATCCCTGGAAGTGTTCAAGGACAAGTTCACCAGAGCTTGGAACAACCTGGTCTGGTGGAAGGTGTCCCTGCCCATGGCAGGGGGTGGAATGAGATCAGCTTTAAAGTCCATTCCAACCCAAACAGTTCTGGGATTCTGTGTATCCATCCAGGAAAAATGGGATGATAGACCTGTGGCTGCAGGGTGAGTTTCAGTCAGATGTGAGAACTTGGGAGTCACCAAAACTCTTCCCGAGCCAACTGAAAATACTTGCACACATTCCTCCATGCTCTGCTCCTGCAGCACATGAACCATGTGAGATTTGCACATCTCACCAGTGGAGCACTTTGGGGAACAAAAAGTATTGGTTTTATGATATCCAGTACTGGGCTGCTTCCAGCTACTCTGAGATTGTGTGACTTTCTCTCATTTTTTATTAATTAAAGCCGACTCTCCTATCCCAGTGTGAGTTACTAAGAACCCTTTCCCTTTCATCCCTTCATCCTTCCTAGGGATGTTCCCCTCCCAGGAGACTTTGAGTGCAGCACTTGAGATTCAATGGAAGGAGCCAGACAAGACAGGACATGTTGTACAAATATTCCATTTTCATTTTTATCTGACTTTCCTGCAGTCAGAGGACCAGCACAGCAGATTTCACTAGCAGTCCCTCAGCATGGCTGCTCTCTGATTGCTCAGCACCAGCTTTCTTATAGAACAGCTTTTAAGGTTTGATTACTTTTTTACAACCTTAAAGTTATTCCTCCTATGTAAATCACAGTAACACCCACCTGTGCATCTGCCACATGAAGAAGGTTATTGGACAGAAAGCTGTTTTGCAAATTTTCATAGTTCCCAACTCTGTGCTTGGGGAAAGTTGCTGTGGGAATTTTCATCTGATGAAAGGTCAGTTGGGAAATGTGAGGTCTGACATTTCTGTTTTGCACAGACAGCTATAATTATCTTCATACCTTTTTTTTTTGCTCCACACTTATTGAAAACAGATTTAAGGAAAGAAAAAAGAAAGCAAAACTTTAATTCAAAACTCCCTAGAAGAAAATGCAGACTATTTCCATGAGCTCCCCAGCCAGACCTGAGCTTTATGTTATTCCTGCCTATAACCAACTTCTGTCCATCTTGCTGCCTGTAGAGATCCTGGGACATCTCCTTTATCCTGAGGTTGTGTATAAATAAATAGATGTATAATAAGAAAACAAGAGTGACCTGAGTATGCCCAGGTCCCAAAGCACAATGCCCAGGGAAGAACTTAGAGTGAAATGATGGTTCATCTTCTATTCTTCTCAGTATTTTCATTATTAAGCTCCAGCTATCAACAAAAAAAAATTCCTTTTGATTCAAAAAATAAGGATTATTTTTCTCCCTTCCCCAATGGATGTTGGTTGCCTCAGTGGAAGAAGCTCCTCTTCCATTGCCAATGAGTTGTGATGAAAGGTCCAGGGCAAGGGAAGGAAAACAGCCCCTGGCTTAAGTGCAGCAGCCTGTCCCAGGTGGGATCCTTTGGCATCAGCTTTATTTGCCAACAAACCAATGTTGTTCCTAACTCTTCTTTACTCTGACCAAACCAAATCCGCTCAGCAGTGTGTAAAATAAGCATAACTGGCCTCCTTCTATAGAGTGGAATTCCCTCTGGCTCCATAGATCCATCCTCTTTCCAGGAATCTTGTGGATATAAGGAGCAGTGCTTTGTGGTGGGAAGTTCTGCTTTATTATAGCTTTTTGGTCAGTGCTTTCTCTGCTCAGCTGCATTTCCATCCCTGCTGTGGATTTCGTTTCCAGCTGGTGCCAAACACCAAAAGAGATGTTTATAGATATTTATGGGTTTGGCCTTTCCGCTTTGCACATAGCTTAGAGATACAGCAAATCTGGCTTTAGGATGCCTGGTACCTGGTAAGAATTCAGTATTCTCCTAGTTTAAAGTCACTGAGATGTGTTTGGGATATCAGGGGACGTTAAATCCATCCTGATTGACTTTATCCTGGTTCAGGGTTTCTCTGTGGTACTGCTGTGCTTTTATGCTTGGTCTGATAGGCTCTGCTGCCCTGCTGCTGGCAGGGAGCCACGGAAAACTGGCACAAACCCCACTTTGGGGGTTCTGGCTGACTTTAGAAACATCTGATCCCGTGCCCACACCTGATCTGGATCAAACTGTGCCGTGGGCTGATCTGGTGGTGCATGACCTGGTGCTGGTGTAACTCTGAATAACCTGGAGATGAACCTGGTATGTTCAGACTGCTGCTGGTTTCTGTCCTGAAAACAAGTCTAAGAGCATTTACATGTGAAGGGATACACAGGATGAAATAGCAGCACTGTTACATTTTCTGAGCTGCAAAATAGCATCATTTAAAGAAAGTTTTCATGGATAAGCCATACAGTCCTAGCAATTATTGAGTACTTTAAATTCACACCAGTTTATCAGCCTTTGTCTCTGCACAGTGTCAGGTAGCCATCCTTTTTTATTTTAAATTAAAGTTTTATCCCTAAGTCAATGTGAAACTCAGTTCTGGGTACCAGAACAGAGCCAAGGTGGCAGGAGGGGGATCTCTGGCACAGCCAATTGTTTTGGACTAAAACCTTTGTGAGAAAGCACGGCCTGACTCCCTGCCAGCCCTGCCCTCTCTGCTCTGCTCCCCAGCTTCAGGTTTAAGACCTTTATCCTGAATAAAGCCTAGGAAAATATATTGAAAGAAAGGGTTGTAGCTGACAAATGGCCATTCTTGCTGTGACTATCTCTTCACTCATTCACTCTGGTCTGCCAAATGTCTGGTTGCTATTTTCATTTACATGGATGCTACTTCATGGCATTGCTGTGCCCATTCAAAGCATTCCCAAAACTCCTGTGGGAGTGCAGAGAGCCTTGAAGAGTGTTTGAAGGTTAGAGAGTGGTGGTTGTTGGTTCATTTTTAAACTTTGTCTAAGTCTGTAAGGAAGTGCATCTTCCAAACTCTTTTTAGAGAATTTTCAACATATTTTTCTACTAAAAGTATTTTTGCATCTGTTCTTGCTTTTTCAAGTTGGTTCTGAGTTTAATTCAAGCAGAATGTTTTCATGCTTTCATCTAAAAATAGTTTGCCTGCATTTTTTACCCATTAGTCCAAAAGAGGCTGTGGCTCTGTTCTCCCACCTCATCATCCTGTTCTTCCTCAGAGGGCAGCAGCAATGCCAAGCTGTAAAGATCCATTCCAGTGCTGCTGTCCGGCCTCTCAGAGCAGCCTCACGTAGTTCTGCTGGCAGTGCACAATCCAGCCGTGGGTCTGTGATGTGGTTGAACCTATTGAGAAGTTGCTGAGGTGTCTTTGGTGGGTTCAGTTCCTCTGCTCTGCTCCATCAAGGCACTACAAACACCACTGCTGCTGCAGTACGGGCTCCTGGAAATGCTTGGTGATGGCCTGTAAAGGGAAACTGAAAAATGGGATATCTGGTGACAGACTGGGGGCACGGGACCCAAGGAAGGGGAGCCATCACTAGGAACCCAAATATTCATGTTTGCACCAAACTGTGATTTCCCAGGAGTGCTGTGAGTGGCTGCACAGAGTTCAGGAAATCAGGAAATCCCATCAGCAGAAACAACAGCATGTGGAGGGGAACTGGTGTAAGTTTGGTCCCTTAGAGCAGGAAGTGAGACAGGAGGCAGGTTTGGAAGAGCAGCCAAGGGACCCCTGCTGCCTTACTGGGGTGGGATGCAGTAAATAACTGCTAGGTTTGTATCCTACACAAGAAGTGCAGTCCCCTGACCAGCCTGTAGCTCCTGTTTAGTCTGGCCTTGTTTCCTCAGGTGCTTGCTGCCTGGGAAGTTGATGCTGGCAGATTGTGCAGAGGCAAACCCGACACCAGGGAACTTCTGAGGGCTCCCCTTGGCACAAATCCTGGCAGCCTGTGCTCAGTTAGGATCAAGGCTCCCAAATTGATCTGAGGACCATTTCCTGCCTATCTCAGATACTTATTGATGATGGTGTTGATAGTGCTGAGAAATCTCTGCCTTTCTCCAAAGCCATGCTGGGAGAAGTTGTGTTTTTGGAGAATGCTCCCGTTCTCTCACTGCTCAAGTTTGTTGTGGGCTTCCATGAGAATTCAGCCTGTGGCTGTTGCATTTGGGGAGCTGGGGTCTTTGGATACTTGAATGAGGGGAGTGTCTCTTTTATTTTGTTAATGAAGTTTTCAAATGATTCTGCAACTGCTATTGCTATTGTCTTGAGACAATATTCAATTTATTTGCTTTATTTCCATATATTCATTGACTAATTTCTGTGCTGCTCTGCAGAGCCTGCCTGCCTGAGTTGTAACCCTTCTTAATTTCAGTTTGTGTGAACTTGGAGCCATCTGTAAAAGGTATCAGTAACTTAATGATTTCAGGGC
Organism: Aleadryas rufinucha; assembly: GCA_013397815.1. NCBI lineage: Eukaryota > Metazoa > Chordata > Aves > Passeriformes > Aleadryas > Aleadryas rufinucha. The sequence goes on from VZTH01019156.1 coordinate 4,624, forward strand.
TTGAGCTGTGAAAGCTGAGGTGGTTTGAAGGTTTATCACAGCACAGAAGTGACCAAACATCTCTGGGTTTGCCAGACCCTTTGGAGTTTCATCAGCTAAGAGGCAGCATCAAAGATGTTCCCTGAATTTGAGTGTAAATTGGGATTTAAATGACTGGGGAGGCAGGTGGTGCCTGGAACAGAAGCAAAGGAATCTCCTGGATGGTGCTGGGAAGGGGGAGGAAAAGCCATTGCTGTGTGTGATCCATGACTGTATCCATGCCCTTCCCGTGGCTCTGGTCTGTAGGATTCAGGAATCCTCCCTGTGGTCTTGCTGAACATGTTCCTGCACTTGCTTGGCCTTGTTGTGACTTTACTCTCTTTGGCCACAGCCTTGCAAAGCGCCTCACCCTGATGGAAACCACACGCACTGGGACCGAAGGGACCGATCAAACAGGGCGCAAGGGGTGGGCAGGCCTCGTTGTTTTAACAAGGAAAACATTTCTGAGGGGATCTTCCAGAAAACCACGCTTCCTCCAAAGCCTTGGAACTGAGTGTTCAGCCCCTGGGTTATGCTGGTTCTCAGTTATCTCCGAGGGAAGAACAAGTCAGGCAAAATTTGGAATTAAAATGAGCTCTGTTCTTTGTTGCACATCCCTGGTTTTGGTTAAGGACACAGAGAGGTGTAACCACGAGCACCAGAGTCTTCACACACCTTCTAGAAATTATTCTGTCCAGGGGAGATGTTGCTGTTAATTTTGCTGACACATCTGATTGTGCCCCACTGGTTCATAAAAATTCACACAAATCCTCAGTGTTGTTGTGCTTGAGTTACTAAAATAAATAACAGTGTGAAGGAAATTGGTGGTGGAGGGCATTAGAGGACTGATAATCCCACCAGCTCAAGGGTGGGAAGGGAAATATTGTAATGTTTGAATTACCAGGTGTTATATCATTATTTCTAGAGTGATGTCTGTCACAGATGTGTTTCTGAGGTCACACCATTATTCAGCCTTTAACAGAGTTGTTTCACCTTTTCTGAGCTTTTTGTCTGGATTTGTTCTCCTATCAAATTCTTCTTTACTAAGGAATAAAACAGTTTCCAAGACATCATAAGTTTATTTGTGTAAGACACAGAAATTGGCCAGCATTGACATGTAAATAAATACATTTATAGGGTATGTTACTTCTGTTTGATTAGTCACAAACAACAGTTAGCTCCTGGCAGGGACAGAGGAGGAATTCAGCAGGAGAAATAGATTCAATTACTTGTAGAATTTTGACTTCTACATTTTTAATGAAGTCTGGATAGTTTCATAATAGCCTTATATAAATCTGGTCAAATACATGTGGATTGTTACCATGAATTTGGTTATTTTTTAACCAAGCTCCCATCATACAACAAACAAACAGTAGATATTGTATCATGAATAATATTTCCCATCAAAATTACCAGATTTCAAGTGTGGTTTTGCAGTTCTGTTACATCTAATACCAAGATTTTTAACTCTTACAAACTCATCTTCTCTTTTTCACCATTGCAGTTGCATCTTTTATTAAATGCTGGATGGTTTATGGTTACTTTTTCACTATTTTAAGCCAAATCTGTGTTTGTGTTTCTGTAGTTCTGGGATTTTATTGTGTCGCCTTGCTACATTCTAATTTGTGCATCTTGCTTTATAGAAGTTATTTGCTACAAATAAGTAGCTGTATCTTGATTTATATTGAAAATTACTTGATTTTAGCTACAGAAAACACAACTATCAGCCAGCAGCATTTAATTCCTAGTCTGTAGTAGTCTTGAACTGATTTGAAAAGGTATTGAGATAGAATTTCCTCTCATTTTTAGTCACAAATTTCTGTTTATTCCACAAGTACCACCCTCATTGCTGTTGTCTGGGCTCATGTTTAAATCCCTCCCCACAGCTCTGGCATTGCAGGGCCTGCAGATGGATGGGAACAGGCTGCTTCCAATGGTCAGGCCTCTAAAATCTGCTGAAACCTGCTCAGGGCCCAGCAAAACTTTTAAGTATATTTGATTTTATGGAGAAAAAAGCTAAAAGTTTGCTGGCAGCACCCCATTTTTCATTAGGGAATCGAGTTTTCTGCTTCTAACAGTTCTTCAAAGTAATCAACAAAACTTCTGAGGGGTGATCCCACCACAGAAAGGGGGAAATTTGCTTTTGGTGTAAATTTAAGCCTGTTTTGACTCAGTGCAAAGGAGGAAGAATTCCACTGCTGTCAGTGGATTTCTGTCATCACAAAGCAGGTCTCTGCACTCTCCCAGAGCCATGAGCACAAGGCATGGCACCATAGTGCTTCTTCACTGCCTCTGCCAAATTTTAATGGCATTTCTTGGCACCTTGGGGAAACTGGATAAGGCTGAAGTTCCAAGAGTCACATTGTAATGGCTGCAAATGTTGTTTCTATTTGATATCTTCAGCAGACATCCCCCCAAAGAAACATTTTTGGCCGTAGTTTTCTGCCCTGATCACCACGGAGCTGTGGGGAAGACAAGAGCTGAGAGTGGGAAGTCTCAGCCCTCCTGCAGAGTGTTCCCAGCTGGGCAAAGCAGCAGCCCCAGTGCAATCCCAACACATCCAGCACGTGGAAAAGGGGGATCTGGTTTCCTGGAGTCTGTTTGGGTTTTATTTGTGACCCAGTAGGTGTAGTAATTCAGCATTACTTGTTCCAGTAGAACATGTACTAGGAAAGAGCTAAAGATTTTTACTCAATGAGTATTAACTCCCCTTCTCCATATTCTCCAAGAGGCTTTGTTGGCAGGTTTTTTTCTAGCTAAAAAGAGAATTATTGGCTAAGTATTAGCCACAGATGTGCTCCCTGATACCCAGATTTGACTCCACTGGGTGTGCAGCGGGTGGGATGATCGAATAGAAGAATTGAAGAATTCTTGGGCATCTCCAGTTGTTTCCCAATAAACTCACAATAAATATTCTACTCCTAAGTGACCTAATCCTCCTTATGTCGAGCTCAAAGCAGAAGTATGACAATAAAACCTCAAAACACTTTGTTATCCTGACACTTCCTCTCCTTTTCCTCTAAAGATGCATCTTTCAGCCAATTTGCTTTTTGTTCCTAAATCTCTCTCCAGATCCAGCCTATAGCATAACTCTGTACTTTGGTTCATTTTCAGATGGCAAGGTTGTATTTTCAGTTGTGTGTGCAGTTGCTATTGACTTATATCAGAGCTTTGTCCAAAACTGTGATTGCACACATCTGTTCCTGCCATGTATTCACATCAGTGACCAAGGGACAACTTGGTTATTCCCACCTCTCTCTGGGACAAATCCTACCTGCAGTTAAGCAAATGTTTAGAAAATACTATTAGTTCCTCCTCAGCTTGATGTAACACTGGTCTTAACACTGAATTGGAGAAGATAAAGTATAAATTGAGTATTATTCATTTTATTCCAAGGAGAGTGTGGCTTGTTAGGACAAGGAGTGAAGGAGGAGATGTTAAACTCAAATCTTGAGGTCTTGTCTCTGCTTTATGTAGTTGAAACTACATAAATTGAAAATACTTGTGTGTACTTGAAATGCACTTGAAAGTTCCCAGAGCAGTTTTCACAGGAATGGAGTTTTGACAACATTATCTTTGCCAACATTTGCCTTCCCTCAGACGTTGTATGATGTGTTTTTAGTTGCCACTGTCTGCCACGAGAGTGGTTCTGTTTCAGTGGCACTGGAGTCATTTGTGAGTGTTGGAATGAAATGCTTGGTGTAAAAACAAGATTTGACACCAGTCAAATTCGTCACCCCCTTGTTTGGAGCGTGGTTATTGCTGGCTCACCCTCGCTCAGGGTACGGGCACAGGCAGAAAACACCTCTGGAGTGCCCAACACTTCACCAACTCATGAACTGGTTCTGTCTGCGTGGAACTGGGAATTTTCTGTCTGTTTTGACAAGGATAATCTGAGTTTTAGCAAAGATATTCTCATGCCACCAGACTTGCATAAACTGAGGACATTTTCTGTAAATATTCCATAGCAATTGTCCCTGTTGCAGTCTGTAGAAAGCTCTGTGTGTTACTCACACCTTTTCTTGCTCGAGGCAGTTCTAGTGAGGAAATGGTGTGGTGTCAGTATTTATATCAGTTGGGAGGGTGGGGTACCTTGCCTGACCCATTTTATTTTGGCTGAATTGTCCTGTGACACCTGTAGATGAAGAAAGTTTCATTTCAAACTCCTTAGCTTTAGCTGGCAAGCCCAGCAGCTGATATCTGTGTCTGGTTTGACACATGATCATCCAAGAGGCTCCAAAGAGCAGCTGGTTATCAGTGTGGTACCTGTTCTATAGGCACAGGATTCACAGGAGCTCTTTCTGCCTCCAGAGATGTTTTTCAGTGCACTTTGCATGGTGATACTTATCACATGAGCCAAAAGATTTTCCATGGAGTGGATTTTGTAGCCAGAGCTTTCCCTGGGATCTCGTGTGTGACAGGGAGGTTGGTGCTCACCCTGCTCTCTCTGCTCATTACTGTGATTGAAGGAGTGAGACCACACCAGCATTAGCATTGATTCTGAAGAATTGGTAATTACAGACAAAAAGCCTGAAGATGAAGTTCTGTAATTGTCAATATTTCGCTGATAATCTGCCAGAAAAAATAGAGAACTTTTAAACCATTTTCAGTGGCTGCCAATTAATTTAAGAACCTGCTCCCATGCTGTGTTGGAGCCAGAAAATCTGGTAATCAGAGCAAAGACAATCTCTGCCACTTCTGTTTCTCAGCTGCTTCTCTTGGGATGCAAATGGCAATACAGAATTTCCTTGCAAAGGCAGAAATCCAAATAATTATCTGGATTATTATACATCACAGTCTTTCTGTGATTTCAAATCTCATCAGGACTCAAGAATGAAAGATGTTTGTTTCAGGCTGTGTCCTCACCCCCTAAAAGAAAGCACCAAAATCATGAACAAATCACCTGCCTGTCACCAGAGGAGATCACCCAAACTTCTGAGAGGTGGCAAAAACCACTGAGCAGTTAGAAACAGCAATTGCTAGAAAAGATCTGAGTTTGAACTTGAAAACAGTCCAGTCTCAGGCTCCCAGGCTGCCTGTTCCAACTGGGCCTGGTTGTTCTCACTGCAGAACAATGGAAATGAGAGGGAATGGAAAGTCCCTGCACAACAGAACCATGGAGGGTTTCAGTGCACCTGCACTCCCCTCTTCTGTCTGTGGGTCTCTCTTGTAAAAGGTAACATGGAAATGTTGTAGGAAAAGGTAGAAAAGACAATGTTACAAAAAAAGTTGCAACTGTCACAGCCCTAAGTGAGATGGGGATTCTGTGCCAGGAAATGGAGGAGGGGTTTTGAAGGGTTTGGTTATTTTATCATCCCAAGCAATGGTTCATCTGTGAGTCAAAGGTTTTTGTTTGGTAGCTTGTTCCAAGAGGCAGAACTGAATGTTGACTTCTGGTCCCTTTTGATCTCCAGAAAGGTTCAGCTCCAGACTGTGCAGGCAGCTCTTCCTTCATTGCAGACTAAATGGAAGCTTGAACAAAGGTGTCCCGTTTGAATCTGGGCTCACATTTGGTCTCTGGGGCAGCTCCCTTTGTCTGTCCTTGTCAAATCCTCCTTCACGCTGCAAAATCTGACTGAGCCATTGTGTGTGTGAGCCTTGCCCTCGTGCATGGGCTGGGGAGCAGAAGTGCTGCCCTGTGTCAGAGTTATTGTTATTGGTGCTGTGGATTTCCCTGGCTCACCTGGCAGCCTCTCTCCACCTTTAACTCCAGAGTTTGGTTTTCACAGTGTATTTTGGATAAAGCAGAAAGAAGTGGAGGAATGTCTAGAGATGTTGAAGCTTTGTGTCATTTGCTGAGGTGCTTGTATGCCTGATTAATTATTGCTTAATTATAAACCCTCAGGGTCATACTTTTCACCAGTGAGAAGAAAATGTTACGCAGACTGCCAAGAAATATCAGATTTTCCATCCCAGCTGTTTGCTGATTAAATGGCTGCACCACGAATTTAAGAGAGCTGTTCAGCTGCACTTGGGGATGCTTTGCCTTTTGTTTATCCCTCTAATGTCATGCCAAACAGAACCTCTACTTTCCCTCTCTCTGGACAGAGGATTTTTTGGTGTCTAGCAGCAGTGGATAGGTACAGCTGAAATGACACACTTGGTGCTCCCATTTTGCATCCCACAATGTTGCTGTGCCCACTCCAGGGGGACAGAAATTCAGTAATACTCACACTATGTACTGGGCAAAGGAACAGTGAAATTCTTTCTTTTTTCTTTTTCTATTTAAAGACAGAACAAAACTGTTCAGAAAACTTTGGAAAGGGTTTAGATGGCTAAAGTAATGGTGGTGCTCCTGTTCCTAATTTCCCAGGTCTTTTCAAAAGCATGGAAACTCGGTCCCTGACATTGAAGTTCACAAACACCCTCAAGTCTGTTCTGATGCACTTGCTGAGAGTATTTTGGAGCCACGAGTAGCAGAGTTACCATTGCCTGTGTGAAAAACAGACCCTGGGTTTGGTCTTGCTCTCTGCAGAGCTGCTCTGTGTGAGGTGTAAGGGGCAGTTTTGATCCCAGGGCTCTTTTTGACATCATATTCCAGAGTAAAAAGAAGATGCAGTTTGGAGAATTGGTGACTCCTGGGCTGCTGGGGTAGAGAAGGACTTCCAAAAAATTGAAAATAGTGATTGATGGAGAACTTGCAGGTCCCTAACAAAGCACAAAGCAAAGACAGAAAGGATGAGAGTAAGAGTGGTTTGTGCAGGTTAAATGATCTTTAGTCTGTTGTAAGAAAGGAGCACATTAAACTGGGGATTTATCAACAGCAGAGTCATGGAATGGACATGCAACGTGTTTGCTGCTGCTTTGACGTTTGTCTCTGGCAGAGAACTTCACAAATATGAAGATATTCATGACAAAAAAAAAAATTGGGGACCTGAGAAGAGCCCAGGTCAGAAATCTGGGAGTGAGTGACCTCTGAGGAGCTGCTGAAGCAGGTTTAGAGTGGTGGCTGAGGGGAGCAATGCTGGTGTGTTTGTAAGAGGAGGGCAGTGAACACACTGCTCTGAGCAAAGAAACAGAATAAAAACCAGCAGGTAGGAGAATTCCAGATTTAGACATTTTTGAAACATGCTAAAATGCTGATAGTTGTTCACTGGAAGAGATTCTTTAAGGAGAGTCTCTGTTGTTGTAGATTGCAAAATCCTGTTGGGATAAACACCTGTTAGGATTGTGCAGAGCTATTCTAGCACCACATCTGGGGGTTTAACTTCATTTTCTGTCAACTGTATAATGAGTCTGTGCAGAAATAAAAGGCCAAATTTCCATTAAAAGACAACATTAAGAAAGTTTTCATTTTTGTTCAGCTGTGCTTTATAGCACAGCTGAACAAAAATGAAAACTTTCTTAATGTTGTCTTTTAATGAAAATTTGGCAACTTAATAGTCCAGAATGATGTTCACTTTGTCTTAGGACAGGAAACAAAGACTTGTTAGATCTGGGCTGGCCCATGTCACTGACCTGTGTAATTCAAACTGTGCAGTAGGAGTGCATGTCTTAAGGGTATCAGAAACAGGAGGACACCTGACTTAAAAAGCAAAGTACAGTTGTCTCTAGCAAATATCTTATCGCTGATGGCGATATGAGGGAGGGCCTCCTCCAACCTGGGGGAGGCCGAAAGTCCTGGCCAGAAAGTGAAAAGACGAGCGGAGTCTCCGAATTTCTTGCTTCAGATCGTTGTTTTAATGAGCGTTATCAGAGAGACAGAGTGCCAAGCGTGGCACCCTGGTAGCAGTTCAAGAGAGGCGCGGAAAAAAGAGGAGAAAGAGCAAAAAAGGAAGCTTATCTCAAATTCTTGCCCCTTTTAAAGGCAAATCCCCCAACAGAATTCTGAAACGAAACATATTTTCTTTTCTCTACCAATACTCTGTAACCTCAGCTTGAATATCCGGAGGAAATGCGGATATTTCTGTCCAATCAGTCTAAATCACCTTGCTGCAGAATATGGAGGTGTAGAAGAAGGAAAAAATACCCATGGAAAACAACAACTGTCCTCCATCTTGGCTTTTTTAGCTACTGTCTATTCACTACATAAACAATCCTAAAATCTCTAGATTTTTCACTCTGGGACATCACCACAAACTGCTCTGACATTCAGTTCAAACCATCTTAGATTCAAAAGTTTCCCAAAGAGTTGGCAGCTTCCTCCATGGATAGAGATCAAAACACACCCTGTCCAGGGGGGTCACACGGCTTAAAACAGGCAGAGGAATGTCCTCTGCATTGTGGATATCAACAATATCTCTCTGCTCCATGTCTCCAGCTAGAGGGGAATTTTGACCTTTGCAGACTGGCACGGGGTGTGATGAATACACGTGTGCCAAGGGGCATTTCAATCCACTGCAATGTCTTGTTTGGAGGATTTAATTAGAGATGAGGTACTTCCACTGTCAGAGGGTCATCAACAACCTGGGTCTCCTGGGAGAAAAACCAAAACATCCCAGCAACCAGCTAGTCTGGTCCAAATGTTTTATTTATTTATTTATTTATTTGCATTCTCCCCCTGCTCCTCGAAATGTGCCCTGGACCAAAGTGAGTTCTTTGGGGGTTTAGATCCCAAATTTTTGCTGATGCTCAGTAAATGTGCCAATTCCCAGTCTGTTCTGTGTGCTGCCATGTTTAGTCACCTTGCCAAGCACCTTCTTGCTTCTATTCAAATCTGGTAAGGTCTTCTAGAAAAATCTTCTTTCAGTACTTCAGGATGAGCTTTATTCATAGGTGTTTGCCTGGAAACTGTGAGCAGGAGAGTTGTGTTTGCTATGAGAGAGGAGAAACCTCCTGCTGCTCACTGCAAGATATTAAATCCTCCTGTTTCTGCCCTTTAAAATACCCAAGTTTTCAGTGTTGTCTCCAGTGTTTGTCCTTAAGCACCTGTGCCTGCCCTGCAGCTTGTTCTGAATTCAGCCACTCTGTCAGTACAGCACCAGGACTAATGGAATTCACTTGGATTTGTCAGCACAGGGAGTTGTTATTCCTGACTGGAGAGCAAATACAGATAAATAAATTGCTTCATTTCAAAACTAATACAAAGGAGAATGAATCCCTACAATGAGCACTGGCAGAGCTGGTTGCTGTTGTTGCTGTTCACCTCAGAGTGGAGTAAAATGATTTTGTTATCACACCCTCACTTTTTTTCTTTCTTAAATATTTATACAATGTTTTCTTCTTGAAAAAACCCACTATTTTTGTGTTAGAGGATTTTAAATTGACCTGTTCCCCAGACATATGAGCAACAGCCTCGTGGTTTCTTCCCCAAGAACTTAATCCTGCAAGCACAGCTCACATGGAGCAAGCCCTTAGTCACAGAGCAGTTTGTTTTGACAGTCCTAAATGATCCATACAAGTCACCCTTGCTGTACAAGAATTAAGTCATGTCTCCATGTCAACACTTTGCAGAGAGCATGCTGAAGTTAATTTGCACCCCAGGTCAGAGCCCAGATTCTTTCAAAAGAGTGACATTGAGCATAACTGGTTGGATTTCTGTAGACCTTGGCTGAGGTCTTGGCAGCACAGTTTGTGTGAGTGTCCCGTACAGGACCGGTGTGAAAGCAGAGCAGCGAGCTGTTCACAGGCTTTGGGCTTGACTTATGACTAGTCCCAGAAATTGTCCAAATTCACTTTATTGCTGTGCACATCAGCAAGTAAAGAGCTATGAAATTACCAATGGTAATTCCCATCACTTGGTTCTGATGCTTTGTATTTCAAAGATAAATAAAAGTCCCCCTGAACATCCTTGGTTTCAGTGTGCTGCCTGTGACAAGGGAAACCCACATCTGTTCCTGCACTTCCCTGCTTTTGCTGTCAAAGAAGGAAGCCAGAAACTTCATGTAATGACAACTCTGTGCAGAGAGTAAAAATCAATGACAAACATCACTGTAACCTTAATTTTTCTGTCATTTACCCCTTTAGAATGATGCCTAAAATTAGCATGCAATCAAGTATTATCTTCAAGAGAAAAAATAATTGTGCAGAGTCAGATCTTGCTTTTTTTATGTGAATCATCTTTAATTGCCTGCACTCAACAAAGGACAATTCAGTTTGTATGGAAATAGAGGAGGTTTCAAAGGGAGAATAGTGTTAGCTGTAAGCAGCTCCTTTTTGCTGAAGTACTTCTTGATGGAGCCATGATGGACCAATATCAACAGAGCCAATTCCAGCTGCTGGTTATTTCAAATTTATCTAGCAAAACAGACAAGACCTGGAAAGGGACCCATTAATACCCATCTTATTATACTCTGCATAGAGTTTTTATACAGAAAAAAATTAATTGTAATTGAGATTTTGCTCAGCCATTGATCCTCTGTTCCCAGTGAAACTGGCATTTTTTTTACTTTATTATTACAATAGCATGGCAGTTACCTGAAGTCTTTGTGACTCAGCCTGGTGATTTAGATGGGAACCTGCTGGTGAGATTGGCCCCAAATCTTTTCTTACTGCATTTTCATCAGTACTTTCCACGTAGAGTTTGATGCTGTGGGGATTGGTGATCCTGTTCCACAGGGATGGAACTCAAACTGACAACTGTGGATGTCTTGTGTAGTATTTGCAGCCTTGCAGCTGCCAGCTGCAGACACACAGAGCGGGTTTCCCAAGAGTATCTGGTTCATGACAGAGATGCTCATCGGGACCTTCATCCTTTCAGAAATTCTCTTTGGTGCTTTCCTTTCTCTGTATTTAAAAGTTGTCAAATTCTCTTTGGTGCTCTCCTTTCTCTGTATTTAAAAGTTGTCAAATTCTCTTTGGTGCTCTCCTTTCTCTGTATTTAAAAGTTGTCAAATTCTCTTTGGTGCTCTCCTTTCTCTGTATTTAAAAGTTGTCAAATTCTCTTTGGTGCTCTCCTTTCTCTGTATTTAAAAGTTGTCACGAGCATAAAATGATGCCACTGTGAGATGGGAGTAGATTGAAAATAAATACTGGAAACTGTGCTTGAAAAAGGGAGTCAGGGACATCCCTTCTGCCAGCCGTGAGCTGGGAGGGTTGACCCTAAAAAGAAGCAGAGCTGATGCTACTGCTTGCTAGAACTGCAGGTGGGCTGTTGTGCTTTTCTTTTGTGGACATGCAAGAGCTGCAATTCCTTGGGGAAAGGGAGGCTTTGTTACGAGAAGCAATCCCAGGGACTCGCTTTTTCCGAAAGGTACCTCGTACTTGCTCTCGGATTGTTGCGCTGTGCGGTGATGAATAACACTTGGAAGCAGATGTCAAAGGCATCAGTGCTCAGTGGAAATAGTACATTTTTTCCATTTTATGTCTAGTTTAGACTATATTAAGGAGGAGGGAAAAAATTTAAAAGCTGAAAACATGTTGAAACAAGTTACGGTTGTAACAGAACTGACGACAGCCAGGAAATTCCAAGTTAGGGTCCTCACTCCATCCTGCCTGGGCACTCAGAATGAGAGTTCAGCATCTAAACCCTTGGGTTAGTGTTGGTCACAACAGTTTCAGCCTTGTTATTTGCTATTATGTGTGTGCCTGTTTGGTGCTGGCTGTTTCCCTCTTTTCTTTTGATCTTTCATAAAAATTTATAAAGTCCCTGTTCTGCACCGTGTGCCTTCTTACCAGCTCAGAGCTGTTAGGTAACTCTGAACTTTATAAACACTGCACTGAAATGCTCTGCATCCCAGAAAGGTCACAGGAGGTTTGTTCTAGAGACAAGAATGAGCACAAAAATGAACTTCTATCACTGTTTATTAAAGCATGTGATATTCACATAAACATTGCAATATTTTCTTTGCATGTGTTAGTAATAAAAACATTCCGTATTGCTGAAATATGAATATTTAAATCATGTCACGGTGGTTTTTCTTGAAGGTAATATCAAATTTTATTTTGCTCAAATGCTGACAATAAAAACTGCCCTGACTGGGTTTGCTTTGATGGCACAGAGCAGTTCCATGCAGACACGGGGAGGCACAGGCCAGGTTCCACATTAATAAATGCAGTGTAGCCGTGCCAGCCTTGGTGCCCATGTCCTGTTTACCCTGCTCCTCTGAGCTGGCTGGATTGTGCATTTCTGCCACTTGTTAGATTTGGGAAGGTGATAGGATCTGGAGACTTAGAGAGCATCAAGATTGTAGTCAAAAGGGGTCACGTACAGCAGTTGTGGATCACAAGGTTTAATCCCTGTTGAACAGGAAGAATCCTGATCTTACAGTTTCCACTGATTCATCATAGTCTGTCTTCACTTATTCCAAGAGTTGGTAACCAGTGTCTAAATTTGCTCCTCAACTCCTCCTCTGTATTTGTGCCCACTGCACTTAAAAGCATTCTTGTCTCTAGACTGAAATGTTCCTCTTCTTGGATTTCTTCTCTTTTTTTAGGTACCTAAAAAGTCAGCACAAAATCCTCTCCTTAATAAGTTAAACCAATGCTGCTCCTTGACTCCTTTACCCACAACAAATTTCATTTTTAAATCCTGAATCAAACTGAGTAAGATGAAGGCAGATTTTGTTGATATCAGATTTGGGGGTGGTACTTGCACCAGTGCCATACCCAGAGATGATGCAACCACATTCCCATATGGGATATTCCACCTTTGGGAATACCAGGTTATCCAGTGGGATGCCTGTAGAGGATCTGGAGGGGCTGTGGAACAGAGGGAAGCCCCTGCAGGAGGGCTGGAGGCTGAGTGGGTGACACAGGATTTGGCTGTACTGGGGCTGCTGCTGTTGCTCAGCTTCCCACGTGGTGCAGCTCACAGTCAGTGACCAATCCCTCCCTACCTTCTCCTCCCACGGTGTTTTTTGTACTCATCTTTGGTCAATGTTTATTGTTTGTTTCTTCCAGTTCACAACAGAATATGTTCATGCAGTCTCAAACTCACTGTGTGATTCAGTGGGCAGGGACATTTCTAACTCCCCATTTAAATGCAGACAAATGTCATTTAATTAATTTTAAATCCTCTTAATATCCACCATGTTGATTTTACCTTTCTGGCTTCTCAAGAAGCAGCTTTTGCTGACGTTCAGCCAGAACAGTTTCCCATAAACCTGTATTGATTTGGATCAATTATAAATGCTCTTTGAGCTGCATGGATTGAAATATTTGCTGTTGTCCCTGTATTTTCTTGTCTGGGAAGCGAGGCTGACCAGGCTGTCTCTGCCAGACTGTCCAACCTACCCTTTTCAGAAAACTGGCACAGCACCAGCTTTCCTTTAGTCCTCTGGAAATTCCACCGTCTTTCAAGAATTCCAAGTATTCCAAGGCTTATGATGTCGTGCGATCTTGAATCCAAACTCCCCACCACATTTCCCTTCACAAAAATAACTATGAACTTTCTAAATTCAATTTATTTCTTTAAAGCATTTCCAATGGGGTAATGTTTTGTAGAATGTCTTTTATTGCAAAACCTAAATTTGAAGCCGAAAAGCTAGTTGGCTTTATCTTTAAAAACATGTTTTTTAAAAGATTCTCATTGTTCTACCCAAGCAATTCCAGCCTGTGGTATAAATAATTGTTTTAGTGTCTGTTATGCTTAAACACACTGTGTGAAGAAAGTGAAATTCCAGCTGGACATGTGTAGATAATTAATTTGGGGGCAAGTTGTATCTCAAGTATACGGGGTTTGAATTTTCTGTTTGAAGTAAAATCATTATTTTTCTACACACGAGGCACTAGTGTGTACTTGCTGAAGGAATATCATCAAAAACACACTTCAGGACAGGTTAGTTTTTAAAAAACCAGAGAAGCTGGACACCCATGAGATGCTTAGGTCAGGGAAAGCTCTAAATTATCAACTCCAACGTGCCTAAAGAGAAAGGAAGGCTTTAAAGGACAAGTGTCAGAAGAGCTCTGGGATCACTTGGGGTTATTTGTTAGACTGAGAGCAGGGCTATGAGATTTGAAGGTTCTGAGGAGAGATCACAGCATGGAAAGAACAAGGTCAGCAGTGAGGACATCCTGGTGGTGCAGTCTGTGCTCCCACTCATAGGAGAGGATGATCACAGCTCCAGTGGCTTTTGAAGGCACCTTCTGAAGTTCAAAAGCCTCTTGTCTGGAGCTGCTCCTCTTCTCTTGCCCTCTTGATGTGAGTGGGAAACGTTTTAGCACTTGAGCAGGTCCTTCAAAGGTCTTTCAGGAGCAGTAGCTGCAAACAGGACCTGGGCCATCACTTGTCTGAGCAAGCTGAAGGATCCCTGTGAATTTTAGCCACACAGCTGTTGATAAAACTATTTGTTCTCAGAAAACCCCTAAAAATGTAGCAGAGATGCTTATTCCTAATCACACTGGTTCATGCTACAAGCTTTTAGTTGTCCTCCAAGACTTTGGTGGTTTGGTTTCTCTAAAATGCCACTAGAAATTGTCACACATGAAATTAATGTCAGTTATTGTCTATTTAAAGCTGAAAGTGCCTCAGTGGTGTGTGTACATGACTTACAAGTTTAAAGCTTTTTAAACCCTGTAACCTATTAAACACAGAACAGTTTCGTAGCATGAGAACCACTTTGTGTTTTACAGCTGAGGGAAACTGATGAATAAAATACACCAGTGGCAGAGCTGCTGGGAAAACTCTCAAGTGTTGAACATCAGGGCACCTTCAAGGACCCTGGTTTTTAACCTCAGCTCGGATGGCTTCTATTGTTTATAGCATTTCACTTTTTTATCAGTGGCTTTAATATCAAAAGATGTTATCCTTGGTGAACTTCTGTTCAGCAAATGTGCTTTCTGCCTTCAATCTGTTACAAGCAGCCCAGAGCTCCCGAGGTTACTGCCAAGTTAGAAACTCCTATGAAAATGGGCAAAACAACCAAAATGAACCAAAATGAGATCCAAGATCAGTCTTCCTCACCCCAGTTTTGTTGTCAGGGAACCACAAGGACTGATGTGACCTCAGTGGCCTAAATGGGATATTTGGAAGTGCTGCCTTTTGGGAGCACAGCTAATCTCCAGCTCCCCTGCCAGATCATGCTGCTGGCTACGTGTGGCATTTGTGGGTGAGAAGGAGTTTTTGATGCTACCTTTTATTAAACTGGAAAAAAAATCAGCTCCAGTCTAATGCAAGCTGGTTCCCATCCAGTTATCTGAGTGGGCAGTGCAATGGGATATTTGGGGTTGGGTGATTGGTTTTTTGTGTCCATCCAAACCTCATGGTAGTGACCTGGCTGGGATATCTGCCCCTGATTGTGAAGTCAGCCCTCATTTGAAACATCAGTTGGCCCTGGTAGTGCCCATGGTACTTTTTTTAGGCTAGGAGTTCTATCTCTTGTCTTTCCCACATAGTTTCAGACACATTTCTAAACCTTGATAAACTAAAAACAGTAATAACAACCCAGGTGCAAATTTGTGATCTTAACTCGTATCTGGTTTGGGGTTTGGGCTTCGTTAAAACCCTGCAAATTAAAACCTGCATATTTGTGGGTTTGCAGTGACCTCACTCTGAAATCCTGGCTGCCAGGGCAGCACCCAGAGCCCTGTGACCCTTCTGCAGGGTCATTGCCACCCTTCCCCAGCCCTCCACGTCCCACACCATTAAACTTCGGGAAAATTTGGTACTTACGGGTCTAGCACGGGAGTTGAGGATTTCAGCTATGCCTCTGTATGTTTGGGTCTTCAGTTTTGGTTGGAAATCTTTATTCAGCTATGCCTCTGTATGTTTGGGTCTTCAGTTGTGATTGGAAATCTTTATTCTGCCAATATGCTGCTCACACAGCGTGATACCAAGTGTTCTCACTTCTTAAAGTCTTTGTAGCTGCAGTATGAATTTATTGTCTCTGAAAACAGAGTTGATCTTAAATTAGGATGTTTTCAGCTTTGCCAACCTGTGAAAGCTCACAAAGTAATTAATGCTCTGACTTAGTGAGTCTTTGTTGTCATTATCTGTAGATGGTTCCCAAAATGACTTTACTCCCTACTAGAGCAAGAAGTCTTCCCTTGTACTTCTGTGAACATCTGCAGTCCCACAGGAAAATACTCTGCACAATCACAGCGCTGCCTTTTTCCAGGAAATATCTGCAAATTGTGTCAGTCAATCAATAAACAAAACTCCCTCTTGTTTTTATCTTTGCTTCTTGTAAACGCTCCGGTCAGAGCACTGCCTCTATTGGAAACTTCTTTTCCAAGTGCTGTAAGAGTTTGGGAAACGTGTCAAACATCCCGAGCAGCTGCTGAGCAGAGCCCCGCGATCCCTGTGTGCTTTGGCACCGGAGGGATGCACAGGAGCAGCGAGTGAGTGGAGGAGCAGGGCTTTGAAGTCTGCGTGGTGATGTTATATTATTCTTGGCTCCCCGCGCTTTGGAAAATACACTGCAGCGAGTTCTCAGCGCCGCCGCAGCACACGGCTGCTCTGGAGCCTGGGGAAGGGTGCTTTTAGCGTTACATTCGCCTATGAAACACCTCAGTCGTTTTGCTGCTGAGATGATGTTGTTTTATTCAATTCCCATTAGGTTTTTTCCTTTTTATGATCGGGGCAGTTGCCCCGTTTGTTTCTTGGGGTGTTTCGTGCTTTCACCGCAGCGCTGCTGAGTCCCCCCCTCTGCATTTGCAAGGGGGTTTTGTACTGGCTAAATCACAGCTGAATTTTCTGCTTTGTAGTTGGATTCACCTGCACCCCACACTTGAAAATTAGAATTACTTCACCTTCTACTGCATCTTCCACCTACAGCTGGAAAAGCTCTTTACAACCTGTACTTAAGCTCAAAAGGCAAAACCACAGTCTGGGGCACTTAATAATTGGAACATGGGATGTTTTCATGGTTTTCTGATTGGTGCCCTCTGAGAGAGGGATGGGAGCTGATGAACTCTGGGGGAGGAAGGTGCTGTGCTACAACAATTCTTCATGAGGCAACAGCAACCTGTGCCTTTGGAACAGGAGTGTCTGGAAGGCACTGCCACTCTCTGAGTGGCCAAATGACAACAACTGGGCTAAGCTGTTATCTCAAACTCACCCCAGTGCTCTCCCTTCAGCCAAGAGAAAAATAAGAGCAGGGAAGATTCAGAGAAGGGGCAGTGGCAGCAGAGAGGGGGCATGGGATGATTTAAGCTACAGGAAAACGCTTTTTTCTCAAGGCAGACTTGAAAATCCACATGGGTTCAGGAGAGCGTGAGTCTCCCTCCAGCTGCATCCCGAAGAGTCACCCTCCTCTGGTACAAACAGTGGAGTTTGCACTCCTAACTAGAAAAGCATGTTGAGTCCAAAGTGCCAAATTCTGCTTGCCAAATATTGCTACAGATCTAGAGCTTTTTTCTTCTTCTGTTTCAAATTTTTGGGTTGCTGCTCTGCGGCTGGGTAATGTTTTCCTACATGCACGCTGGCACTCACTTTTGTGTCCTTGTTATTATTATTTTTGTTATTATTAGTGTTCCTGGTGTTATTTCAGTGAATGCCTCACAGCTACATTTTTCTAAGCTTTAAATTGCAGCACATTTTTAAGCCCATTCCATTTTCTCCCCTCATGACTTGAATGAAGTCTTTTCTTCAGAGCTTTCTTTATACCTCCATGTCTGAAAGCAACAACTCACATGGCTCAAACCCCAAACCAAGCTGGAGATAAACATTTCATCTCAAACTGAGCTTTGATTGTACTTCAAGACAAGTAGAAACAATAAGGGACAAAGGAATTCTCATGGACTTGTAAATCCATGGTGAGCCTTTGGTGTGGGCACAATGCATGGCTTCATTCAAAATTTGTAGCAAAACCCCCAAAAATGTTTTGGTTTTGCAAAGATTCAACCTTTTTAAAAGGCTTCACAACCTGACTGCTTTACCATGTCAAGTATTCTTGCAAGTGAGTGCCGTGTCATGTGAGCAGAGGGTGTTGAAGCAGGCTCTGAAGTACTACTGATCCAAACTGCTGCTTTTCTCTCTCCTATTTTGGATGTTTTTGTCTTGTTGTGCACATCAAAGGGATGTGAGGGTCTTTTTCTGGACAACTGTAAATTAAAAATGAATGTTGTTATTGATAATATGCACTAAGATTGTAGAAGAGCTCAGTTGTTCTCCATGGGGGCATTGATCATGGTCACAGGGGCTTCAGCACCTGCTGCTTTGACTTGTGATCTTCCACGGAGCAGTTGCTGTGTTTCTGCCTTTGTACAGCTCAGAGAAGCTTGCTCAGATGAGGTTAAAGAACTGCTACTGGCAGGGTTATGTGTAGCTCATAGGTGAGGAGAAAGGGAAGGAAAACAGGAACAATGGCATGAATGGATCTGTAGGAGAAATTAAAAGCTTCTCCCTGAGTTTCTGAGTGAAGGATTTCTGTAGTTCACCAAAGTCCAATTCATTATTTTCTTTTCCAGAAGCAGCTGGGGCAGAGCATGACTTAAGAGGGGTTCCTAGGCCTTTAGGAAAAAGGGAATTTCAAAAAAAAAAGGAATAGACAGAGGCCAGGGAGGTGCCAATGGCTGCAGATGGGTCTGAGCATCCCAGTGCTGCCATTAGGGACAGTGGGGAGCTGTTGGGGCACTAATTTCGTGTACTTGTATGCCATCTGCAGTCACATGTGGCTGGATTTATTCCCTCTTTTTTCAGTCACCAGAGTTTTGGGGTCTCAGGCACTGAAATTCTACAGAAAGGAAAAAAGCTCAGTATAGAGACTCACAGAAAGCAATTTATTGCCACACTCCTAAAATGGTTTTATCAGCCTCTGGTTTGTTACTTGAAAGACAAACAGGAGTTTGTGAGGAGTTTAAATATATGACAGATATAAAGTCACAAAGCAGAAAAGAATAAATGTTGCTTCACCTTCTTCTACTCATTAATGTGAGAGCTCTCTTCTGTCACTGCCTGTTTTCCTTGCTGACACAGAAGTCACCCTGCTGGCCTGCAGGAGATGCTGAGCCATGAGCAGAGGGCACATTTTACTGCCTTAGACAACAGAAAATCTCTGAGCCATCAGTTCCACTGAGGAAACAGGGCTGGGAGTGTGTCACAAGCATTGACAGGACTGCTCTGGCACTGCAGCATCTGCTCTGGTCCCCTCCTGCACCGACATTTCACTGGTTTCCCAGCAAGAGGTGATGGCCAGGTGTCCCCAGCACACTCCTGGTGCCAGCCAGCTCCTCTGGGCTTCAGAGCAGCTCCTCATCACATTCTCCCCCCTCTCCCTGGAGCTGTGCCTCGTGCAGCCAGCTCACTTCTCTGAGTCCTGCTCGGTGTGTGTTAGAGACACCCTCACTGCATCCTGCCTCTCATCTGGCAGCGCTCCCAGCTCCTCTTACAGAGCAGAGCAGAATGCCCCTGGGAAATGCAGCATCTCCTTAGAGTCTGGAGTTATTTCTGAAGGGTTTTTGCAGCTGCTGAATGCACCAAACAGCCCAGAAACTCGGCAGAGGGGTTTGCTGCCCTAGGCAGAGCAGGGTTTAATTGCCCGTGCAGCAGCACCTCTCCAAGCACGTGTTGCAGACAGCCAAAGCCCCAGAAACTTGATGCTCCATGTGAAGAACACAATGTTCACCTGGTGCTCGCTGCCAAGACTTGAAGGATGATTTTCAGGACCAGGGCAGCCTATAAACTCACACATTAGGCTGAGTCACTGTTCTGGCAGGATAGATCTAATTCCTCTTCATATAAACTTATCTCCAAAGCACTTTATCATCCTGCAACTGCTCCAACACAACAGCCTCTGAATGGCTGAGCAGTGCAGAAGCAATTATTTACATCAGGTAGGGGAAACAACTCTGTGGTAGGTCTTCCAAAGAAATGAAGCAAACCCAGATAATTTATTTTGGTGCTTTGTCTCAATACTCAACTCCCCTTTGGATGATTCAGATCTCTCGGTTTTCCACGCCAATTTGTCTTATCCTTCCCAAGAGCATTGGGGCAGTTCCTGCAGCTTTTCACAAGGGCTGCATCTCTTCCACAAACACACACGCACTGACACCGCTCAGAAAGGGCCCCTGGTAAACAAGAACGGTAATTGCTGGTAATTAGAGGCTACGAGGAGGAGGGAGGCATTTAAAAGAAGCTGCAGGCTTTGCAAGACAACAATTTGTAGCTGGATTAGGCTGGAATAAACCCAGGTCCCAGGAGTGAAAAGACAGCGTTTCTAAGCCTAAAGCAACACTTGTCTGCCAGTTAGCTCAGAGTGTGCAGTGCCCAGTTGTAGTTCCAGGCTCTCTGGAAGCATTTAACATCCAAACATTAAGGGGACAGCAGCTTAACCCTTACCTGCTGGAGGCCTGGGTTGTTTGGGGGTTTTGACATGTGTCTAGGAGGATATTTAATCATTTTTTAACCTCAGCATCACAAAAATTATTTTTCTGTGGTATCTCACGAGCATCACTTGCTTAAAAAGCCACTTCAACAGTTAAAACAATTACACTGAAATTCTTGGATTTCACTTGAAGGGCATCCTGTCCCTATCCATCAAGGCAGTGTTGCCAACAGTTTTGCCAGAGATTTTGTTCTGAAGAGTGATGGAGGGGTAAATATTTGCAAAGCTGTTTGTTGTAGACTTTTCTAACTCCAAGAGCACTTTGGCCACAGCGTTTATCTTGACAGACATCGGAGAGCGGCCATACAGGACAGGAATATTGTCATTTTGGGGTGTGAATGCTTTGCAGAGCTTTTCTCTCCTGGAGTTCTTGTATTTCCAGACCTGAGGGGATTGCCAGAGGTCAGAGTTTCGAAGAAATGAATCCCTGGTTTGGCCTATCCAAGAGCCTTTATGTCAAACAGCACAGACAGTTTGGAGCACATGGTTTGTGAGCTCGGGCAGTTTTTCCTTTTCCCCCTTTCCTGGCTACGAATGCAAAGAGCAGATGCAAATCTGAGGTTTCACAGGAAAAAAACTGTCCTCACAAAACCTGGGCAAACTTCAGAGGGGACTGGAAAATGTTTGGCTTCATCAGTATAACTCACAAGTGTTAGATAAATACACACAGCAGAAGTGTACTTAAAAATTCTTTTTCTCTGCGGATCCCTGTGTAGAACTCCCTTGCAGGAGCTGATGGCATCAGGGATTCTGGAAGGAAAATGCTCTGTTCAGCAGGAAAAGGCTGGGTTTTAGCAGAGGTTCAAGGAACTTGGTGCTTCAGAGGTGAACTGCAGGACAAGGGCATGTAGGGTGTGAAGGGGAAGATGGTGTGGAGTCCATCAGGATCTTTTTTAGATCAGAAAACATTCATGGAACTGCATCCTCAGTTTCTAGTTGTAATCTGCTAGACCACTCTTTAGGGCATGCAAACAGATCAAAGACTTGGCAGAGTCTTTATCTAATAATCCTTTACCTATAAGGAGGATTCAGGGTCTTTTTTAAAGTATTTGCTTTCCAAGAAAATGTATGCAACAGAACAAATAATTTCAAGCTTATAACGTATTTTGGGTTGGTTTTCAGTTGTTGCAATTACATTTTCTGAAGTTTTCCTTCCAAAATGCCAAGCTGGTTAGTCTAGCTAGCTGCTTTCCCAGCCTAGCAGCCTCTTGCAGGGTTAAAGTGAAAAAAGCAACAATTGCTAGATCTTTTAATTTCTGGGCCTCGCTGAACGTGCTGCCTGTTAACCCCTAAGGACTGCTGAAACATTTGTGCTCTGCAGGCCCGTGGCCAAGCTTAGCATGCCACAGATGAAGTAATGCCATACCTGTCCATCTGTTTGGCCTATTGCTTTACAGTATTTGGAATAAAAATGGAATTTCGTCTCATTTTCTCTGACATTGTTTAGAAACGGACCGTTCTGACGTGTCAGAATGAAATGCAAATCACCCCTTTAGCAAACCAAAGTGTGATTTCTGACTGATATTTTGCAAGCCCTGACTGTTATGATTGCTACCCAGTTGTATATCCTCGCCTTCCTCCAGCAGAAAATGTAATGGAAAACGTAACCCTGACAATTACATACAGATGGCACCATCCCATGATTTCAGCTCTGTGTGGTGGCTTATATTTCTGGGCTACAACTGGTGTAAATTAAATTGTAGTCATCCCCTGCACATGGATTATATTGTATCTTCAGCAGCAGGCAGAGCAGGGGCTGCACATCTATCTGGCAATATTCACTTTATCTGGCTGGGACACGGTGCCAGTGCCAGCGAGGACCCAGGGATGCAGCTGAATTTGCTGGAGACTGTATGAAATGTCTCAGATCACCCCAGCCAGGATTTAGCATCTCTGTCTGGTGGCAGAGCAGGCTGGGCTGTCATTTTTTTCCTCATCTTCTCGCATGTTGGGAACAGCAGCCTTTTCCAGTTGGAGTGATGGGATCTGTTGTGGGATCGTTCAGGGGGAGAGGATTTGGGTCTGTCAGAGCAGAGGGGAGGGAAACAAGAGTCTGCACTTTGCCTACCCTTGGAAATCAGTTTTCTCTCTTTTTCTGGTTAATTTGTTAATTAAGCATTAACAAATGCTTCATTTCTCTTTGAAAAAGCATCAGAATAAGAAAGGCCCTGGTGTCCCTGAGCCACACACGGGACCCAGCTCAGCTCCATGACAGCCACCATGGCCAACACAGCACTGCTGCCACTTGTCCCTCTTTAAACCTGGCACAGTTCTGCAGCCTCAGGAGACTTGGTCTTAAGCTGAGCTAGGTGAGAACATCTTTTAGAGGCGAGATGAAATGATTTTGGGGCTTGTCAGAAGAGCCAAAACATCAGCAGCAGAGCTTACCTGCTTTATCCATCGGCGTTCCCGGGGCTCTTGCTGTAGGGATTCAGCTAATTAAAATTCCTTTTACCTACATTTTCCTTTACAGCTTCAGGTGGTTATAAGAACCTTCATTTCATGTCCCCAACTATTATAATGTGTAAACCAGATGCTCTGTTCCACTCCAAAGTGGCAGCATTTCAACAGTGGATCAAATGATCCTCCTGCATAAGATCTGTTACTGGCTTGTGCCTTCTAAGATTGTGGCAGGAATTTTAATGAAAAGTCTAAGAATAACATGAAATTTTAGGATTATAAGTCTTTGTGCAGTATGAAGTGCTGCTTTTATTCGATTTTACCTCCTTTCCATTCCATGGCTATGTATGTGTGTTTATATGTGCATATATATCTCAATAAATTAAATTAGGAGCTCTTTTCAAAGGCCTGGCTGTGTGATTCATGCATGGAAAAGGGACAATACCAAACATGTGAGTTGTTACTGGAAGATTATGAGCCCAGGCTTATTCCCAGGGAAGCTGGTTTCAAGCAAGGCCTTACATCCTTAATGTTTTCTACAGAGAAGCCTGAGACAGTAACCTTAGGAGAATGAAACGTGAAACCCCCGGGGCAATTTAAGGAGGGCCACAGTTGAAAAGCAGCAAGAACAGGTTCCCTTTGTACTCGTCTGAGCTGCACTTGGCATCCCTTGGGGCAAATTGGGAGAATTTCAGCCTTCAGTGTCTACACAATCCCTCATTTTTAGGAGGGAGGCTCGTTACAGAGGAATGCTCTCTGTTCCTTGTGAGCCTGGAGTGGAAGGTGATCACTGATTAAAGCAGAGGCTTTTGATTAAATGATGAGGCTACTTTAGTGATTAAACACACAAAAAAAGAGGTATTTTGGAGGGTGCTTTCTGCAGGAGTTTGGGCTGAAATAGGCAGCATTGAAAAACCAGGCAGGCCAATGGTGGTTTTGGTGGTTGGGAAGGTGCAGGGCTTGGAGGGGAAATTACAATTTCAGGATTATGCCAGTATTCATCTGTAACTGGAGCTCTGTTTGTTTTTGTTTCTTGAGATGCTGTCACAGGCACGTATTGTATTTACCTTTCTGACTCAGACACACAACGCTGTGTCACTCAGCACAGATAAAAGGCTTCAGTGTCCTCGGATAATTACGGGAATTTTATTAGCTACGATGAAACAACGATAAAAGGTATCAGGGCTTTGATTCCATCTTTTGGAAGGGAGCCTATTTCTTCGTCCACATTTTCCTTTTATTGGAGCCATTTTTAAAGGACTGGTAATTTTTTAGGAGTCGAGCTCCCCATTTCCACCAAGCTTTTACCCACATTCTCAAGGCATTGACTTCTATAATCACCATAATTAGCAGTGCACACAGACCCACTGTTGCAGAATGATTCTTTAGTGGGACTGCACTGAAATCTCCCATCCAGGAATCTCAGTGCCCAGAATCTCTGTGGGTTTGTTCACCAGGACAGGA
Source organism: Aleadryas rufinucha (assembly GCA_013397815.1). Taxonomy (NCBI): domain Eukaryota; kingdom Metazoa; phylum Chordata; class Aves; order Passeriformes; genus Aleadryas; species Aleadryas rufinucha. The sequence continues at coordinate 28,650 of VZTH01019156.1, forward strand.
ACTCTCTGGTTTCTGTGTAACTCTGCTCTGGTTTGCGTGTGCAATCCCAGCTCTGTGGAACTCCTATAAAATCGTGGAAAAAGGCTGTTCTGGTAACATTTGTTTCTGTGTATTTTGCTGAGTTGCTATGCTTGCATTTTTTAGTGTTTACATGCTGCAGGGATGTAAAAAGCATAATGTTATGGGGGAAAGGGCAGGGCTTGCTTCAAATTATCAGTGAAAGAAAGAAAGAAAAAAACTGCAGAGAAATGTCAGGAGATCTTGATGAACATGTTTCTGCGGGAACTGGAAAAGAGACCAAGCCACAAAATTGAGAACTAGATCCAGATTCCATATCCTTCAGCCTCACCCCTAAGGGGATGGGAAATTCAGAGCTGAAATACCACAAGTTTGGATGAAGTTTCTTTACTTCAACCCTTCTCTCCACAGCCTGGTTCCACTGATAACCTCCTCATAAATGTTAGTACAGCAACACCTCTATCTGATTGTTGTATCTGAGCCTAACAAGAGCATTTGCAATCAGATTAGGCATAAATGTAATTTCTTCCTATTTTTTTCCATTGCATGAATGCATGTTTGAAACAAGCAGTTATGCTAAATTATTGCCGAGTTGCCTACAAAAACATTGGGAGATGTTTTCTGCTTTTAAATTCAAACTAAAAAAAATCATTGAACTTGTTTACACTCTGGCCCTTAAACTGATAAAACATAAATTACTGGTTGGAAGAGATGGGCAAACATGTCAGCTTTTGGACTGAAAGTTAGAGGGTTTTTAAATCAGAAAAACTAATTTGATTCCAAGCCAAACCAACCCACAAGACAATACCAGAAGCTGCATTTCACTGAATAATCCAGCCTTTTCTCCCAGCTATTGAGATAAATGAATATTTATGTCAGAAATTTGGGATACTGCATTTTATTTCTAAATATCTTGATGACATTAGGTGAGAACTGGTTGTAACACGTCTTTGGGTACCACAGTATTTCCTCTTCCTGCATAGCAACATTTAAGATAAAGAAAATCTTCCTGTGAATTTGAAGAGACACATTAGTGTTGTTATAATAATTAAATGGAAGTGGGGTTTGGTGGCAGCATGTCTGTCTTGGGTTGGCAAAAAGTGCTCACAGGAGATAAGAGGAGGTGTTGATGCCAGAGGTGCTGGGTCATGATCCAGCTGCAGGGACCTGTTGGGATCCCCATGGGGTGATCAAAGCACAGAGAGATTGATGCATTTTGTCCCTCAGTGTTGTAGGGAAAATGGTCTGTGCTGAGCCCTTGGTGTTGTGCTGGCTCACCCCAGCTGAGGCTTTCAGGAGCTTTAGTAATTTAATTTATTGTGTAAAAATCTGCTAATTATCCTCACAATCAGAATGTTCTCCTTGCTATTTTCCCTCTTCTGGCTGAATTCCTTTGATAAAATAGAAGTGAAACTGTACAATGATGGGAAGGAGGAACCACATTTGTTACCAAGGGTAGTTAAGATGTAAAAGATGAGATAAAGAGACTCGAGCAGAAGAATACATCACATCAGCCTGATCCTGGCTGTCTGCCTTGTGCCTTTTATCCTCTGCCACAGTGGTACCTGCTTGTCTCTCTAAAGAAGTTCTGTATCACTGGTCTGCTGCCAGGTCAGCTGTGACAAAAGAGAGTTTACCTTCTGTAAAGAGAAAATAACAGTGGAACAGACAAAATTACATGTTTTAGGAAATACAAATATTCTATAGAATATTTTGATCAGAATGATCTGTGGTTGCAGCACTGGTTCAGTTGGTTCACCCATACCTGGCCATTAGAACTGGCCATACCTGGGCAGTAGAACTGGCTTTCAATAACAATCATCTACTTACAACTAATCCTAGTTCAATACCTTAATTTAGGTCAATTAGTTTATTGATTAGGACTAGGAATATTATAACCTTTGAGTAAAAGTCTCATTTCTTACAATGTTTTATTCTATTTCAGTGTTGGAATGTATTTAAAAAGATATCTGGTAGATAAGGGTGATATTTAGGTAAATTGAATCTGATTTGAGTTCTGCAGAACTACCTTATCTTCACCTGTTGGTCTCAAAAGCAGGAACACAAAGCTCTCATTGCACCAGAGCAGCAGCAACTTAATTCTGAAACACATGAGGTTGGTAATTACCTTCAGCCTCTCTCCGTGGATTCTGTCTTTTAGGACTCCCACAAATGTACAGAAACGTTGTCCTAGTAATGCAAATTACCTGGATTTGTAAGGGATTTTTGGTTTTTAGGGCTGTCTCTCCCAGGTTTGTGTTCTGCTCTAGGAAGGGGCTGTGGGAGGCCCCAGGGGACCAGGCTGGGTGTAGGCAGGAGGCGGCTGCAGGAGGAAGGAGGAGCTGGAGAAGGTCAGGAGGAGCTGGAGAAGGTCAGGAGGAGCCGGGTTTGCCTCTCCCAGCTCAGCCAAGAGCCAGGGCCGGTTGGTGGGGCACAGGAAGGGAACCAGCTCAAGGTGTTCGGAGACTTAAATCATCCCAGCTGCCTTTTTCCACCCGGTTTTGTTCTGCCCCCTCTGAATTCCGACACCTACACAGTGCTCCGTCTTTTCAAAACAATGTTGGAGTTCCCGACACTGAACTCTGCAAACAAGTGTGTTCTCAATTAAGGGAAGAACTTCTCCTGCCCCCCCTGCTCCATCCCAGCCTTGGCTCAGATGTGCCGGCCTCCAGAGGAATCACACCAGCGCATTTTTCAGAAGGTTTCCCCCTCCCAAAATCCCATGGAATGGCTGTTTCTTATAAAGCAACGGAGATAATTTCATGGCTTTTCCCTTTCATGGCCACCCACCTCCTCTTCCCAGCTAGCTTTGATATAAAAAGACAAATCCTTTCCCATTCACATCAAAAGCAGGAGGGTCGCCCCGTGTCACCTACCCTGGGATTTTGACTCAAGCTTTTGGAAAAAAAATTAATGGAAAGAGCAACTTGGTTTTAACTGCACCACAGTGCGTGTCACCGAGAGTTTTCAGGGTCACTGACAGATCAGTTTCATAGACCAAACAGATAAATAGGCACGAGTTATTCTTTATTATTATTGTCCATAATTTGTTCATGCCATAAGTGTGCTGAGTGCACGGCAGGGACACCAGCCCTTCCTCGGGGAACGCAGGGTCTGAGTTGGACATATGTTTTGTATATTTTCAGTGTGTATCCAGGCACCTCCAGCACTGGATAGGCACTTTTAAAAACAAATTTGAAGTAATAGCAATAACATGCTGAGTGATAACAACAGGCATGAGGGTGAGAGGAGGACGAGGGTTACAAAAATAAAGATCATGTGAATTGTTTGCTTTATGTCACACATGAGGCTTGGGATCTCGGTGTTTTTCTTTTTCTTTGAATGCTTTTGTCATTCCTTTCTCTTTGGCAAGAAAAGCTGACAGACTTCAGAGGCAGAGGAATTGCTGCTGGAGTGAAGGAGCAATGAGGCAGAGGAAAGGGGCTGCTCCTGCTGATACCTGAGAAACCTCTGGCCTTGCTGCAGGCTGAGGGCTGACTTAGAGAAGGGGAAAGAAAATCTGAATACAATATCCACCGTCTCTGGTGTATGAGGCTGTCCCCAGTACGAGGCTTAATGATGGTTTTCTGAGGGTTAAAACTTGAAATACATTTCTTTGTTCTTATTTCAGCTGCCTCTAGGAATAGTGGAAGTTTGTGAAAGCAAGAGAAAAAACTGAGGGAAGTTCCCAGGACTCAGCACTGATGGTTTAGTGCTCATTCTCATGTCAGCACATTTACCTGCTTCTACACGCATCCAGTGCCTTTCCCTGAACCTGCTCAGTGCTTGGAGCAATCCCTGCATATGGTGGATGTTCCTAAGATACCTTTAGCTCCAAACAACTGCTGGAGATCCAGCTCTTCTGAATGGTTTAGCCTTTCTCAGATCTATCCCTGAGCATCTTTCCTGGTGCACGATACCAGAACCTCTGTGTAAGCTCCTGGTTGTTGCTGTTTGCTCCTGTGGGGTCAGGAGGCTCTGGAGAGAGCTGTTTACACACTGGAGGATCTCCTGAGCAGCACAGGCAAATCCCAGCTCCACACCACCCTCCCTGCCCTGGGCAGGGACAGCCCAACCCCAGCACAGATTTGTGTTTATATCTGCCCTACTTTCTGGGCCAGCCCTTGGACAGCACCAGGAGTTACTTGGACTCATGGTGGGAGTCACTGGCTCTTACTTTGTCTCGAGAAGCAGGTTGTAAATTTACTACTTTCTTTGACAAGGTTGTCATTGCACAAATGCCTTTTTGCCTGTGCCTTACATCGTGCAAATCCCTTCTATTTCAGCATATTCCCACCACTGCATTCCCAGTGCCAAGGTATGAGCCTGCCAGGAGATGTGGTCTCTGTGTGCTTTTGTTTCCAGTTAAGTCTATTTTTTTCCCTCATAAGCACTTGAGAAATGCTGTGGCCTGGAGAGATAGAACACATTTTTGCATTTTCTCCGTTGTGTGAATGAGTTAGTTGTTAATAAAGCCAATTCCTTTATCAGATGCTGTTTGCGAAAATATTTGTAACACATGCTGGAACTAATTTTTTTATCAGTTACTTGCTTCATGTGGGGATTACGATGGGCTGTGCTTCATCTGATAACTTTTGCAGCTTATTAGATGTGAATTTACTAGCTGTGAACAGTTGAATAATATAAAACTCACAGAAGAAACAAGCTGCACCATCCGTAACGACCTCTCTTAAATTAGCTCTGGCCAAAGTTCATATTTCACAATCCACTAAATAGCTTTCTTATGGATCATAAGATGAACATACACTGAGTGAGGCAACTGAGTTTATAATATCTTTGGTATAAGGTGAACACTTTCTAACAGATCATGACATTATCAAAGTGCTATTTGAAATTGGCTCCATATGCTGCAGCAATGCTGTAAGATTTCACCCAGAATTTCATTTTCAAATGTTTTCCATTCGAGTTCACTGAGGGTAAATTGGAAACACTTGGGCATATCCCACTTATGGACCTGCTAAGACCCACTTAATTTTAACATGTGGATGTGCAGAGAGAGAGGAAGGAGAGGGGAGCTGTGGGATGGGGTGAGCAGGAATGACTCTATCTACTGATGGCTTTGGAAAATCTGAGCAGCATGTGTTGGGTTGGGGCTGCACAAGCACTGCTGCAAACCCCCACTCAGCAGTGCGTGGCTCGTGTGAAGGATGGGATTTTGCTGTGGAGGGGGTGAGAATCAGCCTTTGGCTCTGCCTGTTGCACAGAGGGCTGAGCAAAGGCTCAGCTCTGCGTGGTGATGGGGCCAGTTGGCAGCAGGCACCGAGGAAGGGCTGAGGTAGAGCTGTGCTGTGCCTGGCAGGCTCTGGGCTGGCTGCAAACCTGCCCTCCCAGAGCAGGATCCTGCTCAGGATGCTTTGGGTGTTGTAGACAGTGAGCCCATTGCACCAGGGATTATGAGAACCCCCTGGAGCTAAAAGGAGAAATTCTTCCCAGATTAAAGTGACTAAAAAGGTCTCTCTCACAATGCCCTGTTCTGTTACAGAAATGTACTCTGGCTCTGTCTCTCCTATTGGCCCGTTGGCCTCCCCTGCCCCTTTCTACCCTATATGGCCCTAATCCAGAATGTTCTCCCCTTCCTGTTTCTCCATTCACACTTGTCTCTTAGTCCCTCCCTCACTGGTTACCTATTAGTTCCCATACCTTAGCCCCACCTATGTACCACCCCATGCCCTCAGCTCTCCCCACCCCTGTATTTAACCTTGAATTCTGGATGGTTCTGGGTCTTTGTCACTGCCCCCGTTCGTGAGCAGCAATGCTGGAATAAAGACTGCAGTGGATTTGCTCACAAGGACCCTTCCTGCCTCTTCCCTGTCGAAGAAGCTATCTGGTGGGTGGGTGGGTGTGTGCAGTGGCTGCCAAGCGGCTTTCAGCCAAAAGTCAGTTTTGGAGTCACAGCACCCCTGGAACTGACGTTTGGGTGCGGGGCCGGGAGTCGCTGGCTTTGCTTTGTCAGGCTCTGCAAGGCAAACGTGGTGATCTCAGTATCATCTTTTTGTGTGATTGTTGGGTAACAGATGCATCAGGAATTCCAATTGGGCTTAAATTAGTTCCTTTCTTTAAAAGAAACTATGTGGGGGATTGTATTTTGCAAAGAAGGACTCGGGTTTCTTGTTTCACTCACGTGAGGAGATGAGGAAGGGACCAAACTGCTTCAGTGGCCACTGGCTACAGGGATGAGGGGTCCCTGGGAGCTTTGCTACGCTTGCAGGGTAATGGCACTCTTATGTGAACATTCTGCATCTGCTGCTAGGAATGGGTATAAAAACCAGGATTTGGTAGCAGTACTAAAGAGTCTTTTTAGCTATTTGAACAAGATATTACAAAGTACTTTAATTTGGATCCCAGGGGCTGGACTCGATGATCCTTGTGGGCCCCTTCCAACTCAGGATTCTAGGGATCATGATAATTAATTCAATTTAACAGGTTGTTTGGAATCATGCCTGAAGGGGAAAAGTGCAATTTCCTTAGTGCTAGTTCAGTTCTGCACTTACATTTATCTGTGATATTTAATTATGGGCAGAAACACCGACTATTATTTGCATTAAGTGTCTCGGTACCCGTCTGCTCCTATTAAATATATTCAATTTTTCTGGTGCTGATAGTTGTTCTTGTAGGTTAACCACGTTCTCGAAACACGTGGGTTTTTATCACACTATTTCTGGCAGCTTTTCAGTGCCAGACAGGACATCTTTTCCCTAAGGGGAAAATGCAGAAGAGACTTAACTGGGAGATGGGATGCAACAGCTATCGCAGCTCCAGCACACATCACCCAGCAGAAACCACGTCAGGGGAGGTGATTGCACGGCTTGTCCGTGGCTGGAAGGGTATGGTTCTCATTTTGAAACTGCTATTCATCTAAAATCTCAAATTCTTCTGCCCTCAGCATGAGTGTTTCTGAGTTTTGCATCAGAGCCTGGAGTCGAGCCGCACACGTGCGCACCTTTCCATCTGGTGTTTTATGGATCGTTTGGAGGAGCTGTTACTAAGCAGCAGCTATATCAGGGCTCCATTTTATAAAGAGGAAGGGCTGTGTTACTCATTTTGTTTCCAAAAAATTCATTTGTTTTGCATTCCCAGAAGGTACTTTTATTCTCCCAGAAAGGTCAAGCAGAAACATTGATGTAAGTCCTGTTTATGGCAATTTTGTTAGATTTCCAGCAACTGCAATGGAACATATTTATAACAAGTGTGTTTCTCTCTGGGGTGATACCATTAGTCAAAATATGCTTTCTCATATTTCCTCTACATAAACACAAATATGTTTTAAGCTTCAAGCTCACTGGTCTTGAGGATTCCCACAGCCACATCTCATTAGAGGTTCAGAAGGCTGCACTAGCCATGGTTTCAATTTGGGATGAAAAGGTTTTGTTAGGAGAAAGAACTTCAACCAAACTAGAAGGGTGAAAAACAGGATAATATTCCATGTGTGGGCTGTGGTCCTGAACAAAACAGCAACCCTGAGAAGTCCAATGCTTTAAACACACGAGTTATGATTCGATGTGCTGAGGATCCAGGCAGGTCCCAGGTCTGGGCTGGGGTTTGTGCTGTTTCCATAGCAGTCAGCATCTCACAAACTTCCACCCAGTGTGCTCAGAACCCAGCTGTCATCTGTGGTGCAGTGCAGCCACTGCCTCTGTTCTCTCCAGGTATCCCAAAATATGTGGGGTGCCAGCAGAAACTGTAAGGAAGCAAAGTGTGCCCTGCTACAAATGTCAGGAGCAGGCTTGACAAGGAAAACTGATGGCTGGGAAGGAGATCAGGGGTTGAGAAGATCAGAGGTTGTGACTGATATAACCATGGTGATAAAATAGGTTGTATATCCTCACTTCCATCTCATTTCTTCACACACAGGACTTCTCTTTAAATAACCTGAGTGTTAATCTGGAAAGTGTCCAGACAGAGGGGTAAAAATCAGTGGAGCTGAAATGACACTTTAGATTTCAATGCAATAATGAACTGGCCATGAATTAATTATTGAAAGCAAAGCCTCCTGTGATGCCTTAGGAGGAGATGTCTACAGTGAGTGTCAGCTGCTTTCTTCCACGTACATCTCAGTCTGAACAGAGCTCGGTACAGACACAAAAACTGGTTTTATGGGAATTTTAGAACTCTGGTACCTTGAACTCTGCATTTAAATGCAAATCTCACTGATGGACATGGAACAAAAGTGAACAGAACTGGAAAGTGCAAAACCTCTTGGTTTTTTTCCTCCTCCTGCTCCAGTTGAAGAGCAGCTGTTTGAAACACAGAGCCCCCCCTTTCTGGGGTCTACCAGCACATGCATTAACTATTTTTTGGCAGCAATATCTCCAGCTGATCTCCGTGTCCTAGGACCTCAGTGAGTTGAAACACAATTTCAGGCTGGAGTTCCAAGGAACAGCGTTGAGGGCGTTGTTATGTATCTCTATGTTAAAAACACGAACTACAACTGAGCAGGACAAGAGCTGGCAAAGCCCTGCCTCCTTTGGCCCTGCCAATATTCCTGTGCACTCTGGGGGCTCATCGGCACTGCGAGGGAAGAGCGAACCCAGGGCTGAGATTATGTTCCGAACGTTTTGGGGCCAAAACTTGTTTTTTTCACACAGCATTTCAAGAAAAGCGTTTTGTTTTTCCCACAGATTAGAATGGACAATTGACAATAAATTGTGTTTTTCTCAGGGTCATCAGCTCTAATTGCCATCACAACCCTTGCAGTCGCAGTTTAGAGGAGTTGGAGCTGGTGTAAGGCAAGAGAAAAGGGGTGTGGGCTGTCAAAGGTGGGTTTAACCAGCAGCAGTCACTGCATTATTATTATATCTTTTTGCAAGTTGAAGGCTAAAAATGACAATGTCAGGTGTTTGAAAGTGTCCTAGTTTTATGTGAAGTGGATTTACTGGAGATTCCTAACAATGAGAACAAAACATTCATTGCTGATGGACTCGGTTGTATCCCCGTGAATAGAATTTGCTGTTACACAGGGCTGAAGCTAAGACAGATCCCATGGCAGCTCAGAAGAGAGAAATAGTGTGCTAGGAATAGAGGACAATTTAAATTACACAATACTCACCACATCTTCTTTTGTATCTCATTAATGGAATAAGAACAGGGAAAAAAGTGATGGAGAAACAGAGGCGAAGAATTAAATAATGGTTTTTGGGAATCATTTTATGTGCAACCAACTTTCACCAACATTCTGATGGCTAAAAATAAGTTTAAAAATAAAACCATGTAGATAATGTGGGCTTTTCTTCTGATTGCTTTAGTTATACCTCATCACTTGTGGATTCTCTATACCCCCAGTTTCTCTACCCCAAAGTCTCTGTCAGACAATGAAAACAAAGGAAATGTATTGGAACTGAAGGCAAAATAATAATGAAGAAAATGGATGTTATCTCTAAAATGGAGTAAAAGGAACATTTCATCCATTGCAATACTGTGAACAGAGCAATGCAGAGTCTGCTAAAGACAGTTGAGAAGACACATCCTGAGATGATTCCCACTAGAAAATGTTTCCCTGTGTGCACCACAATCATACTGGGCTCTGTCTGTCACTGCTGGGGTGGTTGAACATCATGAAAAGAAAAACAGAGGGGAAGATTGTCATGATTGACAAGAGATTAAAGGATTAAATAATTATAACTTGGATAAATGACAATTAAGGATGAGAAAACTTTCTGAAAGTAATTGAAGTTGAGTTCTGGAGAGGGAGTAGAACTGTTCAGGGATTTCCATGGGGCCACAGGTAGGAAACTGAGAAAAAGAACCTGCTAAAACTGAGGGTAAACACTGAACTTTGGTGCAGTTGTTGTGGTTGAGGTGGTACAAGCTCCATCACCAAGCCCTTTATAATTTCCATGTTATATATGTTTTTATGCTCTGGGGGATGATGTGTTGCTGTCAGATGTGCAAACTAAACCTAACGTTCTTAATAGATGTTAATTGTCTTCTGTGTGTCCTTGCACCTCTGATAGGGCAGCAGAGCAAAAAGGTCATGGAATTGACAATTCATCACCTATAATGTGTTTGTCTTTAGGAATTTGTCTTATACATGTGTAGTAGTAGATTCTTGTGGGCTTTTCCATATGTTTTTTGAGTAAGGAGTTAATATATTAGAAATGAAAGCACTAAAAAATTGTTCACTGGACCAGCTAAACTCTTGTATATCTTGGATTCATAGCTTTAGACAGGCAAGTATTTGAATAGATCTTTTTTCCAAAAAATCAACAATTCCAGTGTCCTAGCAACAGCTCCATAGTTGATTACAAATATCAGACTTCCCAGGGTATTGTGGAATTCATTCTAGCAATCCAGTGTAATTAATTCTCTTCAAACTAATTACCAGATTGACACAGGTTGTGCAGCTTGGAGGAAACCTCAGATGTGAGAGCAGAGCATCCTCCAGGACATGGACATGCATCCGTGAAAAAAGGAGTAAATCCATTGTCAGTAATGATGGCATTGGTTTTAAAAAATGCCTGAAGACAAAGCTCATTTTCCTTTCATGCTAGTGGAGGAGTAGCAGTGTGTTTGAGAGATTTCTGCAGCATTTATTGTTGTACTAAAGGAATGGACACTGCTGCTCCAGGGGAGACTCTGCCCTGGGAAGAGCAAAACCTGATAAATCAGCTCAGAAAGTTCAGTGTGTGTTTTACTTTCAGAGGATGAACACCAGTGAACTGCTGGAGTCACACCAGCTCTGTCCCATGGGGCATGTAGGGCGTTATCAGTGTGAAATCCTTTGAAGAAAAAAGAAAAACTCCAGTGAGATAAGGCCAAATTACATAAATAGCAAAAGACAGTTGCTTTTTCCATGTGAGTGGTTCTGTAGGCAAGAGATCTTGAGTCAAATGCTGAAAATGCCTCCCTTGGTTCATTAAGGACGGCTCCTCCTCGCCCTGATTAGTCCAAATGAGGGTGTTCTGTGCCAGGGATCGTTGGCAGGGGCTCAGCAGCAGGACCATGGGGTTAGATTTGTGGTGTCCTGATCCTGTGCAGGATCTCCTTCAGGCTCTGCCTGATAAACACAGTTCTGTGCTGCTCTGCCTCGAGCCTGAGCTTTCAGCCACAGGGTGCAGGTTCTCCTCACTGAAATACATTTATGTTCCATTGTTGTGCAAAGGACAATCCTGCAAGGACCATGAGCAGTGTTTTCAAGTCTATACCTTGAGTGGGAACTCAAAGGCACGTTGTTCTCCCGATTTCCTTGAGATTTTTCCTCCTCCAGTGCCTGGGGGATAAAACCAGTAATTTGAAATTTGCATCCATATTATCTGCTGCCTTCCCCATCCATATGCACCGTCTCCAAGAGCCCAGGGCAAAGATGCCATTATGCTCAGTCACTGCCCAACCAGGTGCACTCAGGAGATCTAACAATGTTAATAAAAGGGCTGATGAAGAACAAAAAATAAACAAACTTGCTATTGTGCCTGTAAGAATTGCTGCTACCAGGAAATTAAAAAATTACACGTGGCATACGCTGCCTGGCTGCACTCAGCACTGCTGTTCAACTCTCAAATCGTGGCCACCAGGTACAAAGAAAACCAAGATTTGCAAAAGAAAAAATCAATTTACAAGACCTGGTGAGGTTACAAAAATGTCATTTTCCTCTCTGCATGTCTGAGGCTGCATGCTTATTTTTATGGCTTAAAACATAACTCTAAGAAATCCTGTGTCCATCTCATTCTTGAAAGATGGCATAGACTTAAATTTAAAAACCAGTTTTGCTGAAGATTCACCACAGTCAGAGGACTACAAGGTCCACAGTGTGTTGTTTTAAAAGATAAGGAAATAATGAATTGGCTGGGAGTGTGTTTATCTGCTTTCAAAACTCAGTAATGTGAGGGGAAAAGGATACCAGAGAGTGTTTGAAAAAGACACAGATTTAAAAAAACTAATTATAGAAGGCAGCTATTTCAGAAAGCAGACACTGGGTATCCTGCTGTAGGGCTCACAGAAGTGTAAGGACTGCATCCATGGAAGAACTGGGTCAAAAAGACCAGATTTCTGTCCTATTTATTCCATCAGACACTGCTCCCACTTCTGTCTGTGTGTCAGAGGGCAGCACTGGGCCGGGGTGCCAGCCAGGGTCCTGTGGGATTTGTTACTCATGGGATGCTCCTAAGCAGATTGAGGGTTTGCAGCAGGGCTCTGGGCTTTCCATTGGGAAATGCTCCTGCTTTGTTTTAGAGAACTGCACTGATTGAACCACTGGAAAGCTGCATTTTCTCTTGTTTGTGTTCCCCTCGTGGGGTTTTCTGTGCACAAACATTTCAGGTACATGGGGAGGTGTAGCCCCAGAGGAGTAGCAGCACACACTCACCTGGGACTGGTGGGACTCAACAACATTAAAGGTCTTTTCCAACCTAAAATCTGTGATTCCAAGATTGTTTTAACCACTGTAGCAACCCAGGGTTTGTCTCAGCATCCGTCCCATCCCTTCCCTTGAGGGAGCCAAGTGGGACAAGGACTCTTTTGGCTGAAAAGACAGAGATTTAAGACATCACAGAGGAATCTCCCTGGATGTAGCATTTCTCTCCACATCTCTCCTTCTCTAAGGGAGGAATGCCCTCTTTTTTCTTCACAGAGTCAAAGGAAAAAGACCCCTCCATCAGGTCAGTAGAGTCAGTCAGTGCCAGCTCCTGTGGTGAATCCAATGTCAAATAGCAAATGTCTGTGAGAAAAATTCAGGATTCACTTGGTGATCCCAGGAGAAGAGGAGGGGTGAGTAAGACAGGTTGGCTGTAGGTCTGTAGGATGATATTTGTGTCCATGTTTTGCCTTTAAAAGATATGAAAAGATAGCTATCAGCTGTCTTATTAGAAGGATGTTATTTAGGGTGCAAAATGAAGAATTCAGAAAACAGGAATTGTCATGTTTGTGGTATTTCATGGCACTTTTTACCTAAATCTACGTTATAAGTGCATTTGGTCAGATGTGAACCTTTGTGGAATATCTGAAGACAGTAGTTGTGAGGAAATATTTCAATCGCTATTTGGGCCAGGTTTACACGCGTGACAAAACAGGATTATGGCTTTTCATCCCCAGATTTGTCTTACTGAGACTCTCTTGTCCCTGAGGGGAACGAGCAGCTCTGGAGCCGGATGGAGCTGGATGTGGATTGGGATTGTGCGGACTCCAGCACCCTCTAATGGTGCCAGCACTCGCTCCCTGCACATCCCTAAACCCTTACAAACCCTTACCATGTAATAATGAGACCAATTCTGCTGCAAATGGCCAATTTCTCACTCGGTGGCAATTAACAATTTTGTGCTATTTTAGGCAGCTTTAATTGCAATCTGTGCTGTCAGACCTCGGTGCACACTCCGTACATCCTGCCCGTATTTCCACGTGAAATCAGGATGAAATGTTCCAGTGGGGGATGGGACAAATGAGGAATCTGAGCGAGCAGATGCAGGTGATGACTAAGAGCAACAACGCCCCGTGTGCGGCTTGGCAGGGCTGCTCCTGCCGGCTAGGACAAAAAAAGCTGAGAAACCTGTAGGGAAAAGGTAAATCCACTGTGGGTTTAATAGTGGTGGGAGGATAATTGTCTAAATCTAACTTTTGTCTGAGAGCTGAAGAGAAATGTTAAAATTGGACGTTCAAACACAGCTCCACCTGCTTCGTTAGAGCTCTGCTGATTTACATCACGTTCGAGCAGTTTCCTTCATTTAATTTCTCCACTGCGAGGGATTGCGTGGCTAAAGGAATGGCGGGACCATTGTATGTGTGCACAAACTCCTGTGAAATGCAGGAGTCCCAGCACAGAGCCGCAAAGTGCTGCTGAAATAACAAAAAAGAGCTTTTCCTGGGGTTTCTGGGAAGGTGTTAATGTGTAAATGTGGCAGCTTATCCCACACAGCGGAGAGTTCTTAATACAACGTGCTCCTAGGTCAGTACCAATCTTCACTGCATGTTCTGGGAGAGCTTTTGGCTCCTCTGCACGAGCTGGGGTGCAGCATTTTTGATAGAATGCCCAAATCTGATATGATTACATTTAGCATTTTAGATTAGATTTATCTCCTTACCTACAAGTACGGTATGTGATAGGCCAAGATAGGATTGAGATAGTGAGGGTTGCTGTGTTTTCCTCCAACAAAGGACAAAAATGGGCCAGCCTTGAGGCTCACAAGCTTTTTTAGCTCAGCAGGAGCTCAGGAGCCAGTCAGGGTTGGTTTTAGTTCCCATTTTAGCTCGTGGATTATCAAATCTTCTTGGATCTCTGTCACTGATAAGCAAAACCACGTGTAACCTACCCAGATATAAATATGTCTGACAATTAGGTCACGCCTTTATTTTACATGTCCTGGCTTCAGAGTAGTTTGAGAAGTTGGTTCTGCCCAAGGTTTGGCTGCCTGCAGTTTGCAGGGGTTGGAGCTCACTTTCCCCACAGCTCCAAGGCTCAAGATTTGGAAATGAACAGTGGGGAAGCAACGTGTGCAACTTTGGTTTTCTGGATCAGAATATAATTTCAAAATTCAGACAGTAACCCAGGCCCAGTTCCACTTTCAAGACTAGAAAGACAAACTGCATTTTCCAGTTTGGTTTTTTTTACAGGACAAGACAATGGAGCATTTACTGCCATGAGTAATTTTTTAAAAGCATTTTCTCACAGGAAAGAGCATCTCAGTGAGATTGGTACATGTGGGGTTTTCTGCAATTGTTGTAAAAACAGGCATTTCTTTCCTGATTTGTACTGTTTCCTGATTTATTTTAGCTGCTTTTGGACCAGTGCCAGAGCCATCTTAGCTGCTGTCAGCCTTGCTCTGCTCTTCAGGCTGCAGCTCTTGGGGATGACGAGTTCCCTGTGCCCAGAGTGTCTGTGCCACTGGTGAGTCACCACCACCTTCCTTTCTTTAAGCACCCAACCATTTGTTTTTCGAGAAGAACCAGTGATGATGAGCCTTATTTAAATTACCCTAAAGCTGCTGGTGTTGGGGTTTTTCCTGCAGTCTGTGCCAGTAGTTTTGAACAGTGTGGTTACTCTGTGGATGCAATCACGGCTTCCTGAACTCTGCAGAAGTTTAAAGTTGTGTGAGATGTGTCTTAGCAGGAAACTGCTCATGGTCAGGGTTAAATTTAAAGATGTGGGTGTTATTTAGGATAATCCCACATATTCCTTGCCACTGTTGCTGTGAAGCCCAGTGAGGCTGCACACCCAGAGAGGATTTTCTTTACTTTGTGCAATTGGCTGAAGGTCAGCTTTAGATTTAATATTTATTTTGAATAACACCTGCAGTGTTGATTTCTGGAGAGGGCACGAGGTGCCTTATCCCACTTCTATCTCACCCCAGCTATTCCAAATGGGGAGCTACCAGCTGAACCACAAGTGCAAGAACACATTCTAAGAATCACAAGATTTAAGATCACCTGATAGGTTTTGTTTTAAAGAGCTGTATTTGGGAAGCTCTTACCTCAGATGAGCTCATGTTTATATAACTAAGTCTCCCCTGGAAGCCCAGGAAACCAAAGAATTTTGAAGATAATCCTCAGAGCACATAGAAAAACTGACTGTTGAACAAAAGAAAAAGTCTTAGCTTTATTTGCAGAGGCTTTATCTGATGAGGTTTCCTCACTTTTATCGTGTTCCTTTGCTGTCTGTTGGGAAGGTGCCTTCCTGCTTTACATGAACAGGCAGGAAAATGTCCCATGGAGGTGCTGCTCATCCCACCTACCTCAGGAGAGGAGATTCTGTGAGTTGCATCAGGGAGTGATTTAACTCACAAGAGTGATTTTTAAATCTTACTGATTGTAAAATGTATTGCTGGCAAAAATATTGGTTCTCAGCACTCATGCAGTGGGGGAAGGAGGGAAAGCAAGGGGGCACTCACATCATCTTCTCCCAAATCCTCAGTGTGTGTATCCCTAATCCCTCCCTGAATACCTGGAAGGACACTTTTTAATACAAATATAAATTTCCAGTTTAGGGTTACATGCAGCTCAGGCCAACCTATGTTACCCTATCTGCAAAGCACTTTTGCTACAGCAGGGACTACTCAAAATCTTGGTTAAGCTCAACCACACACAGCAAATTAAACAAGTGCCAAAAAGTTTAGGTTTTATCCAAAAGAAAGAATTTAGTAGCCTGGAGATGAGGATAATACTGATTGTACAGCCTGAGCAGGGCAGAGAAGAGGTTAAGACAGCTGTCACCTCAGTAGTGAACAGAGTTTTTGAGAAAACCAGAGGTTGTAGATCATCTCCATCTTAAAATATTGAGAGAACTAAATATGGAATTACAGGTGTGGTCTGAGGGTTTGTGGGTGATGTTGTAATTCAGGGATCTGGGCAGGAGAATGGCAAAGTGGTGCCTGTACCCAAAAGGAGAGAAGGGTTTGTGGAGGCAGCACAGCTCCCAGTGTGAGCCCAACAAGGGAAGTTTTAGAACAAATTCTGAGGGGAAAAAACCTCACTGAACAAAGAGGTGACCAGAAAGTGTCACAAATTACACCAGGGGTTTGTCAGAAGAACATTCTGTCAGATAAGTCATTCTCCTGAGGAGAAAACTAATTTCCTTACCAGATGTGATAGAGTGGAGTTAATTACCTGGAGCTGTAACTCAAATCACTGAGGGTGGGAACGAGGAGATTCCTACAGGAATTCAGAGGGGGTTGTGGAGCAGTCTGGGGCAGTGGGGGCTTTTTTCTGTTTCCTTTTTTGTACATTAAATGCCATGTTGGAGAGGGCACTCCTTTTGTTCCACGAGTTGTCTGGAATCTCCTCCCATGGATATTCCATAGTAATGAGTGATTATGTATATATTCACTTGTGTATTGTATATATTTACATACTCCTAGGTGTGTGCTATGGGATTCGGAGAGCAATGCAAAGCTGTTGTCAGTGCAGAGGACAGGACAGCACCACAGGATCCCACAGAATCCCAGCATGGGTCAGGATGGGAGGGACCAGAGTGGGTCCATCTGGTGCCACCTCCCTGCTCCAGCAGGGCCATCCTAGAGCACAGGGCACAGGATTGTGTCCAGACAGCTCTGGAGTATCCCCAGGGAGGAGACCCCACAGCCCCTCTGGGCTCTGCTTAGGGCTCCGGCACTGCACAGGGAAGTTCTTCCTCATGTCCAGGTGAAACTTTCTGCGCATCATTTCCTGCCCGTTCTTCTGGTGCCATTGCTGGGCCCCCGATCAGAGCCTGGTCCATCCTCCGACACCTCCTTTTAGCTATTTATTAATGAGCCGTCTCCTCCCGAGGCTGCCCAGCCCCAGCTCCCTCAGAGACGCTCCAGCCCCTCCATCACCTCGGCTGGACCCGGCCGGCAGCTCCGCGCGTGTGCTGTGCTGCGGGGAGCCCGGAGCTGCACACAGAGCCCCAGGTGTGCCCCACAGGGCTGAGCAGAGGGGCACCATTGCCCCCTGCCCTCGCCCACAGCACAGAGCCCGGAGCGGGGCGGCTTCTGAGGGAAAAGGGGGTTCGGAGTGAGGGTCCCTCAGCCGCGACCCGCCCCGACCCGCCCCNTCTCCCCGGTGTGAGCGGGGCCCCGCGCCCGCCCGGCTGCAGCGCGGTGTCCCGAGGCTCCGATCCCGGCAGTGATGCGTGCACAAGGAGAAACACTTTGTTACGAGTCGAGTCCTTTACGGGATTAATGAGGGGGTTTAGGGCGTGCTGCCCTGTGTTCCGCAGGGTTTGTAACCCGGCCGGGCTGGGTGCGGGTTGTGGGTGCTGTTTGTTAGTCATGAGCCCTTGTTCTGTGTGTCCCTGTCGGCGGGGAGGTGACGTTTGAGAGGGCTGGGAGAGTGATCCCACAGTGAAAGCCACTGTTGCTGTGATTTGATAACGTCCAGATGTGATTTATGAGCTAAACAGCAACAAACGTCAGTCTGTGCCCTGCCTTACAATCGGTTTTTCTTATCTTTTGAAAAGCAAAGGAATAGGTTACATGAAATCACACTCAGGAGCGGAGTTGTTACAGTAGCATTAAAACCATTACATTTTAGAAGAGGAAGTTTTATGCTGGCTAGTAATTGTGTATTTAATGTAGCAATTTAACTGTATAGTAAGTTGCAAAGGTTCTCATGTTTGTTATTGTAGTTTAGCATGTTACTAGAAAAAAGGGCTGCCAGGTTTGGTGGAGAGAAGAGCTGGGAGCTTGGATTTGTGCAATTGTGAGAAGGAGATGTGGCTCTTCAGGACAGAGCAAGGCAGATAAAGGAAACCAAAAGTCACAGAAAGGATAGTTTGAGATGTTCCTGGGGCAGGAGCTGCACAAACATAAATCAGGTGTTTGTTAGGGTTGGCAGTGCAGTGAGACCTGTTGTTTCCTCTTGATGAGAACTAGAGTGAAATGCAGCTTCTTTGGTCTGTTTTAATCAGCAGCTTGGCAAAGCCCCCAAACACTTTATCACATTTATCCCATCTCTGAGACTGTGGGCTGTTTCTCTCAAGAATTCACATAGAATGGTATCTCTGAGGTGCATGTAACTGTCATTAGAACATGTGACAAAAAAATGTAGGGTGTTTTCCTGAAATGCTGTCAGCCTTTCAAAATGTGCTGTGCAAATTCAATAGTACTGAACAGTGGCTGATCCCAGGTCTCAGTGCAGCTGTTAGTGGAGACTCAGGTGATTTGAGTGAGGTTTGGATTTGGGGCTGTGTTACTCTGCAAGTGCTGGTTCAGCTGGCAGGAGCTCAGCTCACTGCCTGGAATCACAGCTTCAAATCATTCATTTCCCCACACCCACCTTTTATTTTTGCCCATTTCTCTCTCATCTCTTTTATTTGTGTGTGGAGGAGTTTATCTCTGCAGAAGTCGAAATGACTGAATTATTTCAGGATTTGAGCATGAACTGTTGGCCTGTGCTGTTTCTTGCCAACCAGCTCCCAGGACATTGCCCCTCTCCACACTTCTAACACAGCAAGGCTTGCTGAGCTGGCTGCCTCTTCTCAGCTGCTGGGAGCACATAAATAGTGAATGCTTTGTCTGGAACCTTGGTTTGCATCTTCAGTTGTGCCCAGCACCCAAAGTGCTGTGGGAGTGATGTCTGGGAGGCATCTCCTGACGCTGGCTTTGAGCTCTCAGTGGCTGGGGTGGCCAGTGAGTCATAGGAGGAGGCCTCAGATCTCGTTTGGCTGGTGGTTGCTGCCACAGTGACAACAAGGATCCTGCCACAGAACCTTTTATATCATTTATGTTTATGCTTTTTTTCTCAAGTAAAATCCTTAGCAAGGCCCTGCTGCAGGTGTGGTCAGGAGGGAGCCAGGCAGTGTTTGTGAAAAGCTCAGCATTGCTTGATTGGCAGCAAACCAAAGGAAAAATGAAAGGTTTCCTAACAGTCTTGTTTACCTGGAATTGAGTGGGCAGAGACACAGCAAAGATTCAGTTTCTTTTTTCATCTCCATTGATTGCTGTGTGTCACGGAGCTTTGTCTTCCAAGCAATGTTCTGTCAAAATATCACAGAACTCTCTGTTTTCAGTTCAAGAAAGCTGTCCTTGTCTCCTCTGTTAAACTTGGATGCTGGCTTTTAAAATAATGGATGGATTTTCAAATAGTCACTATAAGTAGAGATGGAACAATGTACCTTTTGCTGGTTGCTCAAAGGGCTTCTGTTAGTGGGGGCTTTTCTCTCATTATGGTGAAGGAAGAAGAGGCTGTAAAATTTCTGCTGGTAACAAGTGTAAAAACAATGGAGTCATTGCAGTTGCTGACTAGGCCAAAGCTGAGAAATTTATAACTTTTTAATTCTGCTGATGCAGAAATGCTTTGGGTCAGTGCTTACAGTGGAAGGTCAAGACCTCCTACAGCCCAGTGGAAAGCAGCTACAATTATGTGGTAAATGCACAGAGATGCAGCTTGGACAGCTGCTAGAGGAGCCCTGGTGATCTTATCACTGTCACCAGAGGATTGGTTTTGTCATATTTCTTCTGCAAAATATACAGAATATATTTTGTAAGTGAGGAAAATACAGCACAAGTAACAGTTAGTGAACATCTTGCTGTGGGTGTGTGCGTGAGTTGTTGCGGATGCTTTTGATTTGATGCTGAACTTTGGGTTCTCTCTTTGCCTCTTGAATTTGAACAGTTTTTCCTAAAATGGCTGTATTTCACATAGAAATGTTATTTGTCACAAACTTCTCAGGGATTCCTCTTTGCTCTGTGGACACATGGGTTGTTTTTTTCTTTTCCAGTGACTGTGAGCAACCCTGTGGAGAAAGGTACGTGTGATAATTTATTATTTGACATTGCACCATTGTGTAAAAGGATTCACAAATGTTCTGGGTGAAATATCAGAAATATTTGCTGTCAGTTTTTTAGAAGTGCATCCTCTTTCAGTGTTTCCTTCCTGTAATTGCACCCTCCTGAGGGTACCCAGCATGCTGCACCTTCTGGGTGTATTGGGAAATGCCCTGTTTAGTCACAGTATGGGCAGAACATGGAAAAGCTTTGATCCTCTGACTCTTTGAGAGAAAGCTCAGTGTGGCTGTGCACACCCACACCCCTCTTCTCCCTTTCCCTTTCACATTTCCAAAGCTGATTTTACAAGCCAAACAGAAAATACTAGTTCCCATCTGCAGCCCACCTGGCTTTTTTTTGCTGTTCCATTTGATCTTTCAGTGAAAGCTATTTTTGAGAAGCTTTTTCTCTCAGTTCTGGTGCCCACTAACAGATCCTGAGTCATTACACAGTAGGATTGCTCAGTGACACTCTTCAGACTGGTGTGTTGGTGGAGCCAATGGCCATATTCTAAGAATAAAGAGTCAGTGGCTATTTTAACATTTTCCCCCTTCTTTCCTGGAGGTGCTTTGGATGCTTCTGGCTAATCCAGGTTCTCTCAGTGACTTTCTTCTTCTGGGGTTATGAAGGACAGGAGTAGGTGTAGTGTAAGTTGTTCCATGAAGAACAGTGCCAGCTGACATTTAAAGATCCTCCAGCTTGCTGCATCCAGTAAATTCTCTTTCCCCTACAGAGCAGTTCTAATGTTTGAAATTGCTACAGAGAAACTACAGAGAGCAGGATGTTAATGACTACTCAGCAGAAGAAAGTTAATAGTTGTCTAATCTATTAGTGCATCTCCAGGTCAGCTTCCTCTAACGTGCTGCTGGGCTGCTTCATCAACAAAATTAAACCTGTTGCAAGATTTATCTCCTTCCATATTAATTAAAAATGGCTGAGCTCCGCCTGCACAGTGTAGGGATAACATCTCAAACCAGCTTGGAGCACGAGAATGACTTAGCTGTGATTCACAGCTCCTTCCCACAGTCCATCACATCCTTGTGAGATGTGTCCCATCATTTGCTATCTCATTAGACAGCCTCACGGATGAATTTGGCCTCTTTTACCAATTTTCACACAGGAAAAGAAGTGTTTTGACATAGTTAAGAAGTGTTTGGATTTTAGATTTCTTTTTCCGAGTAGTTATTTTAATCTTATTTTCTAGAATTTGAAGTTGAAATGAAATGGGGGAAATGAGATAGTTTTGTTTAAACACATCATTTAATTGCAATAACAATCTTGTAACTGTTTGATAATGTCTGAATGAGTTGAGTGTTAAAGAAATGGCAGTGTGTGTGTGGAGCTGAAGGACAGCTCCTTTGGCTCCCTGTCCATGGAATGCCTGCTAATGCCAAAGGCTCTGGAATGAGGTTTGCCTGTAGAACTAAGACTGCTCTGACACATTCTGGTTTCACATGATAAGGTCGTGTCTGCTGGTTTACAATTCTTCCTCAGTAATCACAAGACCTATTTTGCTCAATTTGAGGGAAGTTTTCCTGATTTATTTCATTGTATCAACCATGGCAAATGTAAAAGGTGTTTAATAAGAGATCTGGCTTTTTCTGGTGATGTATTTTTGTTTCTCATGTTATTTCTCTCTGCTCTCAGAAGAAGGACGTGGTGCAGGAGTGGGCAGTGCACACTTCTCTCTCTATAGGGACACAGGTCCTGCCAGGGCAGGCTTCCCACAGGGTCACAGCCTCCTTTGGGCATCCCCCTGCTCTGGCACGGGCTCCTTCCTGGAGGAGGACCCCAATACTGGGAGGTGCTGGAGTATTACAAAATGAACCTTTACACTGCTCAGCACCAGCCAGTTCTACTGGGCCTGTGCCTGGGATGTGAGGAAGAGACAGGAATCCTGTCATTCCCACTGATACAGGGTTGTCACCTGCCCTGTGGGACAATTCCCTTACAGCAGCATTTTCCTCACACACGGAATGGGATCAGGTGGAGCAGGGGAGGCTCTGAGACTGATCACCCCTGAGCTCTGGGATGCTGCTGACCCTGAGCCATGAGGTTTAGCTGGACTGCAATAATGGGTGGCACTGGATGGACATCCGTCTTTTCCTTTTTTTTCTTTACATTTCTGTGAAAAAATTGAATTATGCCCATCGTGGATGAAACCTTTGCTTAAGAAGTCATTGCTCTGTCTCTGTTTTTTCTTTTCTTGTTTTGTTTTTAGTGGCCTATCTTGTAGTATTCCATATTCTCTTTGTGCTCTTTGTGTGGACATATTGGAAGTCTGTTTTCACTCTCCCAATACAACCAGGCAAAAAGGTAAGAGACCCAACACCTTTCATTCCTTGCAAACCAAAAGCAGAGAAGTTAAAGAGAACTCAAAAATCCTTCAGTCTAGTTGATCTGGGGAGGAAAGTCAGAGGCAAATGTGTTTTAATTCTTTTCTAGCAAATATTTGCTTTGTCATATTGCTTGGATTGGTAGATTTAATTTTTTTTATAATTGCATTTTGTCTTACCTCTCTATGAAATACTAATAAAACACTAGGTTTGAAGCAACAGAATGAGGTCAGTGTTTGTGTGGCACTCCAAATATACACAGCCTTGCTCTGATCCTGATTACAGGAATGTAAATTTATAAATAACAACTAATCCCAGTTTTAAAAATAAAAAACTGTGGCTGGAGACAGGTTCTTACTCACTAAAGAGGTGCTGAATGTGTTATAAAGGTGACTAATGATATTCATGTAAGGCAGCAATAGGAACAATTCTAGTAAGTTGTTTTATGAGCCTTAATTTCACTTTTTCATTTCTTATTGATGTGTCTCTCAGTATTCTGGCTCTCCAGCACTCACTCCCTCCCTTTGTCTTCTTAACAACCACATTTTCCCACCAGATTAATCTCGGGAGCAGGAGGTAAAAATGTTTCCAAGCTCACCTGTATTTGCAGTGCTCCCTCTGCTGCCCGTGGGTAACTGCTCCTGTCGTGGGCTCTGCTTGCAGTTCCACATGTCCTACGCTGACCAGGAGCGCTACGAGAACGAGGAGAGGCCCGAGGTGCAGAGGCAGATCCTCGCCGAGATCGCCAGGAAGCTGCCGGTCTACACCAGGACAGGGAACGGAGGTCAGCTCAGCAGGGAGCCCGTGGCCCCAGACGCACCCACACACAGTCCAGCAGCACAGGCTGGCACTCAGAGGATCCAGCAGCATTCCCAGTGCCACTGCAGGCACCCACCAGCTCCTGTGCAAAGGATTTGAATGCCTTTGCTCTCAGGGAGAACAAAAAAAAAGCCTTGAACCCTCCCGTGCAGTGCAGTGCCAGTGCTGCCTTTGAGAAGCGAGATGTTACCACGTGTGCTGTCTGTGTTTAGAAACAGCAATAGAATAACCAAATCTGTCATAATTTTTACTTGAAATGGAGTCTGGCTTAGAGATGCAGGACATCTGTGATCCGTTTTCTGGACTGTGTTCAGTGATTAAATGCCTGCTGCACTCCCTTCACAGCTTAAAGAAATCTGTGTTCCTATTGGAGGCTCTGACCTGCTCATTTCTGTCAGGCAAGGCAAAGAATTTTGAAGTAGAGAACCAGAATAAATAGGGAATTATCTCAATGAAGTGTAGGTAGTCTGAGTAAATGGGGATGCAAGTGTACAGTTGTGGTTTGTCACTCTTGAGCTGTATAGTTTAGAGTAGGTTTAGGTTAGATGTTAGGAAGCAATCCTTCCCTGTAAGGGTGATGAGGCCCTGGCACAGGGTGCCCAGAGAAGCTGTGACTGCCCCTGGAAGTGTCCAAGGCCAGGTTGGACAGGGCTTGGAGCAGCCTGGGACAGTGGGAGGTGTTCCTGCCCATGGCAGGGAGGTGGAACAAGATGAACTTCAGAGTCTCTGCCAGACCAAACCATTCCATGGTTCTATGATTTTATACTTTCACTGATTGTTGCCCCATCTGCAAGTGTCCATCAGAATTCTGAGTGTTGCTAACCTGATTGTGAGCTGGCAGCAAACCCAACCACCTGCTGAAGTGATAGAGGAAAGGAAAAGAATAGTTAGGAAATGAGCACAATATCAACTAACACATGAAAAAAAGAGCACTTTTCCATTATTTGGTGTTAATTTGTCTGTAATTCCAGGGATTCGCTTCTGTGACAGATGCCAGCTGATCAAACCTGATCGTTGCCACCATTGCTCTGTTTGTGCCATGTAAGTTCTGGGTTGTCCTTCACCCAAGTGCAGTCACCACAAGGTTCTGTGAGTGGGCTGCTCCTTCATGTGTCTGTACACAAAAAGGTGCCCCAGGGTCTCTGTTCCAGCTGCAGCCAGCAGTGTTCTAGGGCAGGAATCATTCCCATGTCTCTTTATCTACACAAGAACCAAGGACATGAGTTGGTCTCCAAACACTAAGAAATGTTCCATCTTAAAATTACATCTACCTTAAAAAACTTAGAGACAGCATCATTTTGAGTTTCTATCATGTAGAAATCTCACAAAAATCAAAGGTTTTGCTACTGATCTGCAGTTGGTAATGAAGTACCAATTAAGAATTTTCCATTCCTCTTTTTTGTCCTTTTGCAGGTGTGTGCTAAAAATGGATCATCACTGTCCATGGTATGTCCTAGATACTGGTTTGTGGTTTTCTGAAAGGCTACTTGCATATATTTCTGTATGCCTCTCATTTCTGTATGCCTCTCACATTTTAGGCCATCCATCTCTTTAGTTTGGGAAATTTATAAAATAATTGCACTTTGAAATTGCCTGAAATGGTATTTTAACAAATCATTCATGTTTGCTCCATAACCCATGTGTAAAAATGCTATGATATTGATAAAACTTAACCCCCAACTGCTAATTCACACATTAATTATTATTCAAATTTGAAAGGAACTCCAGCTTAGCCTTTCATTTGGGCTCTCTCAGAGTTTCCGCTGCACTTGGGGTGCTTTCAGTAACAACATTTGCACGTGGATTGTTTCTGAACTGATGCTGGTCAGAGACAGTCTGTGCAGAAAGCTGCATGGATTAATTGAGCTTCACACTTTAGAGAATTGCTGACACAAATTTCTTAAACTTCTCCTTTTTTTAAGAAAAAAAAAAAGGAAGATTTAAGAAATCAGAAGCAACACAAACATTTCCCTACCTGAACCTCCCTGATGATCAAAATTGCAGAGGATTTTCCAAACCTGAGTTCTGACACAAACACCCACTACGACTTTTTATACATCCCCTTGTTCCTTTTTAGAGTTGTC
>VZTH01019156.1:54411-79413 GCA_013397815.1 Aleadryas rufinucha
TTTGTACATATTTACTGAGAAGAAAAAAACAGGTGAAAACACCTTGTTCATTTTCTAACCCTCATAGGCCTCCTTCCTCAATTTAAAAACAGCAAACCAAAGGAGGCTTTTATTCAGTTACTGCTGATTGTTTGTATGCAAGGGCAGCTGACAGCTCCAGTAAGACACTGGCCCTTGGCCTCTCACTTCTGTCCCCTCTCCTCAATAACTCTGTTTGTGTTTAAGTAACTTTGCTGTGCACTGATTGTTCCCCACCCTCAGCAAGGCACAGCCCTGAGCCCTGGAGGTCCCCAGAGCCTGCCTGTGTTGCTGCTGGGCACCTCTGGCACTTGGCTCTTCTGCTGTAGAGGGAAAGGAGCCTTTCTTCTCCTTGGAAGGTCACACTTGGCTTTTAAAGTTTCCCCACCCCTCTGTGCTCTGTTCTGACACTCCCCAGTAGCTGCAGAGGTCAGGTTTCTCTGGGCTTACCTTGAGCAAGGTGCAGAATTTTAATGTATGCACAGGAAACTCAGCAGGACTTAAACAGGGCTTCCAGAGCTCCTGCCTGCTTATTTCCCATGGGCACAGGGTGTTCCTCCTGCCCACCTGGGCACCTGTGCTGGGCTGCCTCTGAGACATACAGAGTTAATAACACCCCCTGCTCTTTGTGCTGTGGTACAGGAGGGGAAATGAACCACATTCATTTCTTCGTCTCTTTTTGCTTTTTATAGTAAGGTTCACTTTTGTCTATAAAAGTTTGAGAACTCCCAATAGGAGTTTTAGAAATTATCTTTCTTTAAAAGTACAAAGAGTTTCCATCTTTAATTTGTTCCTGTCACTTGTTCTGTGTTGCTTTTCCTTCCAGGGCGAGCTGACCAACGGACGTTCCAAATTTCACATCCTTTTCCTTCTCTTCATGGCGATCATGTTCTTTGTAAGCCTCATGTTTCTGTTTGGGTACCACTGCTGGCTCGTCAGCAGGAACAGATCCACTCTAGGTGAGGCTCTCCTGTCTGTCTCCTTCTAGTAAGACACACCAAAGGTGCTGTAAGAAGAAAAAAAGAAAAGAAAAAAGGCATTTGTTCTATTTCTGCACATCCCTGCTGCTTTATGAGGGGAGGAAGATTTAAGATCTTGGTACAAGCTGCAGAAATTCATCACTGCAAATGAGAGCTGCATTTATTAGCTGGTGTGACAAAAGCTTTGTTAGGGAAACCAGAGCCTTAAA
This sequence comes from Aleadryas rufinucha, assembly GCA_013397815.1. Classification (NCBI taxonomy): domain Eukaryota; kingdom Metazoa; phylum Chordata; class Aves; order Passeriformes; genus Aleadryas; species Aleadryas rufinucha. Next base: position 55,619 of record VZTH01019156.1, read on the forward strand.
GTGTAGAAAGTCCAATTATAAAAATGTTATGCATATGTAAAACCACATTTGCTGTGAAATGAGTGCAGCTTTTCAGGAATAATGGTTTGTTTTGCTCCTATGCTGGGGTGCATCCCAAACCACCTTAGTGAGCTTGGGAAACACCAGGTCCATCTTCACTGATAAAGAAATGATCATCTAAAGTGATATCATTTTCCCAAGTAGTTTCTTTGCCTTTCCTCAGATAAATGTTCACTTTCAAAGTTTTCTGGATAAAGTTTTATAACAAAACAGACACTATCAAGTGTGAGCAAATATTCTGATTTTATCAAGTTATTTACTTCAAAAGTCATTTCATGGGGCACTGAAGCTCATCTATCCCAAAGCATCAGATCTGTGCAGCAGCTGAGAAGGGAGATCAAATTGTTCCTAAGGCACTCGAGGTTCTCCTCCCTCTCTTTTCTTAATTTTATGCCTCACCACAACCCAGAGGTGATTTCCATTTGTTTGTTCATGATAACATGAATGAATGAGGTGATTTAAACCCTCAGTGCCACTTCTGGAATATGCATTGAAGGCCAACCCAGTTCATTCTGTAGAGCTTTTTACTTAGAAACTTTTACCCTCTGAATTTCATCAAGTCTCACAGAGTGAAAGATCTTTTTACTCCGTTCTCTGGATGAAACAGCCCACTGTGGGTTGGTTTGGCTGTTCTCCAGGTTCAGTTACAAGAGCAAATTCCTGCCTTGAGCTGAAAAGTCTTTACAGGCTTTGCAAAATGGGAAAAACTATTATTTTGAAACTTTGTAGTGCTATGTCTCTATAATCTGGTAAATCACGTTGTCTTTAGATGGCTACAAGATGCACAACCCCGTTTCAGTGTGTTCAGCATTGATTTTCATTTTTTTCCACTGAAATTGCCTCTCTTTGCAGAGGCTTTCTCAGCTCCAGTGTTTCAGAATGGCCCAGATAAAAATGGATTCAATCTTGGCTTTGTGAAGAATCTCCAGCAAGTGTTTGGAGAAGAAAAAAAGCTCTGGTTGCTGCCTATTGCCTCTAGGTAAGTAATAATCAGTGCTAAAAGCTGATATAATTACAGTGTTTCCCATTTTCTGTACATGTTTAAGTCACAGGAAAGTGAGGGATTTATGTGTCCTTCAGTAAGAGTGGGGCCATTTTCTATTCATTCAAACACAGAAGTGTTTCTGCCCTGAGGAATCTGTGAAATAAATTGATAAAATTTATACCTATTAATTGCTCCTTTTTCATAAATGTTTTCTTTAATTCCCCTCTCACTTCTGGCTGTCCACAAGTTCATTTTTCCAGGGTTTTTTTTCCTGTATTCCAATGACTTGATCAAATTAGCACACATTTCCCTTCTGCTAAAATTTACTTGATTCCAGACCATAGGTTTCAACTTTTGTACTCCAGAGACCTCGAAGAAATTGAGAACCAAACAGAGAAATAAACACGGTACTTTTCAAAGCTTAAAGATGATTTTAAATAAACATGGGAAATCGTGGCAACAGAAAACTTTGTTTGCAGAACAAATGTAGAGAAACTGTCACCTTTCAGAGTCACCTGCTGGTTTTGCAGTGTCCCTCTGTGCCCTTTTCCCTGCAGCCAGGGGGATGGACATTTCTTCCCAATGAGAGCCTTGAGTGAAGCTCGGAACCCTCTCCTGACAAACGAGGAGCAGTGGGAAGAGGATGGAATAGATGAAGAGCCTCAGGGTAAGGAAATGAGTTGTCCTGACCTACAGTGGCCAATAGATGAATTTTAAGAGCTAATCAAATAAAAAACCTGTGTTGGTTAAGTCCCTGGGTAGCTCTGACTTGATTAATGAGCACAGACTAAAAATAAGCTCTGCTTTGGAATCAATTCTTTTTCTGTTTTTTTAGCAGCTTTCTACTTTTAACTGAGAGGGTGTTTCAAGGGTTAGAGAAATAGAAATTGCCTCAAACTGAGGGTATTTGCATGTAAATGTTGCTGCATGCAACACCATTACCTGGAACATAAAGTGGTGCCTGCAAAAGGGAGAATATTTAGGTTTTTAAAGTGTATTTATCCCCTGAGAGTGGATGAAAACAGACATGCAAACACCTGAGTGCAGGGATGCATTTAGGAAGGTACTTTATACTTTGTCCAGCTTTATTACAAGAGTAAATTTACCTGCTCTCCCTGCTTGATTCCAAACATTTTGGTAGTTACAAGGTAACACAAATGAGTTCTACAAACAACAAAATTGGCTTTAAAAATAGCAAACTGTGGCATTCCTGTGAATTTTTAATGATGCTTAAAATAACTTCTTTAAGGATGAGTCAGAGCTTCTTCCAATTATTACAAACTTTAAATTCTCTGAATAAATAATTAATTCTTCCATATGAAAACAGGCAGTGAGGTGATTTTTGGCTAGATCAGACCCCAGATTATGGTCTGGAGCTTACATGAAGCCTCCCAATTTTTAGTGTGTATAAAATAACTGACATTTCCAGGCAGTTGGATGATCACTGTGGGTCCTTCCAACTGAAATATTCAGATTCTCTCTCACACAGCAGAAGTAAACCAGTAAAAATGTCAAACCAGAAAGACCTGAAATGTTCCATTAAAACTGCAAAACCTTTATTTGTCTTCATGGCTTTAAAGCTTGTGACTTGGTTATAAAATAAATAAAGCCAATAATAATCTCAGTTTAAAACCAGCTGCTCAGTTCTCTCTGACAAGTGGTTGTCTGTTTTTGTTTGTAATGATCCTTCAAAACACAATCCCATGCTTGGTGAAAAATATATTCTCAGTGAGAAAACCAAATTTATTAACAGAAAGCTTTGTTTTTCATTGGCCAGGTTCTGGTGAAGCCTCATCCCTTGCCATAGAAAGGGAGACATAGCAGTGTGAACACACAGTGGTGTAAAGCTGGAGCAGAAAGGTCAGTGCTTCTTTCTCCATTTCCCTCAAAACCACTGCTCTGCAGGGAGTGGGGGTGATGTTGGGCAGGTTTGGGCTTTAGCAGAACAATATTTCTCCAGCTTGCCCAGAAATCCCTTGTTCAAGGGGCCCTGAAAGGGAACAGAGGCTCTCAGTGGCCCTGGGCTGGTGCTGGCACAGGTAACACCAGAGCCACCAGCTCTGTGTGGAGGGGAGGACACAAACCCTGCAGCTCCTCTGGAAAACGTGGCAGGAACGACCCTTGCACTGCCTTGTACAGTGACAAGATGGGAATTCTGTGCAGGGATCCAAGGTGCAGGTGCACTCTGAAACAAGCTGAGAGCAGCCAAGCTGCAGCTGGGAATACAAGGAAGTGCCTTGTACTGCCACATGAGCTGTCACTCTCTCCTCCAGGCTTCCTCTCCCCCTGGAAAAGGTGGGTCCCACAGCAGCTGACACCAGCTGGGGCAGGTGCTGCTTCTAGAACATTCCATGTTCTGACTTGGAGAACAGGGCTCATGCCCCACACATCATGCCCCAGGAGCTGCAGGCAGTGAGGAGGACACAGTGTCCTGTTGTCCCAGGGGAATGTGACTGACTGAGATTCCAGGAGCATCCTCTGCTGTCCCACTTGCAGGAGCTGGAAGTGTCAGGTGGAATTTGCCCCTCTCTGTTCCATGGCAGTCAGTAACTGTGGTGTGGCAGAGCTCTGCAATCCCTGCCTGGCTCCCCTGGCAGGCAGGGCACCTCCACACTGCTGTCAGTGGGCTTCTGGCACATGGTAGGAGCCCATTTTGTTCCTCTAAGGAAAACCCCAGAGTGTTTTTCTGTCAGTAGTGAGGGCTCCATCCTGCATTCCACCAGGCAAACCCAGCATTTTCCTGTCGTTCTTCATGGCTTTAAAACGACTCCCAAAGCCCAGATCAGCCTTTGATCACTCATCACAGCAGTGCTATAGTTGCACATTTTTATTTCTTTAAATTTCAGCTTCCCTCTCAGGAGCCAACATCCCTTCTCTTGGCAAGGACTTCAGTTTTGAGGGGCAGAAAACAGGCGGATCTTCAAGATGAGAAAACATCCTGAAGTATTGTCTGATGGGAATCTGCATTCTAGAGTGCTTCTCCAGAAATCCTGCTGACCAGATGTCCCAAGGCTTTATAAGTTTAAGTTACAGAGTTAACAGAACAATTTTACAGAGTGATTCTGGCCAATCTTCTTTGGCCTGCTCTCTTTATTTTATAAATACTATATATTTTTTATTCAAAACAGGTGAAAATGTTGACGCGAGTGCATTTCCAAAGGCCTTTTCATTTTGCAAACATCAGGGACTCGAGTTGTTGAAATTCTTCCAAGCCATAATATTCTTGGGGATGGTTATTTATTTTGAGGCTGATTCTCCAACCTTCTCTGACAAGTGGCATTTTTTTAATGTGTTTAAATTCTGAGTCAGTTCAGCTCCGTGCGAGACAGACCCAGTTAAATCTGGCACTAAATTGGTAGTTCAACATAAGAGTGTTGAAAGCAAAAGTGCTGAACATGCACAAGTCCATGTGCAGCTGTGAATGAAAATAAAATATTCACATTGCCAGTATCAAGATTCAAGAATATTGTGGCCATAGATTTTTTTAAAAGCTTTTTTTTTTAGGAGGGTGTTATTGTCTTAGAGTTTGGGTTATAGTGCTCTTTGCCCAATCCTACTTGCAGGTACCTAAAATGCAAAAGGGAACTTCAGAAAGTCCAGTTTGCATTAATTCCTAGGGCTAAAATACCCACTCATTCCTGGATCAGTGTTTGATGGAGATTTGTGTGTCCATGGAGGCAGAAAGGAAGGTGTGAATTCGAAATGTGCACTGCAACCATTGTGTTTGGAGTTCACACTCCACAGGGGTGGGTTGAACCCCAAAATGCTGAAGACACAATTGATATATTGAATTTGTTCAGACTTCTTCCCAGCTCAGTGCACTGACTGGTTTCAGGGGTTTCTGCACTAAGAGGTGATCAGATTTGTTTCTGTGTTTTGCTGTGTTTACAGTCAAAGAGGTGCATCCCTGGTTTTGTTCTGGGGAATGGAACTGAGACTTGGCTGGCCAGATTATGGACATTTTTCTAGACCTGAGTCCTTTTTTTTTTTTATCTGCATGATTCAGCCCAGTCCATCATTCTTGTTTGAATTAGGTGCATGCTAAAAGTATTGGTGTAGTGCCTCTAAGATCATTTAGTACCATTTTCCATCCCATTTTTGTGTTTGTTTATCAGCCCACTGGTGTTGACAGTGACTACAGGAGCAGCTGTGTGTGTCAGGGACCTGATGAGTGAGTTTGGTGATGAAGGCTTTGCCTACAGACTGAACCCCTTTTTCCCCTGTTCCTCTGCTGCTGCTGCTGCCACGGGGAATCTCTTTGTGAGACAGGAGAGCCTTGCAGAGATTCCTTCCCTAAGAGGAGGTGTTTAGCTCCTGGTTGATCCCAGGAATTTTGTCCCTCAGCCTCTGCAGTCTGTGTGGAGCAGGCAGTGCTGACCTCTCTGTAAATCTCACTGCTGAATTTGGTTGTGAGGGGCCAAGCTGGGCTGGCCCAGGCTCGTGTGGGTTTGTGTCTCTCCTCAGGGTGGCCCTAAACACTGAAAATGTTCCTGCTTCAGCCACCTGAGCCCCATCTGTTGAGTGGCTCTGTCACCAAACGGCTGCTGAGTGCTGGAAGTGTTTTTCCTGTCAATCTAAAGCTGCATTTCTGATGAAAATCTGGTGTTGGACCTTGTGCTGTGTGTGATGAAAGGTGGCAGCTGAATTAATCACCTCATTCCTGGCAAAATGTGCTCCAGAGGGGGAGCTTGAGAGGATGATGGCAGCTAAAGACAACAGGAATTTAGCACCTACACAGGTGCTATTTGTGCCTTTAAAAACTCTAAATTCCTTGTATATAAAACCAGGAAGATGATTTGGTGACTTTCTGTTTCATTCTGTCAGCTGAAGTGTATTTTTCCAGAGCTGTGTGGATTTACAGGAGTTTTCTGAGCAGGTTCTTGGAGTTCCTGGGTTTGGTTCTGGTTACAGCCCTGCCATGACTTGAGTTGTTTCTGTGGCAGGCAGCAGCAGAGCTGCCCACGAGCTGTGCAGGAGCTCCCCTGCCTGCTCCTGCTCATTAGGGAGTACAGATAATCAGCTTTTGTCTTCTGATACTAAGCCAGGTATTTTAATCATAGCACAGGTACCCAACTCAGATTGAGAAAGTTTTAAATGTTTCCAAGTAACTTTTATTCAGTCACTTTCCTTGTAATTAGTTATGGTCAACTCTTTCCTTTCCTTCAAAGCAGCTCAGCCTCCCGTGGTTGTAACAAACTCTTGTCCAGGTAGAAACAATACAAAGTTGATTGCTTCAGAGCCACTTGCCATCAATATCCACACATCAGATGCTGGAAAGCTTCATGGGATGTGAAACAAACCCAAAAGTTGTGTAAAATGAGGCAGAACAAAATGGGGAAAACCCCACTTGTCTGAGTGAGCAGCTCCAGTTTGTTCCCTTCTGCTCACGTAAGGTGATCTCCTTATGTTACCTCAGCCTTGGTCCTGTTTATGCTGAGTAAATGCACTGGAAAATAGAAGTTCCTCAGGCTGCTGTGGTCACTGCTGCAGGTGACAAAAGAGAGAATATTCAGCCCAGTGTGTGGTAGGTTTTTTTAACCTGCAAATGGCTCTTTCAGGGGTACAGCCCACTGCAGCACCTCCTTTGTTCTCCATGCCCTGATCCTCATCCAGAGGCTCTCCACCATCAGCACTGACTGTAAGGGCTGTAGCATCAAACCTCTCCCCTACCTGCACCCTCCATCCCAGCATTCCAGGAGTGGGACTCATCCCACCAACCCCAGGGATACTGCAGCTCTGGGAGCTGGCCAGTGATTCCAGTTCATCCTGTGTGTATCTCACACTGCCTGTGCTGGTGTCCCAGCACTCCAGGTACACTCTGAGCCCTCCATGTGCCAGGAGCAGCCAAAGTGTTCCCACTGGGATTGCCAGCACGTGGTGTTCTCTGTCAGTCCCTGGGTGTGTGCTGTAAATGCAGTTACAGTCAGAGAACCTGGGGAATTGCTGAGGTTTGAGTCTCAGTTCTGATGCTGGTGGCAGTTGTGTGGCTGTGGGGGTTGTGAAGGTGTTCAGCTCCAGCCTGGAGCAGTGTGGAGGCAGCAAAGGAACTGTCTCAGCCCCATCCAGGGGCTGTTTTCTCTGCTTAGCACTGGATCCACACCCCACAGCTCTCTCAGCTAGGAGCAGCTTTCCCAGGGGATGTCACCACTGGAGAGGAGGGAACACTTTTGTTGGACTTTACTGTGATGCCTCCAGTGTTACCCCTCTACTCCTGGATTCATCCTCTAAAATAACTGCCCACTAACAGCCACCCCCACCCCTCTCCCCCTTCTCTCCCGTTTACATTCAGGTACAAAAGCCCAGACAGAGCCTCATATTGATGTTTCTCTGGGTGGAATTGTTCTAAGTCCAGTCCTGGGCCAGCGAGTCCTACCCAAGTAGCCAGGACTTGTGCAACCCTCACTGCACTGGCAGGTTTCTCTTGCTGAGTTGGAGCAGTTTTTGGAGTAGGATAATCTTGTTTTCCTTTAGGCAGGGAGCCAGGACTGTACATTTGAGGAGGCTGTACCCAGTGTGTGTGGGGTGCAGTCACTGGTGAGAATCAGGAAGCTTCCAAATCGCACTATGCAATGAATGTTTGCTTCCTGGGACAAACAGGAATGGGATTCAGCAAAATCCACACCAGCTGCAGCTCTGGAGCTCTAAATGCTGGTCTGGACTGAAAGCACAACTTGATGCACAAAGTCTGTAATATGATATGAATGTAAAATGTCAAGGGGAAAAAAATAAAAAAATTACTGTTTTCTCCCTGAATTTAGATAGGAAGAATGATGTGCTGAGCTGTTCTCAGGGCCCCTGTGTCCTGCAGAGCAGTGACTGTGTGCTGAGCCGTTACTCTGTGCAGAGTTATTCTGCTGAGCAGTTACTCTGCTGAGCAGTTGCTCTGTGCAGTTACTCTGTGCAGTTACTCTGCTGAGCAGTTACTCTGCTGAGCAGTTACTCTGCTGAGCAGTTACTCTGCTGAGCAGTTACTCTGTGCAGAGTGACTCTGCTGAGCAGTTGCTCTGTGCAGTGACTGCTGAGAAGTGACTGTGCAGTTACTCTGCTGAGCAGTTGCTCTGTGCAGAGTTACTCTGTGCAGTTACTCTGCTGAGCAGTTACTCTGTGCAGTTACTCTGCTGAGCAGTTACTCTGTGCAGAGTGACTCTGCTGAGCAGTGACTGTGCAGTTACTCTGTGCAGTTACTCTGCTGAGCAGTTACTCTGTGCAGTCACTCTGCAGAGTGACTCTGCTGAGCAGTGACTGTGCAGTTACTCTGCTGAGCAGTTGCTCTGTGCAGTTACTCTGCTGAGCAGTTACTCTGCTGAGCAGTTGCTCTGAGCAGTTACTCTGCTGAGCAGTTACTCTGCTGAGCAGTTACTCTGCTGAGCAGTTGCTCTGAGCAGTTACTCTGCTGAGCAGTTACTCTGCTGAGCAGTTGCTCTGTGCAGAGTTACTCTGCTGAGCAGTTACTCTGTGCAGTTACTCTGTGCAGAGTGACTCTGCTGAGCAGTGACTGTGCAGTTACTCTGCTGAGCAGTTGCTCTGTACACATTCATGGAAGGGTTTAATTAGCAGGTGAAGGAGGCACTGCTGACCTTGTTCATTAAGCCAGAATTATTTAACTCAAAAAGGTCACATTTTCATGTCAGTGACTCCTGTGGTACAGATTTTTGAAATGGATCCATTGTACTTGAAAATACCTCAGTTTTATCGATATTTTTCCAATTCTATCAGCTTCTGCTTTGTTACAGAACACTTGCAAACCTAAAGTGGTTCTGAACAGATCAGTTTGTGGGGCAGAGGGGCTGTTTTCATTCCCAGCCTGGTCTGTCAGACCCTGCACTGGCTCTGCCATGGGCTCTCCCTGCCTCATGCTGCATTCCCTGCCCTGGTCACAAACACTGAGCTCACACCCACTGCTGCAGGGTTTTAGTCTCTTGTCCTTTTCTCCATCCCACTTTGAGTCTTCCCTCTTCCTCCTGAACATAGAGTTAAATATTTTCAGCTTTGAGCTGCTTGTGCTGGTTTTTTGGATACTGTGAAGGTGAGTAGGTGTCATTTTATGCAGTTGTGCCACGTATTTTATTTGTAATTAATCTCGCTGTTTGTCAGGTATTGGTTTGTGGTTCCCATCATCAGGCCCAGCTTTGCTTAGAGCAGGATCCCACTTGCTGCATTTTCTCTTTCCTAAAAGCCTCATTTCTTCATTCTCCAGCTTCCATTTGGGATGTAAACCTTGTGAAATAAAATGTAAGTTTACATTTCAAATACAAGCCTGTAAGTTGCTCATGCCTGCATGCTCCTTAAAATACTATTTTCTTCTGTATGAGGTTTTAAAGATTTACAGCAGCATTTGTAAAACTTCAGTGGGTAACAGCCACTGTTAAAAAAAAGAAGTTATGTTAAGGAGAAGGGAAAAAATTCACAACCAAAAAATAAATCCAACAAAAAGGACAAAGGGATCATCTCTGCTTCTTATTCCAGCTGTGCTTGAAAAGAAATGCCTGCTTGTGTCAGACAGCCCATGGAACACGCAGGTGTCTGACCTGAAGCTTCCCTGCTGTTCCAGGACTTCCCAAAGCACTTCCTTGAGTTAAACCTTGGACTAAATCTCACAGGAAGCCTGGAACCCAACGAAATTGGCCTCCCCCTCTCCTTGCTAACCTGGGGAAGGTCTGGGCTGCCTCTTCTCTGCACTTCCCTCTGTAAAAGAAACAAGCCCAAAGGATTTGTGGAAGTGTTGGTGTATTATTCCCCTCCCACACCTTTTTGTGCAGGATCCTGGAGCCTCCAGGATGTGTCCCAGAGAGAATTCCCTCAGCACCCGGAATGCTGCTGATGTAAGGAACTGCTGGACTGGTGCAGGTGACCCTCCCTGGCAGGGAGGAGGGACAAGGTTGTGACTGAGAGCTGCTGTGAGGAGGTGGAACCTCTGTTGTTCCACTGCTCTGATTTAACTCCATCCTGCTTTGGAATTAACTGCACCATGGAGCAGCTTCCTTTACTCACTGCCTGACTAAACAGAGCTACTCCACAGTGATTCCAAATCCCTTGCTGGAGCAGGGAGCTTTGGGTTAGGAACATAGGAAGTAGAAAAGGTCTTGTTATTTTATAAATGTATAATCTGCCTGCTCAGATGGCTGGTCCTCATCTGAAAATGCTGCTTGTGGTGCAAATGGGTCCCTCAAAGGTAGGACTGACCTAAATCTCAGGATCAGAGAATGGCAGAGCCGTGGTGTTGTCAATGGCAGCAGGAGGGTTTAACCTCCTCCCAGAAAAACCAGGGGGTTCCACGTGCTGGAGCTTTTCCTGGCAGGAAAACGGGGCTGGAGCAGAACACCCACTGCAGGGGCTGCTGGGGGTCAGAGGGCTCCCTTTGGGAGCTCCCTCTGGGGTGGGATCAGCGCTCCCATCACATCCCAATGGAGCTGACAGGGTTGGGAATAGCAGCAATCCCACTGGAGTGGTTTGTAACTGCATCCAGCTGCCTTTTGGGAACCCAGCACGGCCTGGGGCTGCCACTTGTTCCAGCCAGCACCGCTCTGAGCAGCCACTCAGCTGAGTGGCTTAATACACATCCCTCACCCCCAATTCAATGGGAAGTGATTGTTTTCCAAGGAATGTCACATAGGGATTGCTGCCCACCTTTGGGCTGTTGTGTTCAGTTTAATGCTGCTGCTGCTGGCATTGAGACTTTTGATATCAAATGGGTTTTTACAAAAGCTTTGGATACTCGTTTTTACTGTCGGACCAATGTTCTGACTGCTGATGCTCTGTGGAGTTTCACTGGCATTTTCCAAGTGTTTGTACAGTTTCTACAGCTGAATATCCTGTATGTTCTGCTTTGTTGTTTTTTATTATGGTTTATACTGTACTGCAGGCAAGGACTGCATTAAAACCATTTTTGGCTAATTCATTAGACTTGTGAATGGTTATTTCCTATGCTCAGGCTAAACATTCCCTCTCTGGAAGTGTTACACAACTTTAATTAACTGGAATTACTGCTTGGAACAGGGAAGGTTCTTTATCTGTGACAAAAAAGATTCACTAAATGCTGGCATTGGTGGGGGCAGCCCAGACCCCACTCACCTGATGAGAGGTAAGGACACTACTTGAAACAACATTCCCTAATCCTGCAATTGTAGAATATGGATGTATTGTAAAATAATAATGGTCTATATTGTATTTATGGATTTCCCCAAAGTTACAGTAAGGGGAGGTACTGGCCAGCTGAAGGGCTGGATGTGGTGTACTTGGTGCCAGGGGATTTAAAGCCAAAGCAGGAAGGGATTTGGCTGCAGATTGATGTTTAATGTGACCCATACAACGAGTGCCTGAGGCTTTGGAAAGGCTGCTGAGCCCTGAGGGCCACACTTCTCTTCTGGCCCTGGTGCTCTGTGAACAGGACTAAAAATGGAGTTCCAGCTTTTTGCTGCAGTTTTCCTGTCATTAAAAGAATTGGTGAGACTGATGCAGCCCCAAGTTTTGTCTCTTGGAACTCCCAAATTCTGTATGTGTACAATTTCCACAGGCAGTGCTGCTCCCACCCCCAATTCCCACCCAGTCTGCAACAGAAACCTTGATTCAGGACCCCTGAGCAGGACAACCAGGGGTGTTTCACTATTTGAGGGCAATGTTTGCAGAGAAAATTCCAGGAGTTGTATCTTTGGTTCTTGGCCAGCAGCCAAAGACCAAAACTGCCCTGTGGCTGCTCAGGAGGACACTGAGATCCAAGTGCACCCCTAGATTTGGAAGCACTGGGTGTGGCTGTGGCTGGAGTGATGCCCAGTGACCCTAGAAATGAAGGACGCTCCCTTGGGGTTTAGTTGGGTTTATTTTGCTCTCGCAGGCGGCCACGGACAGGCTGGGGAAGAATAAATAAGTTAAAGCAGAGTGTGGCAGTTACAGAGCCCCAACATGGAGATGCTTGACCGTGTAGCCAGAGTGCTTTGTCACTGTACCTGATCCCTGTTCAGGCCAGCACTAACCTAAGTTAGTTGGCCAAAAAGGTTTTTAAACATGCCCTCGACCAACTCAACAGTAATAAAATGTAGAAAAAACCTCTTGTAATGCCATAGAGTCATATCCAGTTGTTCCAAGAGTGTCAGTCTGTCCCAAAATACTTCTGTCCAAAGTGTGTTGGTGCAACAGGATGCACTTCTGTAGTTAAAATGGTGATTTCTGGGAATTCCTGGATGATGGATTTGGCACCTTTGAAGAGACAGCAAAGGTCATAATGACTACAGTGCTTCAGCCCATGTCCAATTGTGATCAGCAGCATTGCAAAGGTAAGCCAGGCTCTGTGCTTCTGTCTCCATTTCCTGTTCCTGCCTTAGCTAACCATCTATGAGGAACACTGCCTGACTTTAGGGGATTGCTTTTTGGGGGTTTTCTTCTTTGGATTTTCCTTTCCCATACACACACACACTCCCAATTAAAGTAGTGACAGGCTGCTCTGCACTTCAGCTGAATTTTTTGAGAGCGATTTCTGCCATGGCCACTTTCTAATACAACACACAAGATCCTCTTTCCTCCTCTAGAGAAGCAGATGTTCCTCACTTAGGATCCCCTTTTACCCTTAACCTGCAGCCAGGCCAGTTCTGTAGCGCCATTCAGCTCCCACTCCTGGTGTTGGACCAACCCCTCACATTCCAGCAGCTGGCCTGGCATTGCTCTGTGAGCCACAGACCTGGCAGTGCTGCAAACTCCTGCTTTTAGGAATTCTCTCCCATTTGCAGTTGTGCCATTCAGTCCCCTCCTCACTGCCCACACCGAACACGGCGCTGTTCCCTCAGTTACAATTCAGCCAAAAAACCCCCAAACCTGCTCTGAGCAAAGGCACAGCCCTGTCCCACGTGTGACTGATGTCACTGTCCCCAGCAGCCACTGCTGTGCTCACTCCTGTGCCCCTCACACTCACCATGAGGTGTGGAGAAGAGGCTGAGCAGGATGATGACGCTGGGCTGGACCCCGTGTTCCACGAGCACTTTGACAGCCTCAATGACCGTGTTCCCAGTACCTGAGAGGGCAAACAGGGACAGGGTTTAGGGGTTTTGCCCCTGGCTGATGAATTGTCCTAAGCTGTTGGTGATTCAGTCCTTTCCCACGGGAAAGGCATCACCTCTGCATGTACTCCTTGTAGACAATTTTGGTGTCGTAATGGCAGGACTTGGACTGGAAAAGTAACCTCATCCCAACAAATTCCTTATAATATTAATCTAGAAATGTCTCAGAATAAGAAAAATACTGTTTGAGTCTTTTCCCATGGCAAAATTCATATAATTCAATTTATATCAAGTCTTAATCTCAGCCTTTCTCCCAAACGCAGCCATGCCCAAACGATTTGCTCTGTATTCACACCGGTGCAGCTGAGTAATGTGAGTCCTGGCACAGCCTGATAAATTCCCTCCTCTGTCACCTAAACCAAGCAGAAAACCCAATCAAAGCCCCTGCAATGTGGGAATTTTCCTTTCAGAGCGGGCACTGGGTGTTCAGAGCAGCCGGGCTGGCCGTGCTGGGGGCAGACACTCACTCAGGATTGGGTACATGAGCAGCACTTTCCTCCTGTAGATGTCCGGGGGGAACTTGGCGTAGTACACCTTGGCTCGCTGCGTCTCCTCGTCGCTCTGGATCAGGATTTTCCCGATGCGGATGGATCTGCAGCAGTCCCGCAGGCCCTGTTCCATCGCCTCCCCTCCAAGGAGCAGCACAAACACAGCAGCAGATGGTGACACACTGACAAAGGCTCAGGGGCAAGAGGCCGCGGTGGAAGGGACGGTCCCACATGGGCAGTCCCCAAGGGACAGTCCCACCCCCGTGCTGGTGAGCAGCTCTGAGCATTAAAACTCTTGAAGCTCTTTCCCTTTGTCCTCTGTTCACAGCAAACCGAGTCTCCTCGGTGGTGCCGAGCCCCTGGGTTTGGTGTTCCCACCCAGCTGTGCTGAGCTCCCACAGGAGAGAGCTGGAAACCTCAGAACGGGCGGGTGGGGCTTGGGGACATCCCGGTGACAGAGTGTGGGGCAGAGTGTGGGGCAGAGTGTGGATTGAGTGACATCCCGGTGACAGAGTGCGGGCCAGAGTGTGGATTGAGTGACATCCTGGTGACACAGTGTGGGGCAGAGTGTGGGGCCGCTGGGTTTGACACCACAGATCCAAAGGTTTGCCCAGCCCCGGGCAATAACGGGGACTCTGCCCCCACGGAGCGGGGCTGAGGTGGGGCCCTGGCTCTGGCACAAGTGGGAAACAGGGGAGGGCACTTGGCCCCTCACAGGGAGCAGCTGCCAGGGAAGAGGCCACAGGAGATCTGTTCCAGCCATTTGTCTCCTAAAAGGTTAATGGGAGATATTTCTGGACATGTTGTTATCAAGGATACCTCAGAAAGAATAACAACTGGTAGGTTGGGGTAAACCTGTTGTTGCACATTTTTGAAAGGAAGCTGCTTACAGGTTTCCAAAGCATTTAATGTGTGCTCCTTCAGCAGGCAGCAGCACCTACCACTTCTCATGATGCTGACCCCGCAGTTTCCCTTTTCGAATCGGACTCCTTCATACTTGTGTCCTGTGAGGAAAGAAACCGGGGCTCAGTGGCAGTGGCTGCTCCCTTGTGCCCTCTCTGGATGGAGAGGAGATGGTCCTGGATCTGTCACTGGCTGGTGGGAACAGGTGAGACACCAATGCTCAGGAGGTGAAGCGGCTGCTGTTTGATGCAGGAAGGAGCACAGGTAAGGGGGTGGTGCCTCCTGGGTGGCTGCCTGAACTCTGGTTTCACAGCTGAGGGTTTGCAGTCCTTTCTAAGTGTAAGTACAGACACACCAATGCTTTACTGCAGAGTGGGAATGTCACCCTGCAGAAACGCAAGTGGAGCTCTCAGGGGAGCAGGACTCAGCTGGTGCACGTCTCCCAAGTGTGCTGTGGTCACACCACGGAGCTGAGCAGTTCCCCCAACCTGCTGATGCACCCAGCAGCTGCCTCTGAGTACTGCACACAACCTTACAGATCTTTGCAGCTGACAGGAGGAACCACAACTCCTGCACTAGTTTCCTCTAGTGCCAACACAGCCACTTTTCATTCCCTGCTCATCCTCGTTCCCAGCTGGCCCCAGCTGCAGGGCCAGATTTAGGCTGGCAAGGCAAAACTGCTTGTGCCAAAGTACTTTTTCCTTAAAGGGCATGTGAAATGTCATCAGTTTTAATTCAAGGCTGTGGTGTGGGCAGGTGAACTGACCTTGCACATACACTGCTACATTTTCATCACAGTTTTGCAAGACCAATTCAATCCTTAGTGAAATGACAGTTTTGCTGACTGCTTTGCTCAGTTGTGTTATGTACCTTGTAGCTTTTCAAACCAGAAGAGACCCTCACTCTGTGCTCTGCTCTGCTCAAGAGCTCCCCAGGGAACTCGTGGCACCAAGTCTGTCAGAGTTCAAAGACCATCTGGATGTTGCTGGGTCCAGTTTTAGGCAGGTCTGTGAGGAGCAGGGAGTTGGACTCAATGATCCTCTGAGTCCCTTCCACCTTGAGATATTCTGTAACGCTTGCAATAATTCTATGTATTTTTATGTCAGTTCCACTTCCAGTCCTAGCCAGGCCAGGGGTGATTCCCCACGTACCTGTTGGAGTGGTCACAGTACATTCTGTGTAGGGCAGTTGATTCAGTCCCTCTTCAACCACGAGTCTGATCTGTGGAACCAAAGAGATGGGTCAGCTCAAAGGGATTGTTATCTCTGGAGATAAAGCAGCAGCAGTTACAAGGACTGGGTGAGCCCAAAGGGTCTAAAAGGGTCTCTTGAATAGCAGTTAGGGACTGAATTTAGAGACCTTTTGGGGGTGAAGCCTATGTTTTGGCCACAAATCAAACAAAGGCATTGCAGAACAAAACTGGGAGAAGAGGGGGGCTTCATAAGCAATCATAAAACTGCCTCTATTTATATCTGGCAGGCAGAGGCATCACAGACAAATTTTCCTCAACAGATGAGTGAGGGACCAATACAACTTCATTTGCTGACAGGAAATAATGAGGGAAAGGGAAAGTTCCCCCTCAGTTCCCCATCAGCCAGGCTCTACTTTCACATCCCTGTTTGTAGGATTAAACTGCAGCTGGGCTGCCAGAACAGCCCCAGAAGCTGCAGCAATGCAAACACACCACCAGTGCCCAAAGACAAGTCAGCAGCTTTAGGAATCTCTTATCACCTTCACCTCCCAGCACCTCCCAGCTCTGCTTTCCCTGGGCTGCTCTGCCAATCCCTGCATTTTTGGATGGCCCAGCTGGAGGAGCAGCTCGTGAGCCCCCACAACCCCCCAGCCCTCCCCTGGTGCTGCCCTGCAAAGATCCAAACACATCCATCTGCACCCAGAAAGATAGTTCTGAAGGATGCTCTGGGTATTACAGATGTGAAAATTCCCTCTGTTCCTGAGCCAAAGATTCACAGGCCAGAACTGCTCAAGGAAAGCTACTGCCAAGCAAGAGCTTAAACCAAAAAAATCCTTATGATTATTCAAAATTCACTGTGGGATGGCAGAAGTGAGGCAATGCTCCTGGTGTACTGCTCACCTCAGGCAGTTCTTATTCCAGAACCAGGGCAGCCTGGAAGGTTTTTCCTGTCCTTCCATTCTGCCCCAGTTCCTGGCACACAGGCAGCCTCTGCTAGAAATGGTCCCTTGCATTTATAATCTCTCTTTGAAGATATTTTTAGTCATTTTAGTACAACTTTTTTTTCCTAGTTGGGTTCGTGGCAGTCGTACTCAGAGGCTGTGGTCAGTTTCTGGGACATTTGTACCCAATTTTATCTTATTTTTTTGGAGTTAATTCACCAAAAAAAGCCAATCTCTTTGTCAAGTTTGGAAGAAAAGGTTTCTTTTCATCCTGCTGTAGTGCTGACAGGGTTGGAATTGCTCCAAATAATCTGCCAAAAGTGTAGAGTAATCCAGTGAAGGTCTTATGGTCAAATAATCTCTGTGATCTCCCTACACTTATCAGTGTTTTACACAGAGGCTGGAAGGATTCTTTGTAAACTTGTCAGTGCTGACAAAACATTTATTTTTGCACTGTGCTTTCTGCCACCTCCACACTCAGGGATTAATTTCCACCTCTTTTCTCTCGTGCCCCAAGAACCAGCTGCTCCTCTCCCACAGAGGTGGTTGCCATTGCTCAGAAGATAAAACTGGTATTATGAGAGCCCCACATGAAACAGGAAGGAAAGCTTTGGTCCCAAGGTAGAAGAGTCTGAGCAGAAAATCCTCTAACCCATCCAAAACACCATTTTGTGTGGTTTTTCTTGGAAGCTCAAGGGGAGGCAGAACATCCTCTGTATCTGTTCAGCTCCTTGCAGCTCAACATTTCAAACCAGTTTGGAATGCTCAGCCCCTGAAAGAGGCAGGGGGTGAGAAGGGTGAAGTGACCTGGGCAGTGCTACCCAGGGAGCTGCTGGGAGGGCTGAGGAATTAATTCATGGCTCCACCTCAGGTCTCCAATCACCCCCCAAAATGTGCTTCTGCTGCAAAGCAGCAGCACCTGGGAGCTGAGGTGACACCAGTTCAGTGCCTCCTCAGTGAGTGGGTGCTGGGATCAGGGGGAGCCTCCTGCCCCGAGAGGAGCTCTGAGCCCTTCCCACCACCTGCCCTGAGTTCCAGCTCTCCCCAGTTCTACCAGCAGCAGCCACAAGGACTGACTGTCCCCCATGCCAGGGGCTGCTTCCCACAGCTGCTTCTCCTCCTTCACAAACACCACGCAGGTTTGTCTTCATCCTTCACCCTCATCACTTTAACCCCACTTCTTTCAGCTTTGGGACCACAGCCCTGGCAGTGGCTTTCAGACACTCCCTGCCAACCTCCACCACCCATTAACTCCTTTTTCTCACAAGTACCTTCAAACATTTCCTTTGTGCCATCCCCTCATGTGTGAAACGAACTGCCAGAAGAAAAAGCACCACCAGAAATCCATCACCTTTAGAATCCTTCCTTCAGACCTCTCCCTCTGGTGACTTTAGGAGACACTGCCCCTAACAGCTGCCAAGGTAGGAGCAAACTTAACTTCATTCTCATTTTCTCACTGCAAAAAGGTTTATTTTCTTCCCCTATAATCCCCTACTTTTCTTCATGTATTGCCTCCTGCCAGTGAACTCTGCTCATTGGGTGGAAAACATGGCAAGCCACAACTGTCTGCACCTTGCCAAGTTTAGTAGAGACCACGTCCCACATGAAATGATAACAGTTCTTTGTCACACCCAGGAAAAATATTCAGAAAATGAGAGTCCTACATATTCTTTTGTGCAAAATTCCTCCTACAAAATGGAAAACAGAGCAGCAGGTTCTGTGGCAAAGAGCTGCAGGACCAGCACACAGAGGCTCTCGAGCTGTGCTGGCCAGCCCATAGAGGACACTGGGGTAGGGGCCTGAACTAATGCCTGGATCTGCAGTTTCCAGCAATGAGAGGGGGGGAAAAAATATCAGTGTTTGCCTCAGAACAGGGCAGGACAGCCAAGAAAGGTGAGAAGGTACATGGGGGAAAGGTCCTTCACACTATTACTGACAATAAAGTACTGGAATGCAGGAAACATCCTGAAAAGGGGAAAGCAGGGGGGAAAGTGGAAAGCCATGAAGATAAAAAGCACTGCAGTCACAACCTTAGGCTGTGGTCATATCTAAACCTGAGCAAGCCTGGATCAGGCCTGGATTAAGATTGGCTCATCACAGGAAACCTGCCTGTAACTGTGAATGGTCTCTGGACTCTGCTGAAGAGGAAATACCCTTCCCTCTGTTAATGAATTTGCAAAAAGCAAACACCCTTGTGTGTGTGTGGTAGCAAGTGCTGGGGTTTTCTTTAAGCTTGTAATTTAAATGAGATAAAGGCTGCACTCCCTACAGTCATTGTTCTGACTTACTACAACATGTGAAAACTTCCAACTGCTTTGTCCCTGCCAGTAACCACCATATGGCTAAAGACAAATTCTCCACGTGGATGCACCCAGAGCTACTAATCTAATACACAGCAAGTGTCAGGAGGCACGTCTGCACACAAGCAATTGTTAACATCCAGGCTGTAAGAAATTGTACTGCTCTGTTCACAAGATCAAAAGTGCTGTTTCAAAACAAAACTCAATTATCTGCAGCCTCTGTGCATCTGTTTTTGAACAGAATTCTCATTACTACAGGTCTCTGTCCTCAAGTAGCTGTGTCTGGTAATAAGATGGGTTCTGGAACCCGTTGAGATGAAACAATGAACAGAAGTCGCTATACAGAAAGTTGCTGTCACACAGCAATTTCCTTTGGGTACAAAAATTGCTCTCACACCACCATTCTTCTGGTCTGAAAGACCCATTTTGTGGAAGAGTTGCAAAGCACAATATCAAGAAGAAGAAATTCTCCACTTACCAGACGATCAGCAGAAAATACGAAGTCTCCTCTACTGGATTTCCTGAAAAAAGGTAATAATTTACATTTTAAGTTGGGGAATAACTTTAAGAACATTGCTTAAATACAATATTAAATACTATATTCTAAGGCAGTTCAGTGAAAAGTCTCCTATCATATACTGAATTTATCCCAGAGGTCATGCATCGTGGGTTTCCTGGTTGGTGGCAGAGACTGGGATGCAGGGACCCAGTGGTGGGGTCTGGGTGGTGCTGCTGGCAGTGTCGCTGCTCTGTACCAGCAGCAATTAAATACAAAAGGAGCAATTAAACACAAGTTCTGTAGGTTTGCCATGGGGCTGCTGTTCCAGCTCAGCTCTAAAACACCTCCTGAGCTCAGATAACCCTGCATTTCCTGCAGCTCTGAGCAAGGGAGCTTTGCTTGCCTGTTCTCCAGTCAGTCAGAAATTGTGGGACAGTGATAGTGCAGATCCTTAACCCCAGGGCTGACAACACACCTGATAAGCAGGAGATACATCTTATCTAATCTGGAACTCATTGAGTGGGCCTAGATAGTGAATGTGAGGTTAAAGAGAGCAGGGATTAATGAGCATTCCCATGAACACACCTCTCTGCCTCTTATTAGTTTGGCCACAACCTTTTGCTCATGTGCCCGTGTGGCTTTTGGCCCCTGCAGGAGGCAAAATGAAAGGTTAAAAGCCTGAATTTTAACACCTTGGTTCCTCTGCCAAGAGCAACTCTCACTACACCAGAATAGGACATTTCCAATCAAGGAGCCAACACTCCCAGGACAGGAGCCTTGAAAACACTCAGACACAGCACCAACACGGTAAGAGGTACTTTTAAATGAAATGTTTTATTAATCTCTCTCATGTTTTCAAACCCTGATACTCTGCATGTCTCCTTAAATACCATTTTGTATTTAATCCCCAAGATTCTGAGACACCTCTTGCTTACATGAATGAAAGTCAAAAGGTTTGCCTGCTCATTGCCTGGGAACCAGTCACTTAGTCCCACTTTTAAAAACAAGTTTTAAAAGGGCATCAGCTTAATCTAGTTCCTTTCCTTGTGCTAATAACACACTGTTAAAAATACTGTTTGGTTTTATTTTTTCCTTCTTTCTGCTAATGACAGGATATTCCTAACTTTCTGCTATTTTGACACTAACCAGACAAGCAATGCTCAAAAAGACCCCAAAACTGCTCAAAAAAACCCAACCCCAAACCCCTACAATTATATGACCTGATTTTATTAAGATTTTTGGAAAGTTTCATACTTCCATCTATGGTGTAGATAAGTATTTTTTAAAGAGGGAAGTAGCAAAGTGGCACATGTAGGTTCTTTCAGACTGTGGCATTTCAGAAAATGTAGCTGAATTTCACAAATGGGTGTAAGACAAACCCAACAATGTCAAGACCACAGTTTTGACTGGAAAGTGATACATGTTTAGAGTGAATACTCTGAGTTACTAATATAGATTATGAGGCTTTAAACCAACTCCTCTGTCCTTGCAGAGACACAGATGTTCCTATGCACACCTCACTGAACACCCTTAATTGGTTATACCTGGTTTTTGAGAGGGGGAGGGCAACAGAAAACCACAGTGCATACAAATAACAGTAATACAGAAAATGTCAGCCCTCGTGTACAG
The DNA here is from genome assembly GCA_013397815.1 of Aleadryas rufinucha. NCBI lineage: Eukaryota > Metazoa > Chordata > Aves > Passeriformes > Aleadryas > Aleadryas rufinucha. The sequence goes on from VZTH01019156.1 coordinate 76,663, forward strand.
GGGCAGCTGGAAAGCTGTGACCACATCTCAAACCCCACATCCTGTGAGCATTGCCAGGGGGCAGAAAAAAAAGGGCTTATGTAAAAGCACTGTAACTGCTCTCCTTAAATACCACATAGGAATATGTAACGATTCATGTCAGACTAGAAACTGTTCCAGCTGCTTAATCAAGAAACAAGGCAACATCTAAAAATATGAGGCATTAAAACCTAACTTGTAGCACGAACATTGTGTTACACAATAAATGAGTTTCACTTTGTTTCTGCAGGCAGGTGAGTGTGGCTGATGTACATCAGTGTCTGTCTCAGGAGGTGAGAAGAAATGGGTTTTTGGGACTGTATTGTAATATAAAGTAGCTGCAGGGTTTCTTCCTGCTTTAGCACTTGGTACTAGTGACAAGCAGTGACAGGTCTGCAGCTGATGGGGCTTCAGAAATTCCTGTTTCTCTCATTACCTCACAGAATTTGCTGAGAGACACCCAGGGTGAGGGCCAGGCTGGAAAATGTCACTTCCCTACACAGGATTTGTACAAGGTTTTAAGGAAAACTGAAGGCACTGGATGAGCTGTTGGCATTCAGGGAGATGATGTAGCTGGGGAACAGATCCATGTTCTACCTGCAGCACTTCAGTACTTAGTGGACTGCAGTCCTTAATTTTTTCCATACCAGCGTTGGGATGTAGAGGGATCCCCCCTCCCTGCCTGCAGCAGCTGTCCTCACCCAGCACAGGTGAGTTACACACTCCTGAATCCCCCTGTTCTGTGCCCAGCCAGGACTGCACATCCAAGAGTTACACACTCCTGAATCCCCCTGCTCTGTGCCCAGCCAGGACTGCACATCCAAGAGTTACACACTCCTGAATCCCCCTGCTCTGTGCCCAGCCAGGACTGCACATCCAACCACTTTGCCATCTGCATTTCTATGTCATCACTCTGTTCCTTAGGGAATAAGAAGCTTTAGCAGAACACAACAGAATGATCTCACCCAACAGACACACAAACCTTTAAGTATCTGGATTTAAATCATGTCTGTTGTTAAATCAGGAGTTGAAATGACACTGCCAACCTAAGCTCATGAATTTGTTTCTACATAAACACATCACTGCACTGCTCACTTCAGCTTCCAGATCCTTGGTTCACATCTGGGAGGCCAGAAATTACTTTGAGATCATTCCCTCCTCGTAAAGAGACTGTAACTGTTTGCTCCAGAATGTTCAGTGCATCAGTTCACATCCCATTAGAGCACTCGAGGTTCATATCCTACTCAGTATAAAAGGCACCTGCCCCCATTAAGCATTTGCTGGACAGAAAAGTGACAAACCTGAGGGAAAAGGAGGAAACCCAGGCACAATTAAGTTGAGGTGATCTATCCATCTCCCTGACTCTGGCACACAGACCAGGTTCTTGTTAATTTTATGGAAGCAAAAGTGTCATTTTAATCTGCCAGGGCAACATCACACTCAGAATAAAGCACAGTCTGTGATTGCTGCAGCTGCTCTGAGTAATTCCTTGTTTACAAGTCCTACTCTAGACTTCCTCTTAGCAAAGTCTTGTGCAACAGAGCTGATGTAACTCTAAGAAATGTCCTTCAAGTTAAAATCGCAGCTGCTGCTTTCAGGATAAGCTCACTGCAACCAGAAACCTCTTAAATGTATTTGAAAGAGGTCAAAACCTGTGTACAACAAAATAATAATAATAAAACCCCACAAGTACAGGAACTACATTGCTAGTATTTGCCTAGATATCAAAACTATGTGGTTTTCACTAACCTCAAAACCTTTCAGAGGCCATCACCAAGCCTAGTTTGGATTCCCTCTCTGACTCTCTCTGCTTAGCTCACTTCCAACTTCCTTTTCTGCTCCACAGAGAAGCTGCCAGGCGGGCGTTCTCACCTGCAAGGATCTTCTGTGTGGTCTTGCCACAAGTGCCCTCCTTACATCAAGATTATGCTGCCTCTGGTGCTCCTGCTGCCAGGTTTTGTTTTGCCTGCAATGCTTTAAAAATTAAGGAAAATCCTCCACAAACTAGTTTAAAGTAAGAAGGCTCCGCTAAGTTAATAAAATTAATGGAGGTATTGTCTTTGAGAAACGGTGATCAGTTTTGCATTTAAAAATGTATTACTGTTAGCTACAAAGTTAAGCCTCAAGAGCCAGAAAATAGCAAAACGTGGACTATGCAAATGGAAACACAGCAAAGAACACTGTCTCTGCCATGACTTATTGCAGATGTCAGAAAGCCACTGTGTTGCAGGAAGAGAGGGTTTTATTCAGACCTGATCACTCCATTTGTAGGCTTGATTTACACCTCTTTGCCGGTGGTTCTTGCAAAGCTGTAGTTCTTAATTAATAGATGGATGCTACTGTAGTTTGTCTTATGTTGCATGCTGTATTTAATACCTTACACTATCACCTTCCAAGTGCTGAACAGGCACAGCTGCAAACGTTATCAGAGGGAAGGACGTGCTGGACACCTGAGCTGCGTTGTGGAACACAGTGCTCCCAGCTGTCTCCAGTCAGAGCCTGGGAACGGCTCCCTGGCCCATCCCGCCTGCAGGATCCGATCTCCAGAGAGCGGTAACGAGCCCCAGCTGCTGCCGGGGCCGCCCGCGTGACCACAAGGTACAGCCTCCTTTCTCAAAGGCTTTACACACCATTGTACTGCACGCTCCCTGTGCTGATGATGTGGCACGCAAGCTCCGAACCGCCTGCGGGGCGGAGGTTAGCAAAAACCCCCCATGAGGGACCGTCCAAGTC
>VZTH01019160.1:0-30785 GCA_013397815.1 Aleadryas rufinucha
CTGTCCCCAGCCTGTAGCTCTGTAGGGGGCTTTACGGCCAAAGTTCAGGACCCAGCCCTTAGTCTTGTTAAACTTCATATTGTTGAACTCAGCCCATCTATCCAGCCTGTCGGGGTCCCTCTGCAGAGCCCTCCTACCCTCCAGCAGATCCACACTCGCACCCAGCTTAGTGTCATCTGCAAATTTGCTGATGGTGGACTCAATCCCCATGTCCAGGTCATCAATGAAGATATTAAACAGGACTGGCCCCAGCACTGATCCCTGGGGGACACCACCAGTGACTGGCCACCAACTGGATGCAGCACCATCCCCACCACTCTTTGGGCCTGGCCTCCAGCCAGTTCTTGACCCACCAAAGAGTGCTCCTGTCCAAGCCGTGAGCTGACAACTTTTCCAGGAGGATGCTGTGGGAGACGGTATCAGAGGCTTTGCCAAAGTCCAGGTAGACACATCCACAGTCTTTCCCTCATCCACAGCCTTTCCCTCATCCACCAGGCAGGTCACCTGGTCATGGAGAGGAGATCAGGTTGGTCAGGCAGGACCTGCCCCTCCTAAATCCATGCTGGCTGGGTCTGATCCCTCAACCATCCTGTAGGTGCTGTGTGATGGCACTCAGCATGATCTGTTCCATAATCATACCAGGGACTGAGGTCAGGCTGACAGGCCTGGAGTTTCCCAGATCCTCCTTCCAGCCCTTCTTGTGGATGGGCGTAATCCCTTCAGAGATGCTGTAAATCCCTTTAGACACAGCAAGGAGGCCAGTGACAGAGGGAAGGGATGTCAAGAGGCTTTGGAGCAGCAGATCTCCCCAAAGAAACAAGCACCACCTTGGAATTCTACCTTCCATAAAGGGGGGAGATAGGAGGCCTTTTGTTCTGGCCATCCCTGCAAGTCATTAGATTTGCTGGGGGGCTGAAGTGTCAGGGAACATGGGCAGCTCCGGGAGCTTGATGCAGGCTTGGAGCAGCAGGAGGGTCCTTGCAGCTTTGTATACACCTCACTGCCCTGCTGCCAGTGTGCTCCGCCCTGACAGGTCCTGCAGGCCTCCAGCAGCATTGAAAGATCCTGCAGTTTCTATGGCCTTCTCCTGGTGCTCGTGGTTCCCATGCTGCTCCTGCACTAGATCCCAGGATGCTTCCAAGGAGTTTGGATTGCTGCTGGAGCTGTTGTGCTGCCAGGTTTCCCAAGGGGACCGATGGATATCAATCGTGATAACAGATTGCTCCAGAGCCCTTACATTGTTCATGTCAGAAATAAGTTTTATTTCTTTCCAAAGCCAAAATACTAGCTGCAGCCATGAAAACCCCACTGCCCTCCCCCACCCCCCAACCATAATTGACTAATCCGGCCTTGTCAAACTTCACAACAACACATTTCAGTGGGAGGGGAAATTTTTCCATGTGGTACATGATAGAATTAATCTCTGCCCTGCAGTTCTAGAGGAATTAGCCAAGGAGGAGAATTATGGCGATAAAGCTGTATATTAGCCCTAATTTAGTGAGATATTTTCAACGTTGTCCTTAAAATGCATAATAATTCCTACTTATGACTTAAAAACTACACACAAGGTACAAGGGGCTGCACTCTGCTCTGTCTCCCCAAACTGGGGACTACAATCACAAACTGGGAACTTAAAATAAATAATCTGAACATCCCTAAGTCTCTGTCTCTACAAGGCAAGCAAATCAAGGTCCTAATACTAATGTGCAACCACATTAATATGCAGATAGTCTTCTGACATTGAGATGAGTATTTATCACAAAATCTATTTATACAGGTGCAGGAAACACGTGGATTTGAAGGATGCTGCAGCAGCAGGACCTGCCACAACCAGGCACCTCGTGCATTCACCCAACACCTTCAACCAATGGTCAGAAGCCACTCAAAGATAAACAATTCCATCCAAAATAACTGCACTAACACTAGTCAAGATCCAACACTTCTCCTGAGGTCAGGTCACAAGCAAGAAGAACCATTAGCAGGGCAAAGTACAGAGGACAGTGCTTTGGCCAGCTCAGCTGGCCCTTGGTTCTCCCTTCTTGCCTTTTTCTGGTGACCCCTGAGGGAATTTCAGTTTATTCTGTCATCCTGGCCACTTTTCCTTTTGAAATGTTTTCTTCAGAGTAGTCACATTTTACCTTTATTTCCATGGGGTCATCTGCATCATCTATAGCGAGAAGGAAAGAAGGATTAAAGTTTGCAAATTCTTCTCTGACTTCAGTCAGGTGAAAATGCGAAGTATTAGAAAACGCTTCTGTACATAGGCAACAAGAATCACGGAATCCTAGGATGAATTGGGTTGGAAGAGGCCCTAAAGCTCATTTCATTCCACGCTGTGCCATGGGCAGGGACACCTTCCAGATTGCTCCAAGCTCAATTCAACTCCTTAGCCCTTACTCTATTTCAACATCTGCTCACCTGCATGAGCTGGTTTTCATACTGAGTTGGGTGTTGGGATAACGCTCAGAGTCAGGGACTCTCAAGATTTTGGCTCTACCTATCTCCAGCAGCATGTTGGGAGCAATATTTAGTCCCTGGTACCAGCAGGTTGCTGGAAGAACTGCCAGCATACAGTGGCTATATCTGTACTATCCCAGCGTGCGATCGCCTGGATACATTCATAAGTATCCATTCCAGGGCTTGGAAGAATTAATTCCCTCAGACCAGGGCAGTGAAGGAAGGAATAGTTAAGGTTCCCCTCAGCTGCTGCATGTTTGGGTTTCTATAAAAGAGAGAGAGACTGCTGTGGCCCACTGTTAAATAAAAAGGTATTTTGTCACTTTAAATTCCATTATGGAGCCAGGCTGGGAGAGCTGAGAATGTTCAGCCTGGAGAAGGCTCCAGAAAGACCTTAGAGACCCTTCCTAAAGGGGCTCCAGGAGAGCTGCAGAGGGACTTGAGATAAGGGCCTGGAGGGACAGAAAAAGAGGGAATGGCTTCCCACTGCCAGAGGGCAGGGATAGATAGGGTATTGGGGAGAAATTCCTCCCTATGAGGGTGGGGAGGCCCTGGCACAGGGTGCCCAGAGAAGCTGTGGCTGCCCCATCCCTGGAAGTATCCAAGGCCAGGTTGGACAGGGCTTGGAGCAACCTGAGATAGTGGAAGGTGTCCCTGCCAAGGCAGGGGGTAGAAACTGGATGAGCTTTAATGTCCCTTCCCACCCAAACCAGGCTGAGATTCTATGTTTTACTGTGAAGGATTCCTCTGAGCTCAGCACAGGCCCTGGAATTTCAATTTTTAGAGCACAGGTGCTGAAAGTGACACATCTGTGTGACTGGAAATGCCTAATTAATTACTTCAGGCTCAGCACAGTTTGGGTGTTCTAGCTTTGCCTGGTAACTACTATGGATAACAAACTACTATTTGTTATCCATAGGGTTAAGAAATACAGAAAGCCAGATTGAAAGGTAAATTTCTTGGAACAACTCACCTCTCCAGAGCTTTGTGCTCAGTGGGAATCTCTGCTATGGCTCAGGGCAGATCATGGTACCAAGGACAAACAAGGATGTTCTGGTTCACAAGAGGCATGTGCAGAGCTGCAGAGATTTCTGCACCTTGGAGACACACCCAGCCAGCCTGGGGCTGGGGAGTCTGTGCAGGTGGAGAAGATCTGGTTTTGGGAAGGCGTTTCTGCAGCAGGCAGAAGGATGCTCCAAGGGGAGAGGGAAGGAAGAAAAGGCTCAAACTCTTGTTCTCCCACTTGGGACAGTGTTTTAACAGTAACCAGAGAAGCTGTGCATGATGTTGGTATCCAAAGAGGAAAAGTATCCTGGAAAAGCACCCAAAGCCAAGCCTCAGAGCCCTGGGTCCCTGGGGACAGCCTGTGTGTCACAGCACAGAGAACATGGGTGCTGCAGCACCTCTCACCTCTTGTGAGCTGGGCTGTTCTGTGCTGCTCCTCTCTGACCCGTTTCATCAGCTGCAGGTTGTGGTCACTGGCTTCCTTATGGTTCACCATGGGGAAGGGGTAATCCTGACCTGGGCAATGTGGAGACAGGGCCTTTACTGGACTCAGCAAGGACATTTCCCTGGATTTGAGATACTTCCAGCTTTTCTTAAATGGAAGTGCCTAATCCTCTCCATCAAAGAGAAGAGCTCCCACTTTGACATATGAGCCTTCAAAGATGTGTTAGAGCGGGAGTAAAAGCACAAGATGTTCTGATACTATTTAAAGCAGCCAAGCATCCAAGATGGATAAATTCAAAGGCAAAAGCCTGGAGTGATCCAAGAGTTTTAGGACAAAGTTGAGGCAAAACATGTACTCTGAAATGAGACTCCAATAAAAAAAATGTTAATGGAGAATGAACAGAAAGGAGGCTGTTGGATTCATCCATTTTCAGAAGATAAATGGCTTATGTTGGAAGTGTGATGCTGCCATCTCATACACATTTATTTTGGACAGTTAGCAGCAAGAAAATCCTTACCAAGGAATGTGAATGAATTACCTATGATACACCCTGCTTGCTTCTGCTCCTCTTCAGATGCTGTCCAGGGCTCATAGATGTACTTGGAGGGAAAGTTCTTTAGTATAGGCAAGTATTTCCTACAAAACATGGATAATAGGGGGGTTTATAATCCTGCAGGCAAATATTCATACATTCAGAGAAGTGTAAACCAACGTGTGCCATGTTAATATTGATATTACAATCCACGGGAAAGTTCTGATTCATTCTCCACAAAAAGATTATGTCCTCAAACCTCCATAGGTGATATCTTCCAGGAGTTAATTTTATGGCGTTGAATAAATGGGGTGATGTAAACAGTACTTCAGTTTTGATTTCATCCAAAATATGTTTTTATCCAAAACTATTTCACTGACATTTCATCCTAAACATTAATAAATTTTAAAAACAAACTAATTTTAAAAAGTTGTTGCAGAATGGCAAAATCATTTTCTGTCCTACTCTGTGAGGTACCTCAGCACAGGTTTCTCCTTGGCAATACCCAAATCTAGACAGGATGGGAGGGAGAAATGTGGGGAAATGGAGCTGTTTGCTCAACATTAACTCAGTGAGCTCAGGAAACCCCCCCATGCTTTGAGAGAGCCCATCAGCACCTTATGGAGAGACCAGGAAATGAGTGTCTGAAACAGAGAGGACTCAGAGTGGAAAATAAAACCTTATGTGTGTGCAACTAAAGGCTGGCAGGGTTAGATGGGATATTGGGATATTCCTCCCTGTGAGGGTGGGGAGGCCCTGGCACAGGGTGCCCAGAGAAGCTGTGGCTGCCCCATCCCTGGAAGTGTCCAAGGCCAGGCTTGGAGCAACCGGGCTAGTGGAAGGTGTCCTTGCCCACGGCAGGGGGTGGAAGTGGATGAGGTTTAAGGTCCCTTCCAAGCCAAACCATCCCAGAATTCTATGAAAAGCAAGAAACTAAGTGCAGACTGGAACCAGGAAACTGTGGGAAGTTCTACTCAAATCCTTTAGAAAGAGGAGCCAGCCTGGTGATCAAACACAGTGCTGGAGGCAACAAGTGCTCACAAATGAACACAAGCCCTGCTCAGCCATCACTTGGAACCACAGGTATCTCTCTGCTTCTCCACGCTTCAGTTTCCTCATAAGTTCAACAAAACCATTGCTATGAGCCCTGTTTAACAGGTGTGTGTGTTTCGAACTGATCCAGTTCATCAGCTCCTGCTGTCAGAGGAGCTTGGGAAGCTCTCAGGGAGATGGTGGGCTGGGGTATCCCCTGACCTGATGTAGTTGCCCTGGGGGTCCGTGCGCTTCCCAAAGCGGACAGGGCAGAAGATCCGTGTGTACTGGTGGAAGAAGGCGCTGGCTGACAGCCACATCCAGTTCCCAGCATTGATGCTGTAGTCAGCATCTAAAAGCAGCTCTTCAAACACCTGCACGTCAGGGATGGGAAGAGAGAGAGAAACACCCCTGAAATGGCTACATTGCAAAAACTAGACAAAACCACATTGGGAGGTGAAGGGTGGGGGGTTGCTGCTGGAAGCACAGCACTGTGGGGCCTGGGCTGCCTCCTCACAGGCACGCCGGGAATGCTCTCCACAAAGACAGAAGGAAGACAGAGCAATCCAAAAACTCTGGGTTTGGGATCTGCTACAGACTGAGCATGTCTCCACCAGTATCCTCATTATCCAAAAATCATGAGGATTTGGGGAAGGGAATGACCTCTCACCACTGCACTGAGTGACAAACCAAGAGATTCCATGAACCCTGAGATCCACAGGAAGGCTCAGAATGAAACCCTGCTCTGCAGAACCCTCCCACTGCTAGACTCAGGCTGTGCAGGGTTTCTCAGGGCTAGGCAGAACAGAGGAAAATAAAAGCCAATAGTGAACCTTCATTCCCTCTTCCCAGCTGATCCAAAGGTCCCCCCGTGTCAGGAAGCAGGCGACAGCATGCCGAGCCAGGTGATGAATCCAGCCTTCCTGGCGCAGCTGGGTCATAATGGCATCGATCCATGGGAACCCTGTCTGTGCCTGCAGCAGAACAGAAACATCAGCCCTCTCCTCATACACTGCTTTCACAGAGTCACAGGATGGTTTGGGTGGGAAGGGACACTAAAGCTCATTCCACCCCCTGCCATGGGCAGGGACACCTTCCACTATTCCAGATTGCTCCAAGCCCCATCCAACCTGGCCTTGGACACTTCCAAGGATGGGGCAACCACAGCTTCTATGGACAATCTGTACCAGGGCCTCACCACCCTCACAGGGAACAATTCCTTCCCAATATCCCATCTATCCCTGACCTCTGGCAGTGGGAAGCCATTCCCCCTTGTTCTGTCACTCCATTCCTTGTCCCAAGTCCCTCTCCAGCTCTCCTGGAGCGCCTTTAGGCACTGGAAGGGTCTCTAAGGTCTCCCTGGAGCCTTTCCTTCTCCAGGCTGAACATTCCTAGCTCTCAAAGCCTGTCACACATTGCAAGACCCCCTCAAACTGCCAGCAGGGACTGATCAAGGGAAGAGGAAAGCTCCGAGCTCCAATGCAGCTGCTGTGGCCATGCACCTCATTACCGTTTTCCATTTGTGGAGCCTCTCTGCATCCTCGTACCAGCAGATCTGGAGGCAGATGGGGTTCCCAGCCATTTGGGTGAAGTTGGGGGTTGCTGATGCTACTGTATAGAAGAATTCCCTCCACAACAGCTGCCCTTGGAGTGACACTGGGGGCAGAGAGTGGTGCCTTGCCTGCAAAAGACACAAGGTGACAGCTTCAGTTTATACATATCATTGCAGCCTCACTCATTTTGTGACTGTCAGGCCCATAAAATAAAGATTAATCTGACTACAATACTGGTTGCAAGGCACTTTAACGTTCAAGTCAAGGAAATCAAAGATCTGAGGCAACGCTGTCCGGCCCAAAGCAAAGCCAAACTGCCAGGGTAACTCAGTGTTACCTCACTGAGTTACCCTGTGCAAAGCAAAGCCAAACTGAGGTAACTCAGTGTTACCTCAAACATTCTCCATCTACCTTCCAAAACAGTGTCACACTGGGATTTCTTACACCAAACATGTTTATTAATGTGTTAACTGAATTCAGGTGGCTCAGCCATGTCTCAAGAGATAATCTTAAGATGGAGGTTCAGGAGGACCTTGGTTTTCTTGGGTTGGTTTCAAGCTCACTTTTTCTTAAGAATCAAACAAGATTTCAGAAAGTAGTTTTGGTTTATGCTACAATTTAAACTTGTCTAAGACAAAACCAGTTGATTTCCAGAAACAAAACTGCATAAACTGACCAAAAACTTCCCTTAACCACAGAATCGCCAGGTTGGAAGACACCTTCAAGATTACCGAGTCCAACCCATGCCCTAACACCTATGCCTCAACTAAACCATGGTGCTGAGTGCCACATCCAATCTTTTTCTAAGCACATCCAGGGATGGTGACTCCACCACCTCCCCAGGCAGATGATTCCAGAACTTTATCACTCTTTCAGTAAAAAGCTTTTTCCTAATATCCAACCTAAATTTCTCTTGGCGCATCTTAAGACTGTGTTCTCTCGTTCTGTCAGTGCTGCCTGGAAAAAGAGACCAACACCCACCTGGCTGCACCCACCTTTCAGGGAGTTGCAGAGAGTGATGAGGTCACCTCTGAGTCTCCTTTTCTCCAAGCTAAACAATCCCAGCTCCCTCAGTTGTTCTTCACAGGGCTTGTGTTCCAAGCCCTTCACCAGCCTTGTTGCCCTCCTCTGGACACATTTGAGCATCAAAACGTCCTTCCTGCACGGAGGGGCCCAGAACTGGACACAGCACTCAAGGTGCGGCCTCACCAGTGCTGAGTAGAGGGGAAGAATGACTTCCCTGGCCCCAGTGGCCACACCATTCCTGATCCAGGCCAGGTGCCACTGGCTTTCTTGGCCACCAGGGCACACTGCTGGCTCATCTTCAGTCGGCTGTCGACTGAAGTACCCCCAGGTCCCTTTCTGCCTGGGCACTGTCCAGCCACACTGTCCCCAGCCTGTAGTGTTGCAGAGGGTTATTGTGGCCAAAATACAGGACCCGGCACTTAGACTTGTACCACCAGACAGACAAACTAAAATCCTTGAATTTTAGGAAGGTTTTCCTGGGCTTCCCTGCTGATCCTGGGTCTGCTTGCTCCCCATTCATAGAACCATGGAATTATTTGGGTTGGAAGGGACCTTAAAGTCCATTTTGCTCCACCCTCTGCCATGGGCAGGGATACCTTCCACTAGCCCAGGTTGCTCCAAGCCTATCCAACCTGGCCTTGAACACTTCCAGGGATGGGGCAGCCACAGCTGCTCTGGGCACCCTGTGCCAGGGCCTCACCACCCTCACAGGAAGGAATTTCTCCCCAACATCCCATCTAACCCTGCTCTTTCAGTTTGAAGCAATTTCCCCTTGTCCTGTCACTACAGTCCCTGATGAAAATATGAATTTAGAATATGAATATCCTGTTTCTAAAACTTAATTTAGTTTTAATTTAGGAAGAGCTGCAGACATTCACAGGTGTTTCATACAACATGAAGCCACTCCACAGATTTCATGAGACATGGTGTCAGAGACTGAAAATAGTTCATGCCTCAAACATTGATATAAAGTTTTAAAGAAGCTACAACCACAGAAAACTTGAAGAACTTTGGACTGTAAGTCATACTGAGATTAGATAAAGGGAAAACCCATTCTTTCATCAACCTCAGGCCTGGAGAGAAACAAACAAGTAAACAAAGAAGAGAATGTGAGCCAAACCCAGCAGCCATGCTAAGGATCTTCTCTGGCTGACTTTGGGGTGGGGGACACCACAGCCCACAGGAGCCAGGTTTACACAGACGCCCCCTTGAAATGAGGCGGGGGGGAGGAGGTTTTGGGTGTAACCTCTGCTCAGGGGCAGTGAGCACCCATCCTCCCTTACACAAACTGGCCCAGCTGTGGCACCCCCAACCCCACAGGCCACATCCACAGGATTTTCATGTGAGAGGCAGCTGAGGGGGTGTCACAATCCATCAAAGACCCCCAAAGTACTCCCCAGAGGCTTTGCACCACAGGACTGCATGTGATGCAACAGATGCAGAGTCTGCTGTAAGAGACTGCCACCCTCCCCCAGGGGGACATGCCTGGACATTGCTACCTGCCTCGAGGGTATATAAACCCACCGGACTCTGTGCTTTTTGGGGGGTGGACCTTCACCATCACGAAGACCAGCTGGAGAGGATCAACAGAACATGGTTGGGATCCACGGAATGGTGATATTTTCCTTATTCTGTCCCTGGCACTCTCTTTCTGTCCCCCCCACTTATTTTCTACTCTTTTCTTTCTACTTTCCTTCCTTCTCTCTCTCTCTCATACCATACTATGCAATGAAACCCATACTATTGTCACTGGCATATGGTCTCAATTGCACCTTAATTCAGGCAGAGAAATTTCTAAAGAACCTTAATAATAATTGGATCATAACACATGGTGAGAAGACATTAACAAAGCAGCATTTTTTGATACACCAAGTCTCTACCAAGATGATCCGAGTGTTAAATCCTGCCTCCCATGCCAGACATGTCACAGTTTTGGATTTGCTTCCTTAGAACCAATTATCTGCTTACCTGAGCATAAATGTTTGACAACCTATAAAAAAAGGTCCGAACTGATAGACAGCCCATACTGAAATATGGGCTCAGGCCTGTGGTGCTTGGAAGAAGTGAGTTTGGGATTGTCCTTGGTTTAGTAAAACTTGTCACCCAGCCCTGAAATGAAAACAGAAATCTGGGTTCAGGCAGCACAAGATTACAAATGTCCAGTAATAAACAGAGGAAAGCTCTTGAAACTGGCTTCACTATCACAGGGGCTTGTTTGATGTCATGTCTGGAAAACACTCCCGCTTCCCAGAAGTCAAGGAGAACAAAACCTGAGTCCAAGTTGCCACCCCCCTCCAAGCTAAGCTGGGCACTGACCTCAGCCCACCTGGAGCCACCACCATCCCCTGTGTTCCATCAGGGCTGACCTGGTCAGTCAAGTGTTGCTCCAGGCGCTGCAGCCCTTCGGTCTCCCCTCCTCTCCAAGGGGAAAGGCTTTCTGCGGAAATCTTCAAATCCACAGGGAGAGGCACCCTGTAACACTCAGCCAGGCCTGGGTCAGGGGCCCTACATCTCCTGAGGTGAGAGAGAAAACTCTTTGAAAGGGGCAACAGGAGCCAGGAGAAGGAGGCAGCCCCTGGCCATGGCAAACACCAAGTCTCCTCTGTCACGATCCAACCAGAGCACAGGGAATGAAAGCACAGCCAGAAATCCCAGGCTGTACTCTCCTGGGGGAGAAGAGCTCATCCTGCAATTGCTCCAGGGAATTCTAGCCTGAACTGGGGAAAGAGGAACAGTCCCACCAAGTTACATTGCTCAGAGCAGTTGGCTGCAAACCCACAGCTCAGACCCCTTTTAGTTCCCATCCCCCACACAAGGCTCGGAGGCAGCTCCTCTCCAGTTGCTCCCAGCTGTCACATCCATCCCTAGGAAGGAACCAAGAGCCTCCTCAGACCCTTAACACAATTAAGGTGCTGCCTCCAAAGGCCACTCCAGCTCCTGTGCCTCTGAGGAGAGGTCGCTCTAGAGAGGTTTCACAGAATCCCAGACTGGTTTAGGTGGATGGGCCCTTAAAGCCCATCCAGTCCCACCCCATGCCATGGGCAGCGACACCTTCCACTAGCCCAGGTTGCTCCAAGCCCCGTCCAACCTGGCCTTGGACACTTCCAGGCATGAGGAAGCCACAGCTTCTCTGGGCAACCTGAGCCAGGGCCTCACCATCCTCATAGGGAGAATTCTTCCCAACATCTAATCCCAGCCTGCTTTTTCAGTTTCATAGGGAAGGAAGTAGATCAGCTCCCTGGGCCACCCTGGTTGATTGCTCCTAACCAAGGTGGGGGCTCCCCAAGCCCATATCCCTGAGCAGCCCCCCCACATCTCCTCAGCCTCAGTTGCTGAGGCTTCCCAAGGCCTCTGCCCCCCATAAGGCTGGAAGAGCATCAGTTTGGTTTTTCTTCCCCATCCTGTAAAACATAGATGAAGAGGCCCAAGGAAGTGCTGGTGGTACAGAGATTTCCAACAACCCATGAATGAACTCAGACATCAATAGATCTTTGTACTTGCCTGGACAAATCTGAGCTCAGCCCTGCTGCAGACACCTACAGAGGTGGGGCCAGTGCAGCTCTCAGAGCACTGACATAGCTCAGGCCTGCTGGGAAGCATGTGAACCACTTATCTCTCATCAGCATTAATTTTAAAAGTCCAAACAAACAAATTAGGCAAGAAAGGGAAAAAAACAGTGCTAGAAAAAAAATGCAGGAACTTATATATCCCAGTACTTACATGTGTCTTGTCATCATACTGTCTGAGGACAACATTCAGGAATTAACAGGACTCCCCCAGGATGGGAAGACCCAAGCCTGGGTTGGTGGCACTGAGCTGAGGTCATGCAGGAGGAACCTGACATTGAATCCCAAGTATCTGCAGTCCCATCCCAGCTCTCTCCTGCCCCAGTCTTACCTCCCTTTGGATCACTGACCTCTCCTCATGCAGAGCTAAACACAAGACATCCTTGACTCTGAGCGTCTTCTCAAGTCCTGGGAGACACGAGCTCAGTCCCTCTTTCCCATACAGCAGAGGGGAGGAGAGATTTAAAGCCAGGAGGGAACAGTAGGATTATTCCACTGAACTTCCTGCATAAAACAAACTATAGTGGTTCATCCAGTTCCTGTCCAAAATCTTGAGAGGAATGTAGAGCATGCCTTTGAGTAAATTCCCCAGGCATTCCTCTATAAGAGTTTGACATATCTTAAAAGCTTTTCTCAGGGTGCCTTGCAAAAGCTGAAGACTTTTATGGTATCACAGAATCATTAACATTGGAAAAGACTTTAAATTATTGAATCCAACCATGATTATGTGAGGTGTCCCACACAATGGGAAATCTGCTGCACAAATACCAAAAGAGCTGAGTATCAGACCATTCTACCATCTGCTCTCCCCTCCTAACAACAGTCACACCCCCTGTATATAGAATCAATAACCTTCCATGCACAGAAATAAAACAAGAAAACATCTAAAATGGGTCATTATCATTTGGCCCTGGCTCTTCTTTTGGGCAGAGAAAGAGGACCAGCAATTCCCACTCACTGGCTGGTACTTACTGGAAGTCTTTGGCTGTGAGGTTTCGGACAGGCACCTCAGGGTCACCAAGCAGAGACAGAATGTGAAGGAACCTCTTGTAAGTTAATGGGGGACTCCCACCATTTAGGTCCAAAATCCTAAAAAAAAAACCCAAAACAAGATTGCTTTTCACCCAACAGAAACCAAGGAAGAAGCTGGAGCTGCCGGTGGACAGGAAGGTGACATCACAGGCTATAACAACTCCATTAGTGCAACTGAATGTGGAAATTACAGATTTTACAAGTAAAACTCCCCTGAGTGAATGTACATCTATCCTAAGAGCAGTTTCTCAGGACCCGAGACAACAAAACTGGGATCAGGATTCCAGCTATGGCTTCACCTGTACAGCCACACAGCCAGGACATACAGGGCAAGGTGTGGGATACCTCTGGTGTCACAAAAAACAGGTTCAGGGCAGTAAATAACTGTCCTCTGTGAGCAATCACCTGTGCAAACAACTTGAATTCAAGACAGCAAATTACACACATCCATTCATTTACATAATTTAGGGGTTTTGCACAATTGGAGTGTTAGGGCTAGTTTAGTTATTACTATTTTCCTTCTTAGTAATTTCAATATCTTCAGTCATTCAGCACTGAGTAACAGCTTGGATCCAAGTGTGTCCAGACACCAGTGAAAGTTCATTTGAAATATTTTGAAAAAATCTGACACCGAAAATTCTTTACCATGTTTAATAGAACTTTTACAAATCCTATTAAATGTGTTAGAGAATTTCTTCCACTCTGTTTAAGAAAGTTTTTAGGTGAATTAAACTGCCCAAAAGGAAAAAGTTAACCAACTCTTTAGGCTGAAATCCTGAAACCTGTGCACAGTCTCTTCTGTTCCTTCCAACAGAGAAACACACAAAGTTTCTCCAGCAAACAGCACCACGTTCACCTCAGCCAGTCCAATTTTCTCCAAGGAAAAACCAAGACACTTGGCTTTTTCTCTTCTAAAATGACTTCCCTGGAGACACTTCTCGGTTTGGGGCAATCACGTACCGTTGGGTATCGTACAGGCTGTGGCCCACCAGGGAAAGTACCTCAAAACCCAGCTCTGCTCCCAGGCGCCGGATGTTGGCCTCCATCTCCTTGTAAAACGGCTCCATCTCTGCATCCAGCGTCACTTGCGTGATATTCCACTTCTGGATGTGATCCCTAAGAACGGTCTCATACTCCCCTTGAATAACCAGCAAGCAGGAGCCCAGCTGGCCCAAGTTTTTGTGAAGATCCTCAAGGGACTGGAGCAGGAAGTGCCAGCGCAGGGCCCCAATATGCATGGAAGAGGTCAAGAATGCTCTGTCCAGGATGTACACGGGGTACAGGGCCTCTGAGGACTCCAGGGCAGCCAGCAGCACTGGGTTGTCGTGGAGCCGGAGCTCCTTCCGGAAAAGGTGAATGGTGCGATGCAGCATCCTGGCTCAAGGAGGAAGGGAACCCTTGGCTTTCAGGATACCCAATCCCTATAAAGAACAAGGTCAATTAACAATTTGAAAGAGAGCTCAAAAAAAATCCTCCACAGTTTTTACCACAAACCTCTTGCTTTGGTAAGTTTTCATGAGAGAGAAAAGCAGGAACAAGACCAAACCTCTCCTCTGGCCCCACTAATTAGCAGCAGGATCACCACCCAGCTCCACAGAGAATGGTCTCTGCCCCAAATGAGTCACTCAAATCCTTAAATTAAATCCCTCAATGAAATTACATCCCAATAACACTCACCAGAAGGAAGGAATCAAAACAGATGGAGCTGCCAGAGCTCAATTTAGTGCACAAACACTTTTTAACCCCACAGATGTGGCTGTCAGCAAACCCTCTGGAAGTCATCAGCTGATTTCAAGAAGGTCCACAGGAGCAATCAGCTCATCAGAGACCTGGTACAATACTCCCTCTGTCAGGGGATTTTAGTAGGAGACATCTGAATTTATGGATTTCTGTGAAATCCCGGACTGGTTTGGGTTGGAAGGGACCTTAAAGATCATCCCATTCCACTGCCTGCCATGGGCAGGGACCCCTTCCACTGTCCCAGGGTGCTTCAAGCCCTGTCCAACCTGGCTGTGGACACTTCCAGGGATGGGGCAGCCACAGCTGCTTTGGGCAACCTGAGCCAGGGCTTCACCACCCTCACAAGGAAGAATTTCTCCCCAGTATCCCATCTAATCCTGCCCTCTGGCAGTGGGAAGCCGTTCCCCCTTGTCTTGTTCCTCCAGGCCCTTATCAAAAGTCCCTCTCTAGATCTCTTGGGAGCCCCTTTAGGCACTGGAAGGGGCTCTGAGGTCTCCCCTTCTCTTCTCTAGGCTGGACACCCCCAGGTCTCCCAGCCTGTCTCCAGAGCAGAGCTGAGCGTGATAACGACACAAAACTACTCTTGATTCATACATTTATTCTCCTTTGAACCACTTCAGCTGAGTTCAGAGGGTTGGCAGGAGTGCTGACTTTGGGTGTCAGGATGAAGCAGCTCAGGGTAGAGTGTGGGAAGCAGCTCCCAAGCTCTGGCTGCCCTGTTCAGAACAATGGACTGAGCAGATGCTGGGAAGCAAAGGAGGAGCCCAGCTGCCACCTCGTGTCTGCACCGAACGCAGCAGCACCTCCCAAACTCACTCTCCTGTGGAAAATTGGGAAAGTTCAACACCCACCTCCCAGGTGGGTCCCCACCTGCTACTAATTTCAAGCATTAGCCCCAGAGGAGAATTAAGAGATTAGGGATTAGCAAAGAACCAAACAACAACCCCTAATCTAACTCAGCTCTTCCAGCCAAACAGCTCCACTCACCCCCTCACCAATGTCTGCACCAGGCAACTCAGCCCTTGTCCCCGCTCAACCCACATCCAGCAGCTTTTCCATAAATCTGATTTGCTTGGTTCCCAAACACATGCACCAGCAGCACCCAGACAAACACACTTTGTTACAAGCCCCCAGTAAGGCCCCAAACTCACGGGCACAGGGTGCAGCCCAATGCAGGGCTGGGATGTGTGGGGTGCTCTGCCCTGCACCCCAGCTCAGCACTGCCCAGCACCCACTTCCTGGGAGAACCGGAAAAACAAGGTGACTCCTGCTGCTCAGGGGAGCACCCAGCTGGCATTTTTTGGTACTAAACCATGCAAACTGTGCTGGAAGAGTCCCCTGCACCCTATGCCCCAGCTAGCCTCACTGAGGGGCTGCCTCAGTCAGGCTCCAAGGCCCCCACAGCTTTTGGGGCTGTCCCAAGCCCCGTGGCTCCACATGGTCTGCAGGGTCATCTCAAATCCAGGGCCCTGCAGCCCCATGAAGCCTGTGGGATCATGCTCACCCAGTATCCCTTGGTCTCACACAGCTGGGACTGCTCTGAGCCCAGTGTCCCACACAGCCCATGGGATGGCCCTGAGATGTGTCCCCGGACTGGGGCCCATCCCATCCCTTCCAGTGGTGGCATCCCTGCAGGAGCAGTGGGGAGCAGGATTACACCACAACAGGGACTGGGCACAGGGCAGGCAGGCCCCAGGCCATGGCCTGGGTGGGCTGCAGGGTCTGGGTTAAAGGCAGCTCTGGGGATCCCACTAAAGGGGACTGGGGGAATCAGAGCTGGGGGGACAGGGATTTCATTAAAAGAGGCTGGGAGGAGCAGGGGCTCCATTAAAAGGGGCTGGAGCTCATTGGGGAGGGAGGGAGCCCAGAGCCAAAGAGGTGTCAAGGCTGGATGAGGAGCTGGGATCCCCTACTGTGTGGGAAGGAATGGGGAGGGGGATCACTTGTGCAGGCCATGGGTGGTGTCAGGAAGGAACTGTGCCCTCAGACACTCCTGTCCTGTGAGGAGAAAGGGAAAGATCCTCTGGGATGCTAGAGAAGGCAGAGCAGGTGCTGTCTATCATTAACATCATTTTGGGATTTATCCACTGCTACTCTTCCACCTCTTCATGAACCAGTAACTCGAGTCTGTTCACCCAGCAAGGCTGGGGAGACTCCTTCCACATCTTGATCACATCTGTTCCCCAAAAATCAACCAGGCAGGCAGAAAATACATCTCACACTGGATTCATCCCTGCACTTTGGGGCAGGTACACCAAGACAGAAAGCAGGAAAAACTAGGCCTTACCTTGAGGTAAGGCTCAGCTGATGCTCTAGGGTCTTTACAACATGTCACCCCAAAGAGATGAGGTCACACAGTCACTGATCCCGGCTCTCTCGCTGCTGAGCATTTCTCTCCACAGGCAGGGATGTGCTGGAGGGATGCAAGGGCTGTCAGTGGCACTATCCAAATCCCACTGTGCTGCTCCTGTTCCTACAGGCATCGAGAAATTAGTTGCCCAGGTTTAAACACCCCTAAATACCATAAATATCTGTACTGAGGTGGATTCTGCATAAAAGATGGTCTAAGCCACTCAGGCTTTTCTGTAATTCCCAAGAGAGAAGGAGGAGGATTGCAGGCAGCTCCCCTCTGGTCCCACTGGCCCTTGGAGCCAGCAGAGCCAGATGGGGTAGGGACAGACCAAGGCCTAGGAACCAGGAAGAGAAACTTTTAACAGTTTAATTTCCTCTGTGGGGCACTCTCCATTGTCAAATCCAAACACAGATGCTCCTTAACTATATCCTGGCTGCTTCAGAAGCAATAGTAAAACACTTAAACACACGTGTCAGACATCTGGAGAGAGCAGCCCCACACCTGCTCTCTGAAACCAGTCTGGGCTTGGAAAGTGGAATAATTATAACCGGTAAGTTGTTTAATGTTATTCTGATTTGACAGGCTTGAGAACAATTCTTAAATTGTTAACAACTCTGGGATCTAAGAATGCATTTTTTTGCATAAATCTGGTTCCATAATCCCACTCTCCACACTGAGACAGACCTGAGGCTACTGTTGATTCCAACTTCTAGGTTCTTTTCCCTTCTTGAATACTTTCGGTGGTAAATACGGTACTGGATACAGCTTTGATACAAGAAAATGGTATTTTGAGCCAGAGTAGGAAACAAGTCCCAAACCCACCCAAGTGTAGGGGCTTGACTGGGGCTTCTCCTGCAGAGAGTTGAGAACGACCCCCGAGAGTCTCTACCCATGGGGGACGGGGCGGAGGGAAGTGGTGTGCGGGAGACGGGCTGGGGCTCCAGGACACCCTGTCCGGGCCCCTCAGACGGGCGGGGAAGTGGCGAGGAGGGAACGAGGGAGGGCGGCCCCTACACCAGCCCCGTAGCAGCTGGGGGCGAACGGCCCGGCCTGGGCCCCCAGCTACTCCCTGGGGTGGCTCCTAGAGCCCGCCTTTACCTCCTTCCTGTGGTGCCAGCGGGCGCGGCGCCGGTTCCTTGTCCCACGGGGCCAGTTACACAACGCCGGCCGGGACGGGCGGGTTATGTAAGGACCGCTCCCAGAGGGGCCAGGGCCCTGCCCCCTGTCCGCGGAGATTTAACGCGGTTCAGGGTGGGAGGGTCCCGGAACGGCTACGGCCGTGGGACCCCCCAGGACCCCCAGCACCCCCAGCCTTAAGACGCTCCGGCTCCGCTCCTGCCTCCCCACCACAACCTCAGGCCACTCCCCCCCGCGCAGGCTTTTGCAGGAGGGCGGGGCTAGAATTCCCGCCCGCAGAACTCGCCCAATGGCAGCGCTCCATTCGAATAAGGGGCGGGGCTGAGTGCCGGGGCAGCTCAATCAGCGCCCGAGCAGCGGGCCGGGGGGTGGGGCTGCCTGCCAGGCGTCCGCCCGTTGCCAGGTGATAGCGGAAGTCCAGCCCCCGCCGCGCGCCGCCTCAAGGGCCGGGGGGCGGGAGCCCGGGCCGTGGGCCGTGTGGGGGGAGCGTTAGTTAATTAGAGTGAGGGGGTAATTAGTAAGTAGAGAGGGTGGAGGTCGTTCTGAAGGGATTGTGTGAAGGCTCTTGGAGGGGTGAGGCTGTGGGAGGCCATTTCTATCCTTGGGGAGTGGGAAGGGGGGGCGCAGCTCTTGTCCCTGTGCGGGGGTAATTAGGCTAAGGGGCTAATTAATTAGGCTGATGGAGGGGGGTGAAACGCTTCTTCAGTGGGGATAGTCAGGCTAGGGGTGCAGTGAAACTGAGGGGTGCTCGGGCGGGGGAGTCCGTGTGGTGTTAATGGTGCCTGAGGGAAACGGAAATCCCTGGAGGGGGCAGTTAGGCCTAGGGGGGTGTCCTCCCATCCTCAGTGTGAGTGGTTAGGGCTGTGGTGGGTTATCGAGCCAGGTTCCTGTCAGGGTGGACTGACGGGTGTCCCCATGTCCCTGTCCACGGGGACTGGGGGGGGCAGAGCAGACCCCTGCTTTGGGAGTGTCTGGGGCATTGCTGCGGCAGGGAGTGGCCCATCCCTAGGCAGCTTTTGGGTCTCCCCCTGCACAGGAAGGGGGAGATGGGGCCTTTGGGTGGGAAGGGGCACTGATGGGTGGCCCCAGCAGGGCAGCGGGTACCCTAACCATGAAGGGACATGGGTGGTCCTGGGGCAGATATTACAGTCCCATAAGGAGTTTGGAGCCTGGTCATGGCCTCTCAGTTTGTTAGGGCTTGTTAAACCCTGGGGTCTGTTAGCTGGGGACTGAGGGGATGGGATGGATTATAGAGTCTCATTCCCCTCCTCCAGCAGGTGCAAGAGCAGCTCCAGGAACAGATTCAGCCTCACTGTGACTCTGGTATCACATCAGGATAACAGTTCAAACCCCATGTCCTTAGCCAAAAAAAATTCTCAATCTAAAGTGCTATTTTTGAAAATCTAGGTTTGTCAGGAGTAGAATCCAGTCTCAGAGCTCCAGCACCATGCAGAGAGCCTCGCGGCTGACAAGGGAGCTCTCACTCCTGGCTACAGAACCACCTCCGGGCATCACCTGCTGGCAGAATGGGCAGCTTGATGACCTGCGGGCACGTATGTACCTTGGGGGTTCCCAAAGGCAGGGCTGGGTTGCAGTTTGCTGCTGGGTCTGTGCTTGCTGTGTGCTCTGGGCTTTATAAGCTATGTGGAAGTGTGGGATTTTATTTTCCTTTAAACACAGCTTGGCCTGTGCCTTGGCTGGTCTGCCCTCAGTTTTGATTGCTGTGGAGGGGAGCTGGTCTCACATAAGATGACATTTTTTATTCCTGGATTCTCCCCTGTGAGGGTGGTGAGGCCCTGGCACAGGTTGCTCAGAGAAGCTGTGGCTGTCCCATCCCTGGGAGTGTCCAGGTTGGATGAGGCTTAGAGCAACCTGCGATAATGGAAGGTGTTCCTGGAACTGAGTGGTCTTTAAGGTCCCTCCCAACCCTTAACATTGTATGATTCTGTCACCTGAGCAGTTCTGTAACTGTGGGAGGTACGTGGGGACTCCTGTCAATGAGATGATCTTGAAGGTCCCTTTAAACTCAAACCACTCTGTAATTCTGATTTTGATGTAACTCTTGTATTTTCATCTTGCTCCTAAAGAAATTTTAGGAGGTGTGGACACACCATATGAGAAAGGAATATTCAACTTGGAAATCATAGTTCCTGAAAGGTAAGTGGGCACTAACATCTAGCTAGATTAATTAAGAAGGAATTCTTCCCTGTGCGGGTGCTGAGGCCCTGGCACAGGTTTTCCAGAGAAGCTGTGGCTGCTCCATCCCTGGAAGTGTCCGTGGCCAGGCTGGATGGGGCTTGGAGCAACCTGGGCTAGTGGAAGGTGTCCCTGCCCATGGCAGGGGGTGGAGCAAAATGGGCTTTAAGGTCCCTTCCCACCCAAATCAGGCTGATTCTCTGATTAAGTAGTTGGTGTAGTCCTGTTTCAAAAATGAGTAAATGATGTAAGGTATTTGCTGTAAATGCTAACGTGTGGGTCTTTCCTTTATCCTCCCAACAAGGAATGGGGTTGAGACCCTTTTTTTTAAGGAATGCAATTTTTCCAGTGGCTGATACACTTATTTTGCATTGGACATCAAAGATGTGTGATTAAAAACCTAAAAGTGCAATGATAAGACTTTTGCCTCATCATACCGTCTCAAAGCTTTCTGGAAAGAGCTTGTTCATCGGTACAAAGTTTCTTACGTTCCCTTGTGGAAGTCTATCCAGGGAAGTGCTAGTCGGACACAGCTGGAAGCAGCAAAGGCAGAGCACTGCCTCCAAAGATTTGTGGGGAAGAGTGTCACGTAGGCTGGGAGGAGGAAACAGTGGCATTGCTTGGGTGGTGAAACAACTGGCCTACAGATATAACAACTTTTGTTTCTTAATGCTTATGCCTTCAGGTACCCATTTGAGCCACCAAAGATTCGCTTCCTGACCCCCATCTACCATCCCAACATCGACTCTGCTGGAAGGATTTGCCTGGATGTTCTTAAGTTACCCCCGAAGGTAAGACAGTGCTTGGGTGTAGGTAAGTGAGCCTGGGCAGGATAATGACCTCCTTATCTGCTCCTTGTAAAAGCCTGATTGAATGTCTGTTTACTCCTGACTTATTTACAGGGAGCAGGTAGTGAAGTTTTTGAGTGGCATCTCCTGTGTTTAGAGCCAGAACATTATGTTCTTTGTTCCATATAGATTTCCAAGGTTTTAAGGATTGGAGTCAAAAGGCATTAGGTCTGAAAATGAGTTGCCCCAACACAGCAGAGATCCAGCCCACAGAATCATGGAATCTCCTGAGCTGAAAGGGACACACAAGGATCATCAGGGCCACGAGTTGGATTTGCACAGGACAAGCCCAAAGTCCCACCGTGTGCCTGGGAGCTTTTTCCAAATGCTCTTTGAGCTCTGGCTGCCCTGGAGCCCTGACCGCTGCCCTGGTTGTCAGTTGGGCTTCCTTGGCACCTTGTGTTGAGAGTGGGTCTGGTGTGTTCTATGGGGCATTAGGTGCTGGAAGTCCCAAGGCAGCTATGGGCAGGTTGGGTTTAAGTGCTGTGGTTTCTGAGGTGTCTCTGGGCTGCCATGTGCTGGTTTCTCTCTCTGAGCTGCTGCTCTCGTCCCACTTCCTTACAGGGTGCATGGAGGCCTTCCCTGAACATCTCCACCCTGCTGACCTCCATCCAGCTGCTGATGGCAGAGCCCAACCCTGATGACCCTCTCATGGCCGACATTGTATGTGAGCTCCTCTCCCTCTCTCCTGGCCATGGACACAGGTGGGGAGGGAGTGGGGGGCTGGATTTAGGCTCAACTTCTGCTTCACTCGCTCTGGATTGACACACTAGGAGCGTGGCCTGACCTGGATCAGCTGGGGCTTCCCTGAGGCAGCTAAGGCCAGAAGAGATGGTCAAGGTCTTGTCTTCAAGCTATTATCTTCAGTGCAAATGGCAGCACGAGTTCATTAAGCAAACTAAATGAATTTTGCACTTTATGCTTGTTGTGGTTTTAGTGTGGTTTAGGAGTCCTAAAGCCAGACTTGGTCCCAGCTTCTCAGTGACATGTATTCAATCAAATCTCTGTCTTTGTCTTGCTCTTCCCATTTAGTCCTCAGAGTACAAATACAACAAGCAGCTGTTCCTGCTCAATGCCAGGGAGTGGACTGAGAAATATGCAGGGCAGCTGAGGGTAAGGACCATGCTCTGCTCTGGGTGTAGCTCCCTCTTGGTCTACAGTCCTTTTGTCTCAGTTTCCCTTTCACAGTTGCTTTGTTCTTTCCTTCCTCTCCTTCTGCTCTGTGTTTTGGATCTGTATTTAATTTCATTATATTTTTTTAAGCTCATTACATTCTCTCCTTCCAATGAAATGTGCTCATTCACTAATAACTGCTGTACTGCTTGAGGAGGAAGAGGGACAGATGGATAAACCCTTCCCAGGAATCCTGCAGCCCTGTTCTCCCTCAGCTGTGTTTCCTGTGCCTGATGCCCACCTGTGCCTGTTCTCCACCTGCTCATCCATTCACTGCCTGGTCTCCCTATTCCATGGTGGAGTGCAGCCTTCTTCCCATCACCCCTCCTCTCTTCCTGCCTCCTTTCCACTCCCTCACTTCACCAATGAGTTTCATAAAAATAAATCACACTTAAGCAGATCGAAACCTCTGCCCAAAAATCAGTTACCTTTGGGCCTTCTCCCTTCCCTAGGTGCCTTCCCTCCCTGCACTTGGTTTGGATAACACCCTTTCTGGGATGGGGATATCTTCCCTGCAGGAGCCCTGGCAGCCATGTTCACTGCTCCAGCTCTAAACCCATTTCCAAGTTAACTGTGGTTGTCAGGAGGGCACGGAGTGAAGCCATCCCTGCAACAACACACAGAGCCCTGGAGTGACCCAGCTCATCTATGTGTGTGCCACTGCTCTGTTCAGTCATTATCTTGCTCTCCTGTCATCCCCCTTCCTAAAAGTCCCAGCAGTGGGAGCAGAACAACGGAGGCTCACTGTGTAAGAGCCAGAGTACAGTCAGCTCTGACCTTGGTGGAGCACAGGGCATTCCAACGGCTGTAAAATTAAATTATTCACAGCTCTTTTATTTCTTGGGTCATCACAGGCTTCCAAGCCTTTGGAAGAGAAAATCATCCAAAGTGAAACAAGTGCCAGCAGTGAATCAACCATGCAGAAAAGAAAAGGGGTTAACATCAGCAGAAAGGAGAAGAAATCCCGCCTGGATTCCTGAGGGGGTTTTGTTCTCTTGGGGCTGTCACTGTCCCCTTCCCCTCCCACAGGTACAAGGAAAGAGTCTGCCTTTAAAGGGCTGCACCAGCTTTGGGTTTCTGTTTCCTTGGTATGATGATTTTTTTTTTTGTGAAAAGTTCCATTATATTAATAAAGTACAAAGCTTTTATATCTATTTTTCCATTTTGTTGAGTGGAGGTTTTGGAATATTCAAAAGAAAAGGAAAACTGGAAGCACTGTTTCAGCTTCCAATTTCCAACTTTCAGAGACATGGGAATAGCACCAAGTAGTTCAGTTTCTGTTTTCACAACCAACTGAGAGCAAGAGCTGAGCAGCAGACAGGTCAGAACCAGCTGGTGGGAATCGTTTCCCAGGAAAGGCTTAGTTTTCCATGTAACCTCAAAGGCTAAGTCATTAAACTCAAGTCTTAAAATTCTGCCTCTCCAGAGCAGTCTGTTAGGTTCCAGTTGGACCACTTAGGATAACGTGGATGGTGTCTTGGCTCTGTTGTGACTCCAGGAGGTGGCCAGTGACAAGAACCAGCTCACGGCAGGTGTGGAAGAGCCCAAAGGATTCCTGGAGATCTGGGAGTGGATGGATGTGGAAGAGCGGGGTGTCAGTGATGTGATGTGCAGGGTGAGGAGCACGAGAGGACTGGGCTAAGGAGTACAATTCTCGGTGCTTCCACGGATCCAGAGATGAGGGCTGGCAGCAGATCGCAGCGGGAGCAAGTGAGGTGCTCGGCCTCTTGCTCTGCAGGTTCCTGCTGGGAATTTAACCTTTGTCCTGTCCCTGGTCCCAGAAAAGCGAGCCAGGCCTGCCTCTGGAGCAGAGGCAGGACTTGCAAGGTTCCCAGTGCCTGGGAAGTGATGAAGCTCAGTGATGAGCTGAGCTCTGATGGGTCAGGAAAGGCTGTGTCCTCAGCTGCTCCCAAAGGCCCAGACCTGTCCCTGTCCCACTCAGTCGAAGTTGTAGTAAAGGCAGAAGGCGAAGAACATGGCAAAGATCTGGAATGATGGAGATGGGAGAGGGTCAGCCCCATGGCAGGGCCAGGCCAGGCCGGGCCTGGCTGTGGTTGGAAGCAGAAAGGGGCTGGAGGGTCCCTGGCCTGGGGCCATTGCTGTGCCCCTCAAGGGGCCTGGACCAGCTGTCCTGGTGCTGCACAGGGACACCAGGGCAAGGAGGCCCAGGGGGAGCAAAACAAAGCCTCCCCTGTCCCTTCACCTGCCCCATCTGCAGCGGAGAGCAGGCTCTGTACCCCAAGACAGACCTGAGCCCCTTTGTGCTCTCCTTGCCTACTGCGCACCCCCCCGTCACAAAGAGGGGATCCTCTGCCTGCCCTGTCCCCAGCCCCCCTCATTACCTCAATGCCCAGCACAGCCAAGCTGCAAGTCCCAGGGAGGGAGATGTACCGCTGCAGGGTCCTGCCAAAGGTGGAGAAGCAGCCCTGGGGCAGGGAGAGGAGGGAGAGGCTCTCTCGTGTTCCCTATGGCCACAGGGAGCCCAGAGGGGGACTGGAGTGTGGGGGGGTCTCCTGTGGAGCAGGATGAGCTGAGGACTTTGGGAGCTACTGGACTGTGGAACCACAGCCAGGCAATGTCTCAGGCTCCTGTTCCTTATGCTCTGTTCTGTGAGCCTGGGCAGGGCTGAGGCTGGGACAGGGACACGGACACAGCAGAGCTGTGCTGTACCTGCTCGTGGATGTAGCCAGGGCTTCTGTCCTGGCACTGCTCCCAGCCCAGGAGCTCTCCCGCCTGCAGAAGCCCATCGCGGGCACAGCATGCCCGTGGCCATGGCATCTCTGGGTGCAGCTCTTGGAAGCGGGAGCCATTCCCAAAGTCTTCGGGTCCTAAAACGCCACAACACGAGAACTGGAACAGAAGGGAAACACCATCACCGTGGTCACCCTTGGTGGATCCTGTGTGTGCTCCACATGCCCCCAGGAGCCTCCCAGCTGCTCACCGTGACCATAAGGGTGTTCCAGGCTGTGGAGAAGACCTCGGCATCCTCGTCCCCACCATAGTTCCTCCTCAGCTCGGACAGGAAGCGCTCAGGCTGGACCTGTGGGATTGGTGCCAGGGCAGGACTGTTCCTCTCCCACTCTGCTCAGCACCAACTCCTTTTGAGGGGAGCTGGGCACCCAGTGGACCCCTCCCACCTGCTTTGAGATTTGTGTTATGGTGCTAGTGATGGAGGTGAGGGGAAGGATGTTCCCCACACCTGCCCCAGTCACCTGGTGGCCTCTGAGCCATGGCCATGGTGTGACGGAGGTTGGCAACACTGGGGACAGTGCCAGTACCTGTTTCCAGTGCACCAGGAAGAGAACGGCCCCAATGAGCTGCGTGAGGAAGACGAGGCTGACGAGGATGAAGAACTGGAAGGCAGCAGGTGAAGGAGTCAGAGATCAGCCTGATCCCCCAAGCAGCTTGCTCACATTATCCCTGCCCTCTTCTGCACCAGCCCTGCCTGTGCCCTGCATCCCTGACATCAGGGACGTGTGTATAGCTCCTGGGGACAGATGCCACATCTCTGACCACTATGGCTGCAAGGCAGGGGTTAAAAACAAGCACCAGCTGCAAGGGACTGGGGATGCTGAAGAAACGGAGGTGTTGGTGCTCAAATAGACATTTCTGCCCCTCACCAGCAGTGGGGATATCTTGGAAATGCCATGTGGGACAAGCCAGTGGCTTCAGAGAGAATTAACCCCACTTGGTGGTTTTATAAATCCTCTAGGCTCTAAATTGAGACTCACAAGGTGGGGAGTGGAGGGCAGGATGTGTTGAGGATGAGGAACACCAGCTCCTGGCTCCTCCAGGAACACCTGCATCCCCCACCACCCTCCAGCGCGTGACTCCTGCCCCCAGTACCCCTGCCCACACCCTGCAGCCCCTTCCCACCCATCCCCCCTCCCTCACCAGCAGCAGGAGCGGGCGGCTCCGGCGCAGGGCCCCGCAGCAGCCCAAGAAGCCCAGCAGGGACAGGGCGATGCCCACTGCCAGCAGCAGCCATGCGCCTGCACTCAGCACAGCCCTGGCAGCCACGATGTCCTGGAAACCAGCCGGGTCCACGGCCACCCAGACTCCCACGCCCACCAGGCATGTGCCCCCAGCCTGCAGGGGGAGGTCAGGAGATGATCATGGGGTCAGGGGATGTCCCGAGGCTTGGTCCCCTCCCTGGGATGGGTATCACCCACCCCTGAGCCAGATGGAAATGCCACCCCATGTGGATGGGGGATGCTTCAACCCTTGGTCCCCTCCCTGGGACCGGTGTCACCCACCCCTGAGCCAGCTGGAGATGTCACTCCCCAAGCACCGGTTTCCTCCACCCCTGCACCCCACGGGGCCCATGTGGACTCACAAACACCAGCACGTTGAAGATGAACATCAGGTACTTCATGCAGCTCAAGACACCCATGGGGACACCGGGAGGGGGACACGGCAGTGTTTGTCCCTACGGAGGGGAAAGCAGAGCCCTGGCCACAGCCAGCCCTGACTTGTCCTGGACCCCATGGCTCCAGCAGAATATGGGGGGATGCAGCCTCCCAAAATTCCCACATCATTTTCTCTCCCCACCATCTCCCATGACACCCCAAAAAGCCCTAAACCTGTGTCCTCTCCAAATCCCAACCACATGTCCCCTTCAAACCCCATGTCCCCAGTCCTGTGTCCCCTCCAAATCCTGTGTCCCCTCCAAATCTTGTGTCCCCTCCAAACTCACGGCCCCTCCAAACCCATGGCCCCCGCAAACTCTGTGTCCCCACCAAATCCTGTGTCCCCTAAAAATCCCATGACTCCTCCAAACCCATGTCCCCTCTAAATCCTGTGTTCCCTTCCCCTCTAATTCCTGTGTTCCCTTCAGGCTCCACGCCACTCACCCTGTGGGGACAGCGTGTGACCCAGGTACCTCCAACTTTCCCTGGTGCTGCCAGCACCTAGATAACATCACGAAGGTTGGAAAATCCCTTCCCCCTTCCCACTCCAGCAGCCCCCAAGAAACCCCTTCCAGCAGCGAGGCCATGAATGATTGATGGGGAACAGGATCCACCATTGTGCCAGTGGCAGCCGGGAGTCTCCGGCTCTTGTGAGCCAAGGAAATTAAACCTGTGGGCACGGAAAGACGAGACGCCCCACCAGGCCGGGGTGACCTTGGCCATCAATTATTGCTGTGGCCATTCGGGGAAGCCCTCAATGGCCACATGTGGGACTCGTGGGCAGGTGGTGCTGCAGGGACTGTTGGCTGTTGGGACACAGGGACATCCCAGATGGATGACAGGGTCTATTCCCTCTTGTTGCTGACTTCAGGAGTTCTCTAAACACCGAGTCATATTAGAAAGGAGACATTATTTACTCTGCATCAGGTGGAAAGAGGAGGCTTCCACAAATCAAGCACACCGAGGGGTAAAAAGTTAAATCTTTTCTACAGTAAAATTTACACGAACCCGCCTATCTAAAGCATATTCTTCACCTGCCTAATGCATATTTATTTTGGTAATGTGACTTTACTCAATGCTTGAAACACAAAGTTCTTTTCTTCATTAAAGCATCTTCTGTTGGAGAAGTTGAATTATGTTTGCAAAAGGTGAGAAAATTCATCCTGGGGGCAGATAATTCAACTTGACGATATCAACTTGAAGACGGTATTAGTGTCACCGCAGCCCCAGGGCCCTTCGGGACTCTGTCCCGCCTCCGTTCCCCCGCGGGACCCCCGAGGTGCCAGCAGGGGGCAGCCGAGCGCGCAGCCACAAAGCTGCGCGGTGAGGCCAGAGCGCCTCCCGCCGGCACATCAGCCAGGCGACTCGACCAATCGCAGCGGTCGGCGGCCGGTGGGGCGGGAGAAGAGAACGACGGACAGCGACTTTAACCAATCATAGAGCGTAATTCCCCGGACGAGACCCTGTGGGGCGTGGCCCCGAGGCCGGAAGCGACGCTATGCGTTCCCGTTCCCTCAGCGTTGCTTCCGGTGCCGCCGCCGCCGCCCGCGGGATGTAGCGGCCGGTGAGAGATGGGCGGGGGAGCGGGGGTCCGGGAGCCGCCCGGGACGGGCAGGGCCGATGCTTCCAGCCCACCGGGGAGAGCCCTGCCGCCGGTTCCCCTGGTTCCAGTAACTCTTGCTTCCTCCCCCCCAGCGCGGCGGCAGAAGGACGCGGAGGGACCTTCACCGGCTGCCTCGGAGCCCCACGGATCCGCCGCCCCGATGGCGTCCCGCAAGGCCCCCGCCGGGGCGGGCAGCGGGCTGGCGGCCGCCGGTCGGGACCGGGATCGGGAGCGGGAACGGGCGCACCTGGAGCTCGCCGAGCTGGGGCCGCTCCTAGAGGAGAAGGGGGACCAAGGACCCACCGGCGCGGCCAGCGTGAGCCCCTCCGAGACCCCCGGGTGGGAGGGGATCCAGAGCCTGGCTCAGTCTCCTCGCTCCGCTCCCGCGGATTATCCCGGGAATCTTCCCGTTATCCCATTAATAGCTGGAGGAATACGGCTCCGTGTCGTTCCTCGGGCCGGTCCCTGCTCCCAGCTGGCCCAAACTCTGCTCCTGCCGAGCAGGCGGGGAGCTGGGATAATCCTTCGCAGGGATGTCACCGGGATCGGGGTGTCTGTACCGGGTGTTCCCAGGGTGTTTCCAGTGCCCCAGCATTTCCACAGGGCTGGGAATCACCTTCCCGAACTCTCTCCCGGCTGAGGAGAGCAGGAGCTGTGCTGGGACCCAGAGCGTTCCCAGCTCGGAGCCGCCTCTGCTCGGGTGGGCCGGCTCGGGTTTCCCAGCTGGGCCGAGCAGCCGTTCCAGCCTTGGTTGTAGGGATGAAAATCCCTGGCGGTAATCCTGCCTTTCGACAGGATAAATCTGGGATTAGCCCGCCCGGGATGGGTCAGGCAGCAGTGTGTTGCATAAACGAGGTTGACTGGTGTGTCCTGCCCGTCCCCTTGGAGGGATGAAGCCCCAGGTGCTCTCAGAAGGGTGGGGATGATTCCTCTCCTGAGGGCTGGAATGGTTCCCTCCCGGCTCTTCTCCCTGCAGGCTGAGGACCCGCCAGGCCCAGCGGCCCGCGAGGAGGAGGAGGAGGTGGTGCGGGTGCTGACCCTGCCCCTGCAGGCTCACCATGCCATGGAGAAGATGGAAGAGTTTGTGTACAAGGTACCGGAGCCTGCGGCGATTCCCCGGTCCTGATTTTGGAGCAGATTCCCCAATCCCAGGGCTCGGGGTGACGGGATGTGTCCAGATAAAGCTTCACGTGGCCGCAGTTGGCTCCAGCTCTGCTGGGCTGCTCCCAGGAGCATCTCCCGGGAACGGTGTGGGAAAGGGGTGGCCGGGATGGGGGTTGGCCCAGCCATGGTGGGTGAGGATCTGGGAGCAATCCCGGTGTTCTGCAGGCCTGGGTGGGACCCGGAAGCACTGAGTGCAGCTGAGGTGTTACCCGGTGCCTGCAGTCACTGTGGCTCTTGTGCTTCTTCCCTGATCAGATGGGAATTCCCACCGCAGGGAACGGTCTGTGGGTGTGGAAGGGTTAAAGCTTTCTGACTCCCTGGAATCACTCCCTTCGGCGGCTGGGAGTCAATCCTTGTGGGAACTGAGCAGGGGGAGCTGGGAATCACTCCCTGGGAGGACCAGGAATCACTCCATGGGGGACCTGGGAATCATTCCCTGGGAGGACCTGGAATCACTCCCTGGGGGGCTATGGGGATCAAAGCACAGGATGTGTGTGGCTTACAGGGTCTCACAGGGCACCTGATGTCAGAGAAGCCAAACTTCCTTTCCCCGAGGAGCATCCCAGGGCTGGGCTGTTCCCCGTGGATTTGGGGCTCTGGGCTGCCCTGATCCCTGGTGTGTTGCAGGTGTGGGAAGGACGCTGGCGCGTGATCCCATACGACGTCCTGCCTGACTGGCTCAAGGACAACGATTACCTCCTGCACGGACACCGGCCCCCCATGCCCTCCTTCCGCGCCTGCTTCCGGAGCATCTTCCGGATACACACTGAGACGGGCAATATCTGGACACACCTCCTGGGTGACGTGGGGAAGGGGGAGCTCTGGGGCTGGAGGGCTCAGACCCTGCATTAGGGTCAGGACAGGCTCGCTGCAGGGTCCTCTCCGTGCCCAGGACTCCCCATGCGGATCCTGTACATGCAGGAGGATCGGACATGGAGTGCTTGGAGCTCCTGGAGCCCCTTGGGAGAGAGGGACCAGGGCTGGGCTCAGCCACTGCGGGAGTGGGATGGGGAAATGTGTCCTGGGCAAAACAGGGAAGCCTCAGAGGATGTTCCTCTGAAATGAGTCCAGAGGAGGCCACAGAGATGCTCTGAGGGCTGGAGCCCCTCTGCTCTGGAGCCAGGCTGGGAATGCTGGGAATACTTAGCCTGGAGAAGAGAAGACTCCAGGGAGACCTTAGAGCCCCTTCCAGTGCCTAAAGGGGCTCCAAGAGAGCTGGAGAGGGACCTGGGACAAGGGCCTGGAGTGACAGGACAAGGAGGAATGGCTTCCCACTGCCAGAGGGCAGGGTTAGATGAGATACTGGGAAGAAATTCTTCCCTCTGAAAGTGATGAGGCCCTGGCACAGGTTGCCCAGAGAAGCTGTGGCTGTCCCATCCCTGGAAGTGTCTGAGGCCAGGTTGGGCGGGGCTTGGAGCAACCTGGGATAGTGGAAGGTGTCCCTGCCCGTGGCAGGGGGTAAAACGGGTGAGCTTTGATGTCCCTTNAAACGGGTGAGCTTTGATGTCCCTTCC